>JAWWEW010000169.1:27153953-27220622 GCA_035583185.1 Anabacerthia variegaticeps
TCTAATTGTACCTGCCACTGTGTACCAGCCTGGCTCCAGCTAGGATGTGGGGCAACTTTGTATACATTGGCTGAAATAAATTTATTTTGTTTAAAAATAAACATTTCTATTTAATGGAAACTGAAGTTTTACAAGTATCTTCTCACACCACATTTTCTATGACTATGTTGAAAAGACAAACCTTAAATGCTTGATTTTTTTTTAAAATCAGAAATTAAGGCATTTTCAGTTTGTCCCTGTTGAGTTATGAACAGAATCAGAGCCAGAGCTGGGAATAAGAGCTTCCATTACCCCAGAGGCCAAAAGGAGGGCAAGAAACACAGCATCTCCCAAAAGAACACTGGAGACATTTCTTCCCTGAGGTCATGGCACAGCTTCAAGAAAATACATTTGACAATTCAAATCTGTCTAGCACACAACTTTCTGAGTAGCCCTGATCTGCAACTGTAGCTAACTCCTCCCTCTGACTGTGGTACCCGAAATACTCATCTGGGACAGTACAAGCTGTTCTACAGTGACACCTGGGTTTCTCTAACTATTAGCAAGTGCATGCTCACATTAATGGAAATACAGTGTTTAATAACAAACTAATTTCAAACTTCAATCTAAGCCCTTCTTTTGTCTTTCAAACAGGCAGGACCACAGTGTTTTTTCACATTAACTGTCAGGCGAAGAGGGGCAGGAGAAGGAAAAGAAGCAGTGATCCAAATAATGCTGAAGTTCAGCAACCTACCACAGCACCCCAAATGCTCAGGTCCTGGCAGCCCTGCCACAACAGCTGACCCCATGGGCTGGCTGTAACTACAGGTGCTACTATAGAATGGTGAATACTCAGCCCACAAATGCCTGCTGCTTTCTAAACTGAACTACATCTTCATTACAGAAAATCTTAGCAGAAGCACAGTAGAAACCTCAAGACATCTGGTTAAATTTAAACACTGACATATAACATGACTTCAGTCTGATAAGGTTCTGCAGGAATGATGTATCTGGCTACTACAGACTGGCAGGAACTTTCATTCCACTATACAGTGCCCTGGTTTGCATTTTAGATTTCGGATTTTTTTTTTAAATCCCAAATTTAATTCACTAACTTTGGATAAATCAGCCTTTAAAGCATCAAGATGAAAACTACTTTTGCTTAAACTGTATGAGATTGGTCCCACAAAGATTCAGGTCCTTTCTTATTCTTACATACTGTGACTTTTTGCAGTCACTTAGTGGGGTTGCAGTGATGAAAATGAGGTTCGTCTATAAAGCTTTGCAGGATCAGGGCCAAACGTGCACATTTGCAGAACAGATCAGGCACAAATCATAATTCCTTACAGAAACGTAAACTCGAGTTTCTCCCCTTATCTCACCTTGCAATGCAGCGGTCCCAGCACTCCTGCTGACACTCCAGCCAGCACACATTCATTCCCACCTCACACAGACCCTCCTGCCAGGCCTATCTGACTCCAAACGCGATCACTGCACTGGCTGCGTCTGGCTGCTTGCTCAGTGAAAGAAGCAGTTTCACGCAGTGTAGGAGACCACGGCATTATGTCACACTCTGGGCTATAACAGCAGAGAGAGCTGTCGGCACCCCGTGCCTCCCCACCCCGGAGCCTGACTCCGCCGGCGGGCAGCACCCCAATTCCTGCTGGCACCGGCTGGGGAGAACCGGGGCAGGGGGGAACGCGCCTTTCCACGACCACAGGCACATGACTGCGGGCGTGTTTGCGCTATAAAAGCCAGCGCGGCCGGGCCCTCTCACACCGCCCCGAACGCGCGGGGAGCACGGGCAGCCCCGCAGCGCCCCGGCCCGGCCCGCGGCCTCGGGCGGTGCTGGGATTTACCTGCCTCCCTCCGGCACCGTCGCTGTTTCCCTGCCCACCGCTCCGGGCCGGCAGTGCTGTCGGTGTCTCCCCGGCCCCGGCCCCGCTGCCGCCGCCGCGTCCCGCCGCAAACCCGGCCCGGCCGCCGCGGGAAACGGCTCCGCCGCACCAAGGTTCCTGCCGCCTCCGGCGCCGCGGGCCCCGCACGCACAGCGGCCGAAACCCGCGGGGCCTCCCACGTGACAATGAGAAATCACACCTTTCCGAGCGTAAGGCAGCCGAGGTCCTCAGGGGGTGACACGTGGAGGGATGGGGAACGCAGAATCGCCGCTGGATTTTGGCAGTCCCGAGAGCAAGCACGCCTAGCTGGGCGTGAGGGCTGCGGGGGCTGCAGGGCGTGCGAATCCACATGGCCACGGGGCTGCGAAAGCACCTCCGGCAGGACCTGTCACCCAGGGAAGACAGGGTCACAAGGCAATTACAAATGGCTTGTTTCATCAGCGTGTAGCTTGGCACCCCACCCCGCAGTACGGATCCCGTAGAAACAGCCGCATGGCAAGAAGCAGCCGTGCGGGGAGCGGGGCCGTGCCTGGGCTTTGGGGTCTGGGATGCGCAGAGCGGCGCTGGGTACCCTCCCGCACGGGGCCGTGGTCCAGGGTGTGACGGTGCTTCCCTGGCTGCATCCCAGGGGAGCCGGCGGTGCTGTGCGGAGCAGCGGGGACGGGGTTAGTGCCGAAGATGTGGTACTGAACCGAATCCATAAAGAAGATTCACATTCCACAGCAAAAGGCAGATGTGAGGTCAGCTTGCATCAGTAGTTTTTCTTCTCGTCCTCACACACCAACCACTTCGCATCTACTGCTGAATCCGACTGGCACAATTAACAAGGTTGCATTTGTACGGGTTGTCTCATTTCACTGACAGCAAAGATGAATGGGAGCCTTTGGCACAAAAAAATACCAGTTCATCTGACTGAAAGTTAATTAATCTTGGCCTTTACAAATAATATATTACTAAACAACTATATATTTCAAGTCCTGCTCCTAAAGATGAATGGCTTCTTCACCTGGTAAAAGACAAGGATTGATCTTTTTATTCCAATTCAACTGTATGCACTGAGATCCCACAAAAGAGGAGGCAGTATCATTACCTGCCATGTTACTTATCACCATCCAGCCTTTTCTCAAATGATAGCGAGACATTTATGTCTCAGGCTCCTCAGAAAGAAAGAGATTCTCTCAGACTCCTGGGTCTGCTGATGTTTCAGAACTTTGCCTCTCTGCCAGATACAAGCTAAAAGTTTCCCCTTCAGGCCTGACAAAATCGTGCAGAGGCCATGTTGGTCTGTCACTTGTGGGGACACAAATGTGAGGGGAGGAGAGCAGGCAAGCAGCGTGCCTCCCTCCCCAGGTTCTGATTTCACTGCTGTGTTGAAGAGAAATTGCCTCTGTTTAACATTACACTCAGACAGTTTGCTGGGAAGTGACCCGAATATCATTTTCCACCTGTAGTGGAAAAGTGATTTCATGCTGCAGAGGAGCATAGATGTCATTGATTTTTAGGGGAGGACAGCAGAGAGGCCTCCTTCAAGATCAGTCACTCCTCTGCTTAAAAACAGACTCCCAGAGCCACATGACATTCATAAATCTGGAAGGACAGCAACCATGGATGACGGACCCAGAACAATCCCAGTTATCTTGGCAGGCAAGTCATGCCCCAGACTTTCAGTGCAGTCAGGCACTATTCCTGACCCCTCTCTTTCTTCCAGCCCTAGCACGTCCCACTGGGCTCCCAGGGACCTCAGCAAATCCAGGCATTACAGTGGTGCCTACTGTCCAACTCCCCCTGCCCCCAGACTCCCAGGTCTGTAGAGAACACTGTGTTCCCCCAAGAAAGGGGGGGAACTCATAGTGAAAATGGTTGAAAATGAAAATGGTCTCTTAATTTTGTCCTTCTCAGCCCTCTAAAGAGCACTTTTGCCAGCTCTAGATATTCCTATCTCTGTTCTTATGTGCTGGAAACCCTTTGCAAAGGTAATCTGGTAGAGATTTCTCTTCCTGCAGTCTGTGTGCCAATGAAAAAACCCCAAAAACAATTACCAACGTTATCCTCCGAAGCTGCAGGATAACACTCTCTAATTTTGAAGAAATATGAATATTTGAAAATTTTTCATTATTTATAAATATATATCTATAAATATAAAGATACCTTTAAGAATCCAAGTTCCAGGTTTTGCAATTTTCATTGTTTAAGCATATCTCTGTCCTCCAACGTGAAACCACAAGCTGTTTCCAGCAAGATATACTGGTTGAAGGCATGGTGGAGGGTTATCTATCAGAATCTTCCACACAGCTTGCCTTACAGGCTTGTCCCCCTTTTTCACAAACCATCAGCACCAGGCCCAACACAGAACAGAATGCACAGAGCCAACTGGTGGTTACCTGTACTAAGAAACAAACTGTGCCCTATTTGTCCACATGACAAAGACATAAAGGAACTCATCTTCCTGCTACTTGGAAGTCTCAGCTGTCTGCTTTTGCCTAGTTTTTAGACTATGGTTCTGCAATTCTTGCCAGTTAACACTGAAAGAGGGAGAAAATTATCTCTGCTAACACTAGAAACTTATCTGCTTTCCTTGTGTGAGAGTTTGCAGGAGTTTTAGATCTTCAGATCATGAGATCTGAGCATCTTCCGTAAGTACTGCAGAATCATCTTCTGAAGACCAGATCATTGTACCACATATTCCTGAGTTTGTTAATAAGAATCCAAACATCTTTCTCAAACTGGGAAGCTCTTAAGAACTCTTTGGGTACATCTTTTGCTGGCATAATGTAAAAGAAGCAATGCCCGTTTATTCTAGCAAACTTGCCAGCTCATACCAGCTGAGTATTACACGCACTGTCTTTCCCCCTACCTCTGAAGAAGTGGCCTTTTTTCACACGTTTTAATTACTGACTCCCTAGATAGAAGCTATTACCTCACAGAGAGGCCATTAACTGGCACGTTCAGCACAAGATGAAGCCTTTCTGATAATTGTTCCTCGAGTTCATATTTGTGAAAATAAATATCATCAGATGATTAAATTAAACACTGCAGCCAGCCCAGCTATACACTATTTTCACTTATCATGGAGAAGGGGAGATCAAAGAGAAAAGTCCAGGTAGAGTTATCCCAACTCCTCCAAGTTTGGTTGATAGCTACCTATTGAAAACACTAATCAGATTCCTGCTTGGGGTGTGCAGCAGAAAATTAACTCTCCCCAAAATTGGGCAGTATAGCCATTTTCATGCTCTGTAGTCATCTGGATGCAGAGGGATGACTGTCTCATCTCCTCGGAATAATAAAGCGGCAGCACAGCCTGATTCTTATTTTGGAGCCTCTTGGGCCTCCACCCGCTTTGGTATGCTGTGTGGGCGCGAGGAGAGCTGTGCCTGGGGAACACGAGGAGAGGCTGAAGGCACTCCAGTCCTGCGGGGTTTCTGCCTCCAGCTCTTCCCTTTCGGTGAGCGGGCATGCCCGTCTCTGCGCTCTCGCAGTGAGGAGCAACACGGCTCTGTCAAGCCCCCTGGCACGGGCGCTGCGTAAATAGGGAGATTGTTTCCGAGATGGAGCTTCGCCCAGCGCTTCCCCGCTTCGCTGCCTTGGTCCGGGGAGGGCAGGAGAGCCGAGAGGAGCGGTGGGCAGCGCAGTGTGTTCCCACTGCGAGCCCGCGGTCCTCCCGTGAGCGCACCCCCCGCACAACCAGAAAGCTCTGCTATTCTTCTGCTAATGGGATTGGCACCGCTTAAAGCAGTCTGCGAGGGTATTGTCTGCAACCACAGCAAGAGAAACATTATTCAAAGGCTATTCAGGCCCCAAAAGAAGCGGCAGAGCAGAGTAATTATCGGAGACTCTCCATTAACGAGGCCATCTTTGCTCTTTGTCTGTGTTGGTTTAATAAGGGCCACTAATGGGGCCGGGGGAGGGGCGCACTAATGCTTCTAAACAAACCTCCTTCCCTTCCCCACCCCCGCCCTCTGAGGAGAGCTGCCTTTATGGGCACTGACAGCCGGGCTCGGAGTTACCATATTGCAGAGTGACCTTTGGGAAAACTTGGTGTGAACCCAGCCGCTTTCAGCCCCATACCCACCGAGCCGCCGGGAGCATCGTTTGGGTAACTGTTCTCTATATAGCATTTCCATATTTCCCGGTGCTTGCCAGACCCTTTTGTACACCCCCAACCCGACCTCTCTCATGTCATCTTGTGACCCTTCGTGGCTGGACACGACGGCACTGAGTGGCAGTAATGAGGGACGACAGTGTAGATTAAGTTCTCGCAGCAAAACCTGGGGCTTCTGTCCATTATCCAACAGCTGTGACTGAGAGATGCTGCTGAGAAGGCAGGACTGGAGCAGCCTCCCCTTCCCACACTGCTGAAGAAGGCAGGCTGGGATCCAACACGGGCCAGTGTATCCTATCTTCTGGCTGGGGGCGCTTTTCTGGTGATGAAGAGATGAACTGAGGCAAAAGCAAGCATGAACTTCAGAGCCATTTTCAGGAGCATGCAGCTAAAATTCTTTGGAGGCTCCTGGATTGTCCCCATCTTCAACCACCAGTTGTAAGGGGCCAGTTTTTGAGTTTGCAATATTACAGGGTCAGATGCATGCTGGTCACTTAAATAGTAAAATGGAGATAAGAGGTCTCAGGAGGTCTCCGCAAAAGGCAGCACTCAAACAATGAACTGCAATGGTACCCAGATATGGATAATGAACCATATACCATTCTCCAAGGTGTTGTGGATACAAGGCTGAGAACTGCTAGACTCATTTTTAGCCAATGAGGAATCTAAAGAACAATGAAAGGAAATTATTCCCCCAAATTTGGGCAGGTCGTCTACTGAAGCCAAGCCCTGGATACTGTGCTATTCTACCTCATCTTCAAATGGTGCTCCCCTAATAGATGTTTGTACCATACAACCAGTCCATGAACTGCAGAGCAAGGCAGTGCCTGTGTACCTGGGCACCTGTACGTGTGCAGGGCAGCAGTGCCTGGAACCTCACTGCTGACCCTCTTTTGTCAAGATAAATGATTTTATTCTGCTGAGGTATGGAATGACAAAAATCTCTGTACAGGCACCCACTCAGTCCTCTCTACTTAGGCAAATGTCCTGGTGCTAAAGGTTTGTCACAAACAGAAGAAGAAAGATATGTGGAAACTCCTCACTGCTTAAACCGCAGGACTCTGGTTTGAACAAACAGACTCCATAGAGGATTTCACCCTTGTTTCCTCACAGCTTGGTAGTTTTGAAATTTTCATGATTTTGGCCTTTTTCTTTCAACATTTTACCAGTAACTGCATCTCTTGTAACAAAAGCAACTTTTCATAGGTGCTCCTTTGACTTATCTCTGTAGGATCAAAACACCTCAGAACAATCTTGCAAGTCAAAGAAAGAGCAATCACCCTTTACACACAGAGAGCTAAGTCACAGTGAAATTAAACAATACCTGAGGTCATTCTTGCCATGGCAGAGCTAGGAAGTGGATACAGTTCTTTCTCCAGAGTTTTACTGCAGTGTACCAAGATCAGTCGTACTTCTTCTCCCTGTTTTAAAATGTCTGAAGGATTACACTACTGGAACAGAAAATCCGTCCTATTTTCAGCATTTCATTCTTCATGTTAATCAGGTTTTATTCATTCATATTCTTTTTTTCTTTTTAAAAGAATAATCATTAAACATCCATAAAGCAATGGATTACTGGGAGCATGCAACCTGGCCTCTGATTGGTGTGGGTTTTGCTTTGTGTTTTCAAAAGTCTTCCTTCTTTGCCACCAGCAGATAATACTGTCAGCCTTGTTGCTAATGAAGACAATATTTGAACAAAAACAAAATAGCAACTCAGAACAGAGAACTCAGGTCTCATTGATAACCAAATCAAGGAGAAATTACTAAAAAAGCGGGGAAAAAAAAAGGTTGGCTTATGACTTAGAAGATACTAGATGACAAAAAAAGTCACTGCAGCATGTAAAGGAGGCCAAGGAGGGGTGGTCAAGGCAGACAGAGATTTGTCATGAGAAAGGGGAGTTTTGAGACCCCAGCTGGAGGAAAGCTCAGTGAGCAGCTTATACATGGCAGACTGAAAGGAGAGGGTCCTGTAGAATGGAGGAGAGCTTGCAACTTCCTATCTCCCAGTGACAGAGATAGGGAAGGCCATGAGAGGCTGGTGGGTCTATTTCTTGGAACTTCAGCCAAAATAGTACAGCTGAACATGAGGCATCAAGTATGAAGTAGATGGAAAGACAGCAAGTAAGGTCTTGGAAGTAAAGTTTCAGTCTAAGAGCCATCACCTTGCCTGCAAGTTTTTGTCCAATTTATTCTCCTTCAGAAATGGTTCTGCAGTGAGCAGGGAATGACTGCATTGGAGCTTATCAAGCCAGTTCTATTAAGATTTGCCCTTTAACACCTATAGTTTAATACAGAGATATTTTTTTCCCCCCTAGTTTTCCTTTTTTATTATTATTCATTCTGCTAGCACTCGAGGCTAACAGACAATGTCTGTAAGTGGATTCCTTCCAGGTTGCTCTACTTCACTCTACTGTTGTTTATACTGTCATACTTTAAATAAACTGTCTAAGTAGGATCTGATCTGAATCCCACTAAAACAATGAAAAGGCTTGCAATAGCTGTACAGTTTTGGATTGTGCCCTGAATTGTTTTTGAACTCATTCAATGTAGATTTGAGCCATTTATTCAATTGCACCTGTGTCTTGAAACCTAGGGGAAATTGAACAGAAGTAAGGAGGAGTAAAATATGCATTTCCAGAAAATCTTTTGTTTGCAAGCAGAAGACATATTGAAATATGGGACAGGAAGCAGCTATTAATCTCTGCAAATACATCCTGGTATAGTTCAATGCAACTTCCCTGCTTTGTATCCTTTGAGCTCTTTCTCTACACAACAGGTCTTGCTCTGCCAGCTTAGCAAAAACCTGTCCCTCTAATGCCTTCAGCTGGTGCTTCTTGCTCCTGCCCTCTCCTTCTCATTTCTGCAGGCCATCATCCTGGCCAACTGGAGTGGTACAGAGAAGTACTCACTCATGTAGCAGCTAGGTAGACCAAGGTCTCACAAGAACAGGGTGGACATAGCAATTATGTGACATTTTTACCTGTCCAAGCAGCCCCATTTGGAAAGGTTTGAAGGCAAGAATGGCAGATTAGGATGATGACTTTCTGCCTTTACTCCTCAAGTATGCTGTGGGTTTCCTGGATGAGTTTAAGCAAGCTGCTTTTGTTTCCACATCTCCATTTCCCTGTTCAGAAAGGGGAATGATGCTGTAAGGGTACATTTGAGAACACTTCAACTCTATACTGATAGGAACTGAGAAATTAAGCTGTTCATGAACTCATGTCCTGACCAGTCTGATGTGGCTTCTGTATCCAAACAGTCCAAGGGCTGGGATCACCATGGCACTGTTCAGCTTCCCCATCTTATGGGTGTATAGGCAGCCTTAAAGGATGCAGCTGAATGTTCAGTACTCTCGTTTCCTAGTATATGCTGTTCTACCTTGCTACAAACTCTCCCCTGCCTGCCTTTGCTTCAGGCCCATTTTTCTCCTTGTCCCAGCCTCACCCAGTTTCTTGGCCTTTTGTGGCATGTTTCGGTGTACTCAACAGTTTCTCCAGCTTCCCAGTCATAAGTGTTGCCCTTATTCTGGTGTCAGGACACTGTTCACTCTTCCTGTGAAGTCTTTAATACAGCAGACAAGAGGAATATCTATAATATGAGAGGCAGCTCAGTGCAGAGATTCCCCAGCTTTGGGACTGGCAGTAATACTGACACCTCAGTGCTGTGCAACACTGTGAGCAGCCATGTGAGCAGCCACCCTGCACCCACAGCCTAGGCCAGTCCCTCTGCAGAGCAGCACAACTGTGTGGAGCCTCCAGCCAGTTCAAGGATCTCTCACATGACACTGTTTGCACGCAGTGCAGATACAACCTGTGTGAGCTCCTTTCTGGGCAGAAAATGCTGTGGGAAGAAAATACTGAAGCTGGAGTGAGATCACTGAACAGATGTTATACAGCAATAACTTCCACCCCAACTCCCATGGAAAGGTTTGGATAGAGAGCCCTGAGACTGATCACATCTAGAAGAAGTCTGAGAAGCCAAAGATTTCAAAAATGTAATCTGCTGATTCTACCTTAAAAGAAGTCTGTAACCACTTACCATTTATAGTTGTTGCTGCTAGAAACTTGCTTGTTTTCTCCTCAGAAGTTATGGCCAGACCTTCAAGTCTGCCTCTGCTACAGTGACTCTTCATCTTAATGCTTATTTAACTAGCAAGTTGCAGACCAGGGAAAGAAGCAAGATTTCATTGCTGCTGCATTCCTGAGATCTCTGTCTGATGTTTTAACCTTTCAGGTGCAGCTGCAGTTAGATGTAAGTTAGAGCAGCCTCAGGGTTCTTTTTCTCTCTGGTATGAGGAATAAGAGCACAAATGACCCACAGGTATACTTTCTCTGTGGCTTGCAACACCTATACTGTCCTGAGAGCTAAAATCCTCTTTACTCCATGTGTCTATCACTGTATTCTTGTTCAAAGTACATCCAAGAACATTGTCAACCAGAAAAGCATGTGTTATAATAGTCTCAGCCCTTTTCATTTTAACTTCTGAAGTTAGGGCTCAAATAAAAAGAAAGAAAAAAGGCCAACAGAATTAACAGGGAATCCAGCTAAATAAAAATGATGCATTCATGTCAATGGAGATGAACCTCATAGGTGATTAAGGAACAGAAGTTTGCCTTGGCCAAAAGAGTCTCTACAGTGCCACCTGTAAGAGAATAAGTTAACAGCTTTTCTGGTACTTGTTGAATCCTTTAAGAGTAAAGCCCAAGCAATCTAGCTTTGTGCAACTGTGCTACAAGATGCCAAGCAGAAAAACTTCAGCCTCCTGGACCTAGGTATCTTCTATTGCACAAATTAGACTGAGCTGCAAATCATCAACACTTAATGTTGGGAAAACTGTATTACTTAAGCATAGGTATCTGTGAAGTCAATGCTGTTGCAATGCCTTCCCATCTTCATCCCTTTGCATGGCTTCCCAAACAGCATCTATTCCAGCAGGACAGCATGTTTCTGGCAGCAATATTTAACTGAAATTGTGACTTGCATTTGAGTGATTATTTTGTGTCATATCTAATATCCACTCCTCTATATGGTCCTTTCTACCCAACCTGTTGTACTTTCCCCATCATGGCTATTATGGTGAAGAGTAAGTCAAAATCTCTACTTTGATGCTGGCCTGACAGCACCCAGAAGCCCCTCAGGACACTGCTCCCTCCTTGCTGATCTAGAAGTAGAGAAAAATCATGGCACTGAACACTTCTCACCCCTGAATTGGAAAGGGTCAAAAAAGCCTTAAACTTCCATCCAGTGCTATCACACTTATTTGCCTTGCATCAAACACTTCTCATTTAGAATAAACTAAGTTAAAAGCAGAGCAGTTCAGTATGCACAAGTGATGGCTGTTAGGAGCCCGTGTTGGTTCCAGTCACAGGCCCCCTTTTGGGAGCACGTGGTCGGGCATCGCTGCCCTCTCCCGGGCAGAGCTGCCCCTGCACAAACACCGAGCTCCGCTTGCCAAAATCTCTGCACAGCCAAGTAAGATTGTTTCAGCTCAGGCATTGGGGGAGTATGATTGTCCACTTACTGTTGTCTTGACACTTAAAGTAACCTCACTGAGCATCACAGTGACAGCAAGCTACTTCTGAAGGAATAAGGATTTGTCGAAATATAATTAAACAGGATACAGGTAGAGCTCTCTAGGATTAGAAGTCCACACATCAAGAACTCTTAGTGATGAAATGGCTGTAATGTAAATGAAAATTTGCTCTGATTAGGCAAAGTTATCTTAACTAATATATTTAAGATAGCTCATTTCAGGTGTGGCTGCATTTCAGCCTCCAAAGACCCCAGCTTCTGGTGGCTAATGTGCTCCCAGCTGCCCTGTTACAGTGACAGATCCCTAGTGCAAAAAAACAAGGAGATGGCAAAAGAGTCAGCCAACAGGTTTCACAAAGTTACCTTGTGTTTTCAAGTCTCCTCCTGGCTGCTTTGGAAAATTTCTCCTGGAATACTACTTTGTACATACATACGTATACACGTATATATATATGTGTGTTTGTATGTACATATACACACACACATCCACAAGGGCTCCCCCTGTTACAGTTCCTGTGTATTCACAGGGATATGAGAGACAGCTTATTTCCTCAGAAGAAATTGGGAAAATAAATCCAGCCATGAGAGAATGGTGCTCAAATATAGAAGAAATTGCAGCTACAGCATTTCATTACCTGAGTGTCTCTGAAAGCCATGTGCAATTTCCTAAGCAGATACATTCAGGCGTCCTAATTTTGCCAGTGATGGAAAAAGGTGCATTATAGTCATCAATGGCACTTTACCTCCCATCTGTGTTTCCTCAAGAATTGTCCAAGATATCATGATTCGCTCTGACTGCTCAAGCCATGAGCTCCCTCTAGTATCAAAAAGGATTAATGCAGTTGGTACCTTTGTCATCCCAAAGGAACAGAGAGCAAATGTAAGGAAACCTGATCAGTAAGATCAGGGAAGTCTGCCCCTTTTCTTAATTTTTGACAAAAAAACTCCAAAACAAAACAATATATCCCTTGAAGTTAGTTATGTGCACATAACTAAACACTGTCACCTTAAGGACACTGAGGCAAACACACCCACAGGGCAGGAAAAGGCAGGATCTTATTTGATGTCCTTATCCATCAAACATGAGTACAGATTGTAGAAGTACACCCTGGTCATCAGCTTTCACAGGAGCGCAGCATAAGCTGGCAAGATACTCATTCTGGCCTTAAAGATGTGCTTGTTACTTAAAAGAGCATTGTCACCAAAAAGGAAATAAAAAGAGATAAGAGAATGAACTTAGATAATAGGTAGCTGAAACAATCCTTTAGAGTACCTCAATTCATAATATTCAGGTTGGGTTTCTAGAGATTCTCTAATCATGACTTCCAATTTATAGCATGTGGGAGCAAAGCAGAGATTATTTTACTGGTGTTAAGAGCTCCCCTTCCTCAAGAGGACCTAAATGGTGTCCCTTGAGTAAATTACATGAGAAAGGGGTCCCCTGCTATGGTTTAGATCTTCCATCTAGAATGTGTTGGCAAGTCTTCTTTCTCAGACAGAGGGAAAGAAAAAGAGATGTAGCCAACATCTCTTTTTGGGGGGCATTTGGGAGTGATTTTAGAGGTGACAAGCACTAATGTGCTAAAGCCTGTATGTCCCTGCTCCAGTGACTATGGTATTTGTGCTGTCCCAGGGGCCCAGGAAGCCTCTCCCTGTGGCACAGCAATTCTCTCAAAACACAGAGGGAGCAAAGAATGACAGAGTAAGGCAAAACTCCTGACAAAAGTGAGACATAATCAAATGGATCTGCTGTACACACAGTTACTGGACAAAATTGCAAACCCAAATAATAAATAGAAGCAACACCAACTACTGCTCATTAGTTAAGAGAGAGAGCTGCTTTTCCCATTTTCAGGAGAAAGTCACAGCTCTATAGTACAGACGGGCACTGCAGATTTCAGTTCCCAATGACTCTTCTGCACTTGTGTCTGCTGTCCAGTCTTTGACATCAGACTTGTTCTTGACATACACCACATGTCGATCAGTGAAAGAGGATTTGTTCATGCTACCAATATTCCAGAAAGATCAAGCACCTCATTAAATTCACTAAAAGGCTTCAGTTTTGAAGAGGCTGTTAATGCAAGAAGAATCTCTCTCTACTAAACTCAAACTCCCAGTCTTGCTGGGATGGCCACAGACTTCATGCCACACTGCAAGTTGCAGGACAAGTAGCACTGAAAGTCCTGGAACCTCTCTTTCTCCCTTTAAATAGTCTGAGATGCTCTCTCTTCATGCACTCGTGTTGTGGCCAGAGAGTCTCAGTGACCCAAATACAAAACAAATCTGTTCAGCATATTCTTAGGAAAAAACCAGAACTGCGCTGAGCAAGGAGAGTGAAAGAGAAGGAAGCACCCTCTGTCTCACCTCCCTACAACCAGGGCGGGGGGAAAAGACACAAAAGGTGAAGTGCAAGGAAATCAGCTGAGAACCACGTCAGGCCAGGCTGAGAGAAGCACATGTCCATCAGTGCGGATGCTCTCCAGAAGTAGTGCCTTATAATGTTGGTAATTGCTTAGTCCTCACCTAAATTTAGAACTTTGGCAGACTCTCCTTCATTCATTGCTACTACCACTGATGCCCTACGAGCACCACCCCATCTCCTGTCCGTGACTGCACAGGCCACCCCATTGCAATCCCTCTCTCTCAATCTGTTTGCAGAATAAAACAGTGCCTGAGTACTGGCTGAAAATGAGTTTTTGATGTTGGCTGGAGAAAGCAGAGCCACTAATGATTCACAAACATTCAGAGCCTTTCCAAGAGTGTGACTTTATATTCACTGAAGTAAAAGTAAGGCTGTCAGACTACAGCTGCTACTGTCTTATTAAAGTTCTTAAACATAAATATCTAATTAGGACAAAACCTCTAATTCTTTTATAATATCAGTTTGAAAACAGCCTGAAGATGGTGTTCTCAAATTAAAGGTAAGAAAAATGAAATTTCTGAGTATGTGATTATAATGAAGACTTCCGTGACTGACTGCTCAGCACAGAAGCAGCAATACAAGGTAACAGCCATGCTAAATGTTTAAAATTCTTTCAACACATGAGAAAGACACCTAAGACTTCATTTTTAAAATTACTGTCTCTGTAAAACAGCTGTACATTCCATACGTAGTTTTTAAGGTTCTTGTCAGTTTGAGCTGCCACATGAAAAAAAGTTATTTACTTTTTACATGATGATTGAAAACAACTTTCTGCCAAGTTGTTTATAGCAAGTTACTATTAACAAATTATTACATAATTATATGTATATCTGTATTGCAAGAGGCTACACATGCACACAAATCCCAGGGATTTTGCAGCCTCCAAAAGTATAGCTAATTCCTAACTTTGCCATCTCTTGATGTGTACAGAGCAACCTGCAGCAGAAAGAACCAGTAACATTTACAAGAACTGGTACTAATCTTTGTTGTCTGAGTAGTGAGCACTTATCCAACACCCCTCCCCTCTCATAACCTGTTGGCTTAAGTGGCTATCACCCCTCCCAAAGCCCAGAATTAGGAATGAATAGCCTGGGATAGAACATGTTCCTTTCAAACAGCCTGAAGGAGGACTGGGAAAGTATCTTCCCACTTCCAGTGCTACAGAAATAGCCAGGTAACAGTGGAGTTCAACCAGCTGCCATCACCAAGCTCCCACCTCTGCTTTCTCTGTAGTGCTGCTCATTAATTCTCCCGGAAATCTCCTGATCTAATATGGGAACAACCAGGAGAAAACCAGGGCTCGTGTCCCTCCCCTATTTCATTCCTTGTTCTCTCATGTACTGGGTATAGGGATGATGGCTGTGTGCCTTGCCAACACTCAGCAACTTTGTAGCTATTGTTTTCCAAACAACAGCACCCTCAGCATATCTTTTTTGCTTCACCCTGTAGATGACACACTGAGCTTTAACTCGGTGTGTGGCCTAGCTAGAGACTCTTTTCCTGGCTTGGGGTGAACAGGAACAAATCTGCGTGTGCTGCTGAGAGGCTTTTGGAGGTTTGTGATAGTGTGTGCTCAGGTGCACAGTATCAGCTTGGTTCATGCTCCAAAATTTAAGGACATCTATGGGCTTTTCAAAAGCAGGAGTTAGTTTTGGTTCACATTTTCTCTGTGATACAGTGTTGCTAGGTCTTTCTTCAATATTTTCCACTGCTTCTCTTTTAGAAATTTCTGACACAGCTCATTATCACCTAGAAGAAAGCTAAAATACTTAGTTGTGAAATTGCACTTCTCATGTAGCCAAACGTTAACCCCTCATTCTAGAACAGCAAGAAGGAATCTGAGTCAAGTAGCCAATAACCTAGTTAAGCTCTTACTCTGTGGGCAGAGATAGTAAATGCTTGATGCCCTGTGCAAAAGAAGTACTGCCTCACGTATCAGCCTTGAGGAATGCTAAAATTCAACAATGATAACATAAAAAAATTGTTCCTCTGATTCCCCAAAATGTCAGTACTCACCATACTATGCCAGTGTTGTCTTTTCAGCAGCCTTAAATAATTTCATCTCTGAAAAACTAGTTTTTATCTAGACAGCCAACTCTATTAACTTCTCTGTAAATCACCTCAGTAATAGAAAATAAATTTTTTTCTGACTAGGTTAGTAAACAAGACTACTTCACATACCAGAGACAGCATGCCACTGGATTGTATTGACAAAAATTCCCTGAAGAAATTAAGAGACAGCAACTGGAAATCTGAAAAAAGCACCAAAAAGGCAGTATTACCTATCTGTAATATTATTAGCACTACCTTATCCTAGATCCTAAAAAATTCACCCAGTAATCTTCATATATTATCTTTTGTTACCAGACAGTGATAGAGAGAAAAAAAAAACCTCAAACAACAGTTTTTTACTCCTCAAGTATCCCAAGACACTTACCCATGTAAAAATTTAAAATATGCCAGGTGTTGCCCCTGTTTCTGGGTTTAAGCAAAACATTTATTGTAGACTCTCTTCTTTTTATCATCTCACTGGTATGTCAGCAGCAAGACACTAAATAATGAACACAAAGTATTTTAGGCATCTCATAAAAGAGCAGAAAGCATTGCTGCCTCACAGTATACTATATTTGTCTATGATGCCAGTCAAACCTCTCTGGACACCTTGTTGATCTCTGTAACATTATGCCCAAAAGTGCAGAGGTGGCTCCAGTGCCTCTCCTCTTTGGAAATTCTGGCCACTTAAAATTAAATATGATTTCAGTTTCCCTACCTGAAGCCATTTTTGCTGCAGTCAGGAACCTATAGTTCATTTCAAAATAGTCACTTCATTGCTAACAGCTGCTAACAACTCTTTAAGAAATGGGAATTCATCAATTCCAAAAGTGAAACACAGATAAAACAGTGAATATAGAATCTGAAGCTTCTCTCAAATGTCTTCTGATAATTATCAATAATATTTAAACACATCTACTATTTCCAGGGGAAGATACATGAAATATCATATGTCTTTGTCATGAAGGACTTGTGTATTATGCTCTGCATGTCAACTAATAACTTATTTTGACTTACTCTGTATAGGAGATCAGATAAACCAGACCCTACACTGGCTACACAAAGGAGTTGAACACCAAGTAAAAGCTGACAAAGCCAACAGAAAGCAAACACACCACAGACTGGCATTTTACAAACTGCTCTATTTCCCAGTTCTTTCTGCAATGGCTCATAATCTTTATTTTTGTTTGTAAGATCAGAATAAACATTAGCGTACCACCAAAAGTATTAGCCTGTGGTTAACCTCTGAAAGGTCTTACCTTACTATTGTTAATTATGCTGGCTGACTTTATGGTATCTTTTGTTCCTACCTGCTCACAGTGAAAATTTCCATTTTTGCAGTTATTAGCTAATTTCTCATTTTGCAAAGGAGTTCAGAAGTCTGTAATAAAAGGACTGCAGTCAGTTCTTTTTCATAGATTGAACAGGCTGAATTAAACCATGTTGCACTATGAAAATATTGATCTTTTTACAATTGCAACCAATAAACCCTAGGTCACAGCTCCTGAAAATGCTAAATTTGGTTCCAGGGTATTTATTTGGCTTCTTTTTTTTTTTTTTTTTTTTAAAGATGTCAAATTCACTTTGCTTGATCCAAGTTCAAAAATTTATGGAGTACTTCAGCGCAGAAGATTTTTTGGTAGCTATGGATCACAGATAATCATGGACTCTTGCAGAGCAGCTGGTGGCTAAGCAAGCAAGGCTGTCCTCGAGAGCTGTGCAATAAAGAGTTCCTTTCTCTTTCATAAAACTTCACGAGAAAAGAGAATTGCCAGATGTATTACTTCTGTGGCCTTGACATAGTCAGAAAAGCCTAATGAATAAATTATACAGTAAATAAACAGTGAGACAATAATCAATAGCGAGTGATATAATTGGAAGAAATTACTTGATGAAGTTATAATGACAGTGCAATTCTTTCTGAAGCTCATCTAATTTATTATCAAAGAAGTCTTCTTTATCCACCACAAACAGCTTTATGTGCTCCAGACAGACAACTAACAATTCACCATGTTCCTTTTAACAGTCTTCCTTTCATAGTGAGATGTGAAGAGAGGGGAAGAAATAAAAGATTAATTTAGCTAACATTAGGAAACTCTCCATAAATCCTGTATTCCAAACAGTGCTCCCATTAGAAACCATTACATGTGCTATGTCATCTAGTACCCTGTTTAGATACCCTTGGCGTCCAGTGCCAGGTATTTTTCATAGATGGTGTTAAGAACACACACATATAAAACCTACCCTCTAAAGGAAGTTCCTTTCTAATTCAGGAAAATAATCTCTGACAAGCACAAGAATATAAATCTCCTTCCTAAACTCTGCTTATTTCTTTTCCCAAAGTTAACAGCACTTTCACCAAGAATGCCACTCACCCCAAACTTTGCCCCATTCTGAAGCACAGAGACATAATGCTGTGAAGATGCCATATCGTTAATATCTGTAAGAACAACACCATCAAAGTAGATAAAATAGAATTCATGCTTCAGCATCCTCTCCTCAGAATGATTCTTCCATGCTCAAACCTGTAAAAATATGGCTGGTATTCTTTTCCAGCTGAAATGTAATGGATTAGACCCATTCCTGAGTTAATTCTCCATCTGAATTTTACTCTAGCGAAGTGGTGAAACCGCAGAACTTGAAAGGCCTAACCAGAACACATCCAGAAATGCAACTTTTGATTCAAACATGGTACACTCCTTCCTACACACAGAATGAATTCTTAAAAATTAAAATTTGATAAATTTTGTGTCTTACTAAAAAAAATAAAGGCAATAATCAATTGCAGTGATCAAAGAAAAATCAATATTTTCCACTACAACTTGAGTCCAGAGGTAAATTTCAGTATTTGATTCAATGTGAGGAAAAATAATTTATTGCCAATTAAAATAGATTAAATCAGTGAGAAACAAATGCAAATTAAAACAGCACCGTCCCTTCATGTTTCCCTCTTTCCTCAGACTCAACTTCACACTTTCAACCCCCAACTTCTCTGCCTTCCTCCTGGCCAAAGCAGCACAGGGCAAAGTGGGACAAAGGGGTTGCAGTCAGTCTGTAACAGCTCCTTTCTGCAGCTTCATCCTCACACTTTTTGCTCCATCATGGGTCCTCTCCACAGGCTGGAGTCCTTCAGCATAAGCCTGCTCTGGCATGGCTCCTCTCCATGGACTGCAGTTCCTCCAGAAAAATCTCCACCTGCTCTGCCATGTGATCCTCCATGGTCAGCAGGGAAACACCCACTCCAGCACCTGAAGCAATTCCTCCCTCTCCTTCTCTGACCTTGATGTTCAGAGGACTGTTTTTCTCACCTTCTTCCTCACTCCTCTCTGCCATGCAGCATTTTGCCCTTTCTTAAACTTTCACAGAGGTGCCAGCAGCTTCACTGATGTGCTCAGCTCTGTCCTGTGGTGGGTCCATTGCAGAGCTGACTGGAACCAGCTGTGTCCTGCACAGGTTCACCCACACTGGGGCACCTGCACCCAAATAGAGAAGCACAAACTACAAGTTGGAGATGAAGAACTTCCTGATCCTCTCCTGTGCCCAAAGAGTCATTTGTGGGGCACAATGGACCCACAGACTGATCTGAATTCAAAACAAGGTAAAGCGGAGAAGGACGCTTCTTTGTACTGATAACGTGCTGGCACACACAGTGCAAGACACAGCTCTGCAGTTGTGCTGGATTGTTGTGCAGATGCAGGAGCAGAACCTGGGGCAGGTGCTTTCTGTGAGAACTTACAGAGTGATAGGGACAGTGGAGCTCATCCAGTATCAACCCCTCCTTAAGCAAAACATAATGGCATCTTACACTTCAGTCACGTAAGGAATCTACCCCCAGCACAGTAAGGCAGAGAGGAAATTTATCCCCCAACACAGGAACCTGAGGATAGAACAGTTTTTTAAGATTACAAACTTTTTTCTATACTGCTCTGGATAGGAGAAAGAAGCAACAGGAGAAAGGCAGAAAAGTGGAAGATGAAAACATCTAAAAAAATTCCCCCACTCCCAAAAAGTGCTGAGTACAGTGGTAGGAGACAAAAATAACCCAACATGAGTAGGTCAGCCAGAGGTAATCTTACAGTTTGTATGGTGTACAAAGTTAGACATGCACTAGCACCTGACATGAAAGACCTGAACACCCATCAAATTAGAAGAGATTGATTTAAAACTGGTAAAGCCCTCTTTCCACACATCATCTGTTCTCAGTAGAAGTAAGAAGGTCAAGAAGGTTCCCGCTTTCTCCATCTCCTTCCATGTACAAAACACCTTAGATGTGGCAACAGCTTTGTCAACAGTCAAGAACATGGAGTCGTCAGACCAGTTTGCATTCAGAAGATACGTGGTGCACTGAAGATAAAAGCAAACATACATGATTACTCTTCTAGCTTCTATTAGATGTGAGCTCAGAGAATAAATAAGAACAAAAATCAATTACAAAAAAGCTGTATATTAAAAAAAAATTACCATCTACAGTGAGCCATTTCAGCCAGATGAAATTGCAACCTTCAGCTGTAACTTTGAGAGCTTTCTATCTCCCGCAAGCAGCTTTTTGCAAACTTCCCTTCCTCTTCTGTTCTCTGCCTTCTTGACAGTTATGTGGAGTACTCTCAGAGTAAGTGATCCTGAGAAAACATCAAAAAAATAGTGAACTAAGAGATAAAAGTGGAAGCCAAGGAGGAAACACCTGCACACTTCAGTAAAGTGTCATCTGTAATAAACATAAATAATTAATTTCCAATTTTCTCTCCCATTTAATTTTAGCTTTAGGAGAAATAGCTGCGAGAAAAAGTTAAATTTATGTAATTTAACAGCAACCTGACACAGCAAAACTGAACTTAGATCTAGGAGAGATTTTTAGGCCAAACTTGTGATTAATTTGCAGAAGCACTATTAGGAGGTGGGGAGAAATTGAGATTAGTTTTCCTCCCACTGCTGACCATATTTCTCAAGATGTTTAGGAAAATGGATTGCATAAGGGCTGTACTATATAAAGAGCAAAAATGCCTACTTTTACCATTATATCCTTCAGTTGCTTATTCCTCCTATCAGCTCCCATTCCTAAATTACAGCATGCCTGAGGGCGACTGTCCTACGTGTTCCCAACTCTTTCTGTGTACACTGTCCACCAAGTTTTCCTATACAGAGACATTTAGCTTCCCTTAAGCTGAGAAGCAGGATTCCATGAGCCATCCTTCAGAAGATTAATATCAGCAGCTTTGCATCAGGTAGAAACACAAGTGCAGCTGTTCTTCCGTGCTGGAAGGTTTGTCTTTTGCCTAACACGTACTGCAGAACACAGGGGCATAACCTCAGAATTTGTCCAGAGCTCAGACAGAGCTCAGATTAAGATCAAATTCAAAACTGAAGGCTCTTAGTTTGTGAGATTTGACCATTTTTGACACCATCGGATTCACTAAATCAATGCACATTCCATGCACAAAGAAAATTTCCCACATCTAAAACTGATGTGACATGGATGTTATTAAACAAACTATGGTTTGCAGATATTGTTACTGACATGTTGTCAAGTGACCAGATAGATTATGCAAACAAAAAAGTCCTCTCATGCTGGGAGAGGTCATAAGTGTGGATTCTGGTGTCATGCCTGTTTCCCATTCCACGCCTTCTGTTGCGCGAGTTTCATTCTGTAACTGCTGATCTTTTGCTGAAGACACTGAACACAGTGATTTACAGCACAGAGGGAAGATCACTTAGAGAGGAAGAAAAGTGCCAAGACCTTTCAGGCTCTGAACATGGTGGTTTTGAGGTGCAGTTTGGACTGCTTCCTGTTCTGGATAAAAAGAAAAAAAAATTGAAAAGGCTCAGGTTATTTTAGGTTATTACAGGGCTGGAAGTATACAACATTATTTATTTTATGTTAAAGCTTACTCTGTAAAAATCTGAAAGGACTTTGGACAAAACCTCTCCACTGTTTCTTTATAAAACAAGCTTTCATTTACTTTAAGAAAATGTACACAAACTATAAAAAGATCAGGAGGTGCCACTGGCCTACAGTTTCAGTATAACAAGCTAAGATGGCAATACTTGGATGAATATTCATTAATATTTTCATACAGACTCATAAAAACATTGAGATCTGTCCAAATGCTGGGCATCTTGTCAAGCAGATCAGAGGGACACAGTAATATTAAAAATTCTGAAAAGGAAGATTTACTTTTATTCTCTACTGAAAAATCCTGTTCCTCCCACCGAAGAATGTGGGTCACATAAAAATCATGTCACCAACCTTTAATCGACTCTGTTCCATTCCTGCAGGTCCTCTCATAAAGTTTCACACGCCTTCTTTATGCTCTCCATGTCCCCTTGCAGGCCTGTAGAACTGAGTGGGCAAGCAGAAAGAACAGCTATGTCAACACACAAAGACAAATCACTGTTTCTGAAGGGTGCAGTCAGGATTGGCACAGAGAATGTTAGTCTGGCACGAGGACGCTGGGACTGAACTTCTCTCTTCCTGATCTGCCAACACACACCTCTGTTCCTGGCTTTTCTACTGCCATTTGACTGCCTCAGCTAATTACATTTTGAAGAGTATCTAGAGACAAAGGCTGTTCTACAAAGAGCAGAAGCAAGTCTGTGATCTTTCCTGGAGCCATTAGCTATCAACATTTCAACAAAGGATAGAGCTAAAATTTGAACAGTATTTTAGTGGTAGCTTATGCTTTATTGACACTGTCCTGCTATAGAAATCCAGGGACATTAGAAAAATGTCCAAATGGCAGATCCAATAGTTTTTGCTCTCTAGTTCCTTCATAGTGAGGCCCCAGAAAAAACCTCTTATGAAAGCTGTATACAACAAACAGATTTTCATCCTCTGATGAGACTTATAAATCCCTATTAGAAAAAAGATCAGGAAGAGCAAGAAATTTAATTTGCTTAGAACAGCGTGGTCTTGTTTAAACAGGCAGAATGTCATTAACAGAAGCCAGTACATGCCAAATGACCAACCGAGCTGTGCTGCAGAGAGCAAAGATGGTTGTAGTAAAAACATGAATTCCAATTATCCACATTAAAAGATGTGATTACATGTGCCCTAAAATACCTGCATCATTTAACCACAGCTAAGTGTAATTAAAACTGTATTAAAGAACTACATGCAAACAATTATAGTTGTCTCCAGTTTATTTTTTTAAGATACATACAATCCTGTATGCATATCTAATTCAAAACTACTAAGTATCCAAAAGTAACTTCCATAAAGAGCCTATCATATACATTCTTTCTGCAAGGTTCTTCTATCTAGCAGAGGCTAACAGACTATTGATGAGAATTACTCCCACAGCTCCTATTTTTCTGTCCAGGGAAGACTCCTTTGGACAAGGACACTCAATATTTGTCCTCAGAAAGTTTTGCATGCTTTTAAAACCCCTTCTGTACAAGAACAGAATGGGGTCCTACATGACAAACCCACAGTAATACTTTGTATGATAACAGCAGTACTATTTATGATCACTCCTTGGAAGACTCTCCAGAAAAGCACATCAAATGCCTCCAGAAAATAAACATGTCATGTGCATTAGAAATGGAACGAGATACTGGGATGTAAAAGTTTACACTGGAAAAAACCCAAACGCATGCACATACACTCCTGTCACGTGACGAGCTTTTTGCTTTCCCCTCCTTCTCCCCACAAATCATACCTCAATTGCAGCTGTTGGATAGACCAGCTGGATAGCTTCTGACCTAAAAAATCAACACAGCCTGTTTTACACAATGCTTGTTTCATTCATTAATGAGGTGCACTGTTGCTGGGAGAAGATAATTGTTACTGATGGCATAGACTCTGAAGTTTATTCCTACAAAAGCTTTGCTCAGAAGGGCAGGGCAGATCAAAGACAATTTTCTCATCAAAGATCCACAAAGAGCAGTAACTTTTCACAGCACTATCCTCATTCATAACACACTTTCTATCCCTAATGGAACAGATTCTTCCTGCCTAAATATCTGAGAACATATTTGCTTGAATAGGCTTAAGGGAGAGAAAATTGTAAGTTTGCCAAGAGACAGGCAAGTTAACAGGCAGCTACTGTCCACAGGCAGGATCAGAAATTCAAGTGGTATGAAAGAGGCCAGCCCTAACAGCTGGCAGAAACCATCCTTTCCTCCTTGTTTTATCAAATATTTTCAAATCAAAGTTGCTGTAAATGCAATAGATGTCCTGTGAAATGTGTCTCCCTGATATTCATCCAGGTAATGATGACAAAAAAGTAAGCATCAGAAAAGCATCTACAATTCCAACACAAATAACCAACTGCTTTGCATCAAGCTACATAGCTTCCTCTGAAAAATCAGTCTTGTGCATTCTATTCAAACAAATTTAACTTCATTACCACTTTCAATGTTTACTTCTGATTTTTTTTTCACATATGTAACAGTCTTCTCTGTAAAATTTAGGTGGACATTAGTGAGAAAAGGTATTAAGTTGAATACAGAGACCAGATATACGTGATGAGTTCGTGTTCCTCCATTAGCAACATGCACAAAGCTAATGTAAACATACTCTTTGAGAAAGAAAGGTTACATTAAATTAAAAGACAACACAGTAATAAACTGAAATATGTATTTGAAAGACAAAGAATTGAAATTCTGTGAAAATGAAGAAAACTGAAAACAGAAGTGTGAGTATTGGCGGAAGAAGCATTTAAAATAAATTTTTCAATGAACAGAATTGCAAGTCTAATCCTCAACTTTTAAAAGCAACTCATTCTTTACTGCTTCTTTAAATTTCTTCCAACTTTTTGTTCTATTGTTTTCAGGGTACCATGCAAATCAGGCTAGAATTAATTTCACAGCCTGCAATTCAAGATGGACTAAAAGAGTATTTCCTCCAGCTGTGAGTACTAAACCAAAAATAGAAGTAATGTCAGAAATATTGTTCAGCACAGGATGAGACTGTAGCTTATGGTGGAAAAAACAGAGACTGTTAAGGAGCAGAACTTTTAATGTGGGAATTAAGCAAGAACTGATGGAAATATAACTCCTCTTTCCTTAAGCTTTTACTCAAATCATAAACATATTGTCTGCTTTGAAGAGAACTAAACCTGAAAGAACCTCTTGCTGGTAATCTTGAGCTGTAATTTATTCTTTTGAGAATAAGCATTCTAAAAAATGAGGAAAAATTCTAAAATAAGGGGCAACATAGAGAAAGATAACATGGTTTGGAATGCACTAGTTTAAACTCTAAAAAACCCCCAAAGGTGATGGACTCATTGGATACAGCAGCAGGGAAGGAAGGACCCATTCTGGTATGCAGTTCTTGAGTTGGAAAAGAGACAGTGACTGCTGCCTGCATGCTCCAGAACTATGACTGCAGCAAAACCAGGTATTTGGGACAAATTTTCACAATTAACAACAACAACCACCCAACCAACCCCAAACTAATAAAACAAAAAACCTCACAAAACCTCAGGGGCACCGTGTGGAATTCCCCTTAGCCAGAAATGAGTAAGGCATAGCACAAGACAACTCAATATAGAAACTAAAAAGAGGCTCCAAAAAAATGGAGACTTATGCACATGCATGATACAATACTGGCTCTTATTTAATAAGAGCATGATCCTGTTGGAAAATTCTAATGGGAGCTAACCCATAAACATTAGCTTTAAGCAAATAGCATTCACAATGTTAGTTAACCTCACAGAAGTAAATATATGTTAAGATTAAGATACAGCAGCTACCTAACAGATGCTGCACATAAAGGCATTTGGAACACAAGTTCAGAGTTAGACTTTTGAAAGTTTTAGCTTTAAACACTCAAAAGAAAATTAAAGAAATAATTTGAAATGGCCACTATTGAGATGTTTGTGAATGCTTGAATATAAGTTAAGAAATGTAACAATTTAAAAATGTAAATATTTTGATTCATATAATATTTGCAACACTTTCTACTCTACATAAACAAACATCATTTTCCTGGCTTTTCTTTGCTTGTTTGTTTTCTAGTCAGAAAAAGAGAAAAGTCCTCAGACTGCATTCTTCTGCAGCATGCACAAAAAATCCCCTTAAATTTATGATCAAGCTCTCAACTACTTAGTAGGAACTAATAACAGAACTGTCCTATTGCTGTATACAAAGTACTCTGAATGTTGCTCTATGAATTCATTATTTGAAGCAAACAGTATAATTATTTGACTTGATATCTATGTTGGCATCAGTTTCATTTCATTTCTGTCTTTAAATTGATTCTTTTTCTTAAAAAAACATGTCTGTCAGAGATTACACAACTCAGTGCTTGCCAATTTTTATGGCTTTGACTTAAATATTGCTAAAAGATAATTTTTTATCACATTCAATTTTCTAAAGATTCCTGCTAATCATTTTAATGATACGGAGCACTTCGGTTTTAGAAGATGTCAGTGTTCAAAAAGATGAGTTTGTTGTCTGAATGTTATAGTGACAGCACATTCGGACATATTTTTTGGATTAATACTACTTGCTTTGTTTCCTTGGGCTTTTTTGTTAGGAATGTATCCATAAGCCCTACAACACAAACAGCAGCAGGTTAAATCACATTTATTTGAGCTGATAGCTCTAAGTGCACAAAGCAAAAGGTAGGTAAGCTCAAATGGCAGCATCAATAATTTTCCATGAAACAAGACTCCTGCATTTAGTTGTTTCGACCAACTGCTGAGACAGTACCACTGCAAAGGAAGGCTGCATGCAGCAATGAACCTCATTATAAAGCCAGAACACAAGCTCAAGGATGTCAAAGTCAAAAACATTCAGCATTACAATTCACACCCTTTCCTTCATCATTCAACCTTACATTCACCTGGCAACCTCACCTTTCTCCTCGCCTTGATCTTCACACTATTAACATTATGATCAGGTCAAAGTTGCATTTTCTTAACATCCTTGTTCTTTATCACTTTGAAGTTTAGCATCCTGGACCTTTGTCTTGTCACAAAACCATTGCTGTACTGATCCACTTTGCTGTTGGATTCTGTGATCTTGGAGCTGACAGATTCAAGGTCTCTGTAGCACAGTAACAGTCGAGGGTCTCAAGGAGAAAAAACAAACCCAGCATTGTGATCCACATTCTAAAGCTAAGGAACTAAATTGTGGAAGACCTTCAGAAACATTGACTAAAATGGGCCATTTGGATAGCATCCAAATTACTCAAAACTTGAAACAGAAGAGAGGGGTGGTGTTCCACAGGGCAACTGAATGACCTGGAATTGGCAGTAGCCACACCAGTCAAATCAAAACAGCTTTCTGTCAGAACTACTCTAAAATATGCTTAGTCTGAATGTCATAATACAATTTAAAAAGAATGGCAGTACTTTGAGAGCACTGGCCTTGACTTCCAAGACATCTAGAGTTCTCCAATTTCAAAAATCCTTCCAGGCTTCACAGGTAAAGGTGAGGAACTATGGTGAGCAAGTGTGGCAGTCTCTGACTTTATCTGGCTCCACAGACACTGCTTTTTCTCTCGGTTCTTGTTTAACTTGGCTCATGCAGGTAACACCCTCTGTATTTTCTTCAGCTTAAAAACAAAAATCAAACATTAAAGTTCAAACTCCACTGACAATGCTTCAGCACCAATAACTGTATGCATTTAAAAGAAAAAACAGATAACATAATAGGTAAGGCATGTATGAAGTTATACTAAATTATACTAAATTTTGTAATATTCTGAAAATGAAAATATAAGAATATATGAAGAAACAAAAAGGAAATAAAGTTTTTCTGACCTGCAAAAGTCATTGGTACATATGGATATAATTATTGTTATGTCATTATGAAGGTGTAGCTATTATCTAGCACATCTTTACTTAGATGTTCCTGCAGAACTATTCAAGAGTCATCTTTTTAAAAGTCAGAGGTGACAAGAAAAGATAATGTAGAAATAATAAATCATTGCACAGTTAATGTTTCAGACTCTCTGTGTAGTCAACAGACCAGGTTGCACTCATCTGTATATAGTCCAGATCTAATAGGATTTCTTCACTAAAAATTAAAAATCAATCCATGAGAAAGCAAGTTTCCATTCTCAATCAGGTTCCATGGCTGAGAATTCAAAGGCTATTGATATTTGCTAGCAATGATTTTAAGGAGACTTAGTTATTTATGGTGCTTATTGAGTATTTTTTAAAAACTGTTTTCAAACAGTAGTTTGAAATTTCAAGCAACATACAAGTTCATCTGATCATTTCTAAAGCATATTGATGACTACAGAATTTGAGTAAAACATTATTAAAAATTTTCAGAAATCTAGTGGGATGTTGTAAACAAAGAAATCATCAAAACCCCAGTACTTCCTTCCAAAGCGTTCTAACGAGATTCAGTATTCGCTATTTTCTATTCTTATGTTTCCCTAAAAAAATATTTTGAATATCCTAATTATAGCTAAATATTAGGGTTTTTGGCAAAAACATTGTGTTTAAAACATATGTTGGTATTAGATCAAGAAAACCGACAAGTGTCTTTTTACAGCAAAAAATATCTTTTGGGTTTTTTTGGTGATTTTTGTCTGTTTACTTTTTTAATACAGTAAAACCTAATTAGAATCAGCTGAAAGAAGTCTATGCTAGAGTTCCCCATTATCAACATGTTTCTCTCAAGATACTCTTAACAAAATCCACTGTATTTTCTGTATTTACATTTTACTTAGAAAACTGCAACTTACTAAGTGCTGGATGGTTGTCCACAATCTGAACTGGAATATCCTGTACATCTCCCAGGAGAATCTGATGGACTCCATCCAGGCTTCTGGAGTCATCTACAGCTGGTCCCAGCTGGCCCATGGCAACCAGACTCTGCTCAGAGCCAGGTGGAGTCCCAAAAGCAGAGGCAGCAGCACCGTGCTGTGTTAGGGCAGCACCTGCTTGCAGACTCTGTCCCTGCCCAAGTGCTACAGAGTGGCTGGTTAGGGCACTCCCTAGGGAATCCAGCAGGCTTGCAGGGCTGGGAGGGGAATGGTTATTGACAGCTACCAGGGCTGTGGATCCGTTTGGGGAGGTGAATGTTGACTGCAGCTGTAATCCCTGTGAAAGAGAAGGCACAAGTACTAACATAGTAGTATTTACTGCAGAAGGAGTTTGCATTTAACAGCACATATTTTGTAATATTGGAAGTGGATAGCTTCCAACTTCCTACACACAATCTCTTTTGAACAGTCACTCCCAGCAACCCTAGGCTCAAGATGTATTTGAAAACAATTAGGACAATGGTATCCAACAGCATCTAGGTAACTGCTTGTGACCATAAAGCTCTAATTCTGGATTGATGCTGTTTCAAATCATTGCCCAAGACTGCACATTCCCACAAGAAGTGGGTAATCTAAGCTAAGCATACTGATTTAAAAAAAAAAAAAGTGTGAGGTAAACCCAGGCTGTCTTCAGAGAGGGAAACAGCAAGTAGAACAGCATATTAGTGCAGACTGTATTTCTAGGGAAAAGATCATGCATTTCATTGGGTCTCAGGAAGTACGAAGGCAGTTTTTGAAAGCAGTTAGGGAGGAAAGCTAAGATAGCCAGCTTTGAAGAGAAATGAGCTTTAGAAGAAGCTCTTTTAGCATGACATTCTTATCTTCACTCTTCAGCCTTTCAACGTGGAAGTTTACAGAACTGAGTTAGGAGCAGTTTTAGGACTTCAATGTATTTTCTTAAGAGGCTGGAGAAGGATTTAAAAGGAATAAATAAGACCAACTTGTCTGCCCTCAGTTTTGCATCATTTTCATTACAAAATTACTGGACCGTATGGAAAATGAATAGGCACTTGTTTTAGGCAGAAACCCACCACCTCATCTTCTGGGTTTTGCCTTCACAGGAGACTCTAAATTCAAAGTGTCAGAAGCTGGCAGTGGGATCCCCTGCACCACTGCTACATGTGACATGCATGAGCTGACAGCTTCGTGTTACCTAGAGAGTGTCTGGGATTAGCTGAGAGGGAACTTGCTGTTCTTAGCTCGCCTTCAGCACTTCCAGCACAGTGTTCTGTAAACAGCTTGACTGTACCTGAAGTTGTGCAAATATCTTGGGCTGAAGTGAAGAGAGTGAAGACAACAGCTGAGCTGTTTCTGGTAGCAAGGGCTCTCTGCTCTGGTTGGGTTCTGCTTTGGTGATGGCTGATTCCCCTCCTGAGTTCCCTACAGTGCCAAAGAGATGAAGTAGACTGTTAGGCCAAATTTCTTCTGCCTGTTTAATAAAAGCCTCCCTGCAAACAAAAAAAACCCCTTCAATCTCAATACAGATATACAGAATATATATATATATACACACACACATATGCGCTATTCTCTTCGCAGAACCTTGATGCTAAAGAAAAAAGATTGGGTATGAGAAAAAGACAATACTGTAGGAAGATTGTATGTATCTACACAGTGCTAAAACCAGAAGCACCAATAAATCTGTTCTTGAGAGCAAAGTAATGGCACCCTACACTGTGCTTTGAATCTGTAGTTATAACAGAGATAGTTTTGCTAGCAAATCAGCAAATAAATAATTTGACAATATCTATACCTGAGTAAGAGCTCAATAACAGGTAGGTATCAAAACGAAAGAGCTTTTGTCTTCCAAAAAAAATCTACACAGGAAATTTTCTGTCTCATCACTCCCTTCCAATCTTTGTGAAATTAGCATAACTTCCATACAATACCATCAAAAGTCCATTTATCTGGAGACCTTTCAGCCTACAGATTACATCATATCCTCAAAATTCTTATTTAATGCAAGAGTGATGGACTTCGTTTCCTGAAGTCTTGTAAAAACTGAGATTCACTTGCAGCAATTTCTGCTTGAAAACTTCTCAAGGGATCATGTAATTTCCTGTTTGAGCCACCCAGAACATTTTGGTTAAGATTTATGCACACACAAGTATACACTGCTCAGCCTTTTATTCAACAGTTTCACTGTTATAACAGTAAAAGGAGAGCTTGCCCTGTGAATGCAGATTAGTCTGGTGAATGGAAAAAAAAACCTGACAATGGTTAATTGCAAAATGCTTTCTTATCAGAAAATCACAGAAAAATTTTCCAGCAATCTGAGGGGAGATACATTTTTCAACATACATACTGATCTGCAAACTCTTAATTCTTTGTCATAAATGACCACAAGGTACACTCTGTAAATCTCCTTGAACACAACTGCTTGATGTATTCAGTCTCTTTTTAATAGCCATATGCATGTGTGAATGTCCACATGCAGGAAGAGATAGCAGTTCTTTTCTTAGGTTGTATTCTACAGCAATATGCCCAGGAATAAAGCTAATAGTTCAAGTCCTAATCTACCCACTACAGACAAAGTTGTATCTGATGGAGATATGGAGTTCTGCACAACAAGACGTTCTGTTATTGCTTGATTTCTTAAAAGTAAACTTGTCCTTATTTGGCACAAGTTGAAATTAAAAAAAAAAATGTATACAAGGAGTAGTCATAAAAGTAACCTAAAATAGTTATAGCAAAATAATCCTTCTTAAGTTCAGCTGAGTGACAGAACATAACAGCAATCTCTCTGGAATCAAACTGAACTTCTGTGGTGTAGCTAATAAAACACATTTGAAGAGAGCTAGGTTATCCATACAGTCCTACCATCTGAAGGTGGGGAGGCAAACGTAACAGTCACTGTTTCTGTGAGGACATTCCCACTGTCTGTGGTCCATTGCAGCTGAAAGGAAAAATATCTCAGTTCTCAGAAAGAGTACAAGGAACAACATTTAAGAGTTACTGAGCATTCAAAACTATTGACTTCAAGCTTACTTCACTTGCTATAAAGTGCATTTATTAGTATTCAAAATGTCATGCAAGCCCTAATTTAGACTGCACCTGAGACACACTTCACCTCCATTTTTTCAGACATGGAAAAGTAGTAGTAACTTCTTCAAAAGGCAGACAATGACAAAGCCATGAATCAAACTGGTTACATGCCAATTTTTCTGCACCACATGGCTTCCAGTTCATGGTCATTATGAAGTGCTAGTATTGAATAATTTATCAATCACCTAACAGCAATCTAATGCTGATGAGATAAATACTGAAGAGGGTCAGAGGGTTTTATTCACATTTTATCAAATCTTGCTCAGCCAGAGATTCCATGGAAAATATTGATGCTGGAAATATAAAGTTACAGAGAATTTTGTATGCAATACAGCTAAATGGTAAAAATTAAAAACTAGGCTTCCAGTATAACTCCAAAAATCCAAAAGGTACACAATGGCTAACATACCGTTGCTGGGATACTTTCTGAATTATACACCATCTCTCCATTCCTTAGGGACTTCTGTACTTCGTGAATATGGTTCTTGATGTCATTCACAGTAGGGAAGAAGGACAGGTTATGTCTTTCTGGCACTTCATCAGGCGTGAATAATTCTCTTTCCACATATTTTCTGCCACATGTTAAAGGACATTCAAATATTCATGTTTAAATATATTGTGCTACTTCCCTGTGTTAGAGACACTGCTATCTTCTCCCTCCCCTTGTTGCAAGGACAAGACAAAAGCTAGTTAAATCATCTTCTGAGCCAGTTCTTTGTGCATCTGCTACAGAGTTTGGAATCTAAAATCCCCATTTATGTAAGTAATTTTAAAGAGTACAGCAGCTCTTAGTGGCTACCAACAATGATGTGGAAAGAGAAGACAAAAGCTGGGAAAAAACATCTCAAGACATCTGGGAAATATATTGGGCAGTGTATTAGCACTGCCATTTAGTTGCAGACCAAACTAATCAAATCAAAAGTAGCACTATAGACAAAGCATTCCAGACAGTTCTGTACCTTAGTTGCTTCCTCACTGCATAGACCTGCTCTATTCCCTGAGACACCAGTTCTCGGATCTTGTCTGCCACTTGAGGATGAAGACGAGAAGGAAGAGCACAGTTCTCATCTCTAACAACTTCCTCCTCCTCCTCAGGAGAAGACACAGAAAAATGGGAGGGTGAATGAGGGAGGCAGGACGTTTCCATTTCATGATACTGATGGGCTTGCTGAGTGGGTAACTGTACATACCACCTAGCAAGAAGGAAAGAGTTTATACACACACTTCTCAAGCAAAGGCAAAAAATACAGTGTCTTAGGGGAACAGTGACAACCACAAACAACCTAGTTAGAGTGACGTAAGTTTTTACACCCCTGAGCTAGAAGATAACATCTTTCACAACTCAGGGCCCTCTCATACCTTTCAATGCAAAATAAACTAGTTCAATCCCCCAAATAATATAACTATTCTATCTGCTTGAAAACACCTACTGAAGTTCCACCACTTGGTGCTTAACACATTGATCAAATTAATACTTCAGAGCCACAGAAACTTTACTGACATTGTGGGATTTTTTACTATTGATATTAATTAAAAGCCTTAATAGGCGACTAAGTAAAAAATAACGCAAACCAAGTAAAATATTGCTCTTTTTTGCTTCATTTGTGAAAGTACAGGAAAAGGTGGAAGATTCACCTGAGGATACCGCCAGCATCTATCAAGTTCTTCTTCAGAATGTTGAATGATTTCTCCTGCTCCATTCTTATGATTTTCTTGTCAATTTTAGGGTCAGTAGGAACCCTGTATTCTGGAAACTTTTGAACCTTTTTAATATAGATCCTTCCAAGGGGGAAGGCAGGGGGAATAAAAAAAAAATTCACCATCAATACACTTTGTCCTTGGGAAGGGAAAGTCAAAATCCCCACCTATTTCATATCAGACATTAGTGTAGAAAAAATTCAAGCAGAGTGATGCAGCATGTGAGGAGGCCCTAAAAGAACTGTAAAATTCTTAAGAACACATCAATAGAGATGGATGCAGACAGACACACTTTGTACCCAGAACTGAGCACATATACACTTAGCTGCAACTGTTCAGGTAAACAGTCTTAGCTCAGTAAAAACTGAATGTGCACGCAGGAGGATGCTCAGGGATGAGGAGAAAAAACATTAGTGTTGGATAAGGAGAAACTACTCAGTGAACAGGAAGAACTGTAACTCCTCCAGAACATAGGACATGTGCTAAACTAGGATGATTGACTGATTATCAATTCAATTAAAAGCCTGAAGAAATAAACAACAAATAATATTACAAAGTTTTAGGACCAGAAATGGTTGCTAAAGGACATCACAATAACTCATTAATTAATAACTCATAAATCAGGTAAACAATGATTCCCACTTCTATTTCATATAGTGATGCACTGCAACTTTGCATCCAGGCAATCTATCAAACCTCAGCCTTATTCAGTCAAACAGGACAGCATTTCCTCCTTACCTCTAAATGAGTGTCACCATCAAGTTCTCAAGATGAAGCTCAGAGCTACAGTGAGTATCAGCTACCACCCCAGAACAGTGCTCAGTCACAGCTTACAGCAAGAACCTTTTCTCAGGATGCTGAGTCACTCTTACAGCTTTATCGGTAATTCTTACCTTGCTGGACAAGTGGCTTTGTACAGATGGCCAGAGGTGCTTTCCTGTTCACCAGCTTTTTTGGGCTGAAACCCTTTCCTCCTTGGCCCATACTGGCACTCCATTACAATGGCTCTGCTTCCTGGAAACAGAAAGCAATACACTCTATTTATTCAAGCAGTTACTGAATTTATTACAGTAAAATAGTGAAGAGGAGAGGAGAGGAGAGGAGATCTGAAACAGTTTTCTGTTTGCCATCAGACTCTTCAGAAGGCAGAACACTTACATGTAGCAAGCAAATACAGTGCAAATACTTCCCTCACAGCATTTAAGAACATAAGAGGATTTCCTACGCATTTCTCAAGCCTATTACACCTCACAACACTCCTGCAACATATGTGAAGGCAAAATACTAGATTCTGCCTGGTGAACATCAATAATTTACAAGATAAGAACTCCTGCAAATTACCAAAGGCGCACAATGCTGGTAATACACATAAAAGCAGCGGAACCCCCAAAACACGGAGAAAATTCACAGCTGAAACCAAAGGTGTGCTGGTTTTGGCTGGGATAGAGTTAACTTTCTTCACAGTAGACAGGACGAGGCTGTGTTTTGGATTTGCACTGAAAACAGTGCTGATAACTCAGGGGTGTTTCACTACTGCTGAGCAGGGCTTACACAGAGTCAAGGTCTTCTCTGCCTCTCACCCCACCCCACCAGCAAGGAGGCTGAGGGGCACAAGAACTGGGAGGGGACACAGCTGGAACAGCTGTCTCAAACTGACCAAAGTCATGGAATATGGTATGGAATATACCATATGGCCTCATGTTCAGCATTCAGAGCTGGGGGAAGAAGGAGAAAGGGAGGGACATTCAAAGTTATGGTGTCTTCCCAAGTCACCATTACAGGTGATGGAGCCCTGCTGTCCTGGGGATGGCTGGACACCTGCCTGATGACTGGAAGTTGTGAGTGAATTCCTTACTTTGCTTTTGTGCACAGCTTATCCTTAACCTTTAAACTATCTCAACCCATGAGTTTTCTGACTTTTACCCTTCCAGTTCTCTCGCCCATCCCACCGGGGCAATACGTGAGCGGCCTTGTGGTAGTTTCCAGCTGGGGTTAAACCATGACAACAGGTCAGCAGCCATCTCCAGCCCCCTGGCTTAAATCAACACTTCAGACCAGTGTGTCCCATAAAATCCGAACTGCAAGTCAGAGCCATCTTAACTGCTCGATAACACAGCTTCAGTGCAGTGTACCCATGCAAAATCAGATGGGCTTAAACAAACACTGCTTTGATCTAAATTTGAGGTAAGTAATTTCTTCCAGTCAGACCTCTAACAAAAGGGGTAACAAGCAAAGTATTAAAGTCGTCAAGAAAGGAACATCTTCCAAATTTCTTCCACTTCATGTTTAGTTATCTTTTATTTATCAGGCAAGGAGCTGCCTATACCACAAGTGACATAACCAAAACCTTTTTAAGTATTACAACAGCAACATAATGTGTTTTCCATAAGATATCAAATTATTTATTGCCTTAGGACATAACATTAGAAAAAGATATAATTATGTATACAAGCATACCTTGTCTCTTCTTTAACAAAAAAACATTAACAAACATTTTAACATACAAATTTAAAAATTAAATTTCAGGATTGAAAAGACTTCAACAGCTTTAAACTAGTCTTTGCTCATATGAATCTCAAAACCAGTTTTATGGGGCCCTTGTTTTACAAAAGCCTCAACCATCCAAAATTCTCACTAAAAACAGCAATCAAGAGTTTGATGACTAATGCATGTTTTATACTATGAGGAGCTACTCATCTTCTCTGTATTTCCCCATAACTGAAGAAGCACAGCAGTAAAGTTATTACAGATTAGCTCCACCCTTGTAGAAAGGATAAATTCCTCAAGACCAATACTTTGTTCTGCACAGTTTAGAATTAAGTTATCTGGGACTTGAACTGCAGTTCAGTAGATCATATTTACAGCCTCTGTTCTACAGGTGAAAATGGTTTTAATGAATGTTTTTCATAAGGGAGTCCTAAACTAAATGTACTGGAAAGGCAACACAACAGAAATAAAAATTGGGGGATCTGGGCCAAGCAAAAAATATTACAATTTAATAGTCTCCATTAACCTATATCTTTAAAGAAAAAACCCTATGGTTTTACTGTAAATATTTTACTGTGGGGCAACTCATTTATCAGGCAGATCTTAGAGGCAACTAAAGATGTCTCATATGCATGTTGGGGAAAAAAGTGTAAGTTGCTTTGACTTTGCTTTCTTTTACTTCACAGCCTAAGGCTGGAGCTTTAAAACTGGTGCTAATATTTCACTTTTTCATTAATTTTCAGTAAAAAAGACGACAAAACCCAAGCACATAACCTACATTCCTCCCAGTCATTTTCATTATGTAACAATTAAACCCCAATAATTTTATATCTGAATTAACTCTTAGTAATTTCATGTATGCACTGTATGAGCTAAATATGTAATTACCAACCCATGAAGTCTTCATGCTCATTTGGAAAAAAAAAATCTGTATGCTGAGGTATGTTGATATTTACGTATTTGGTTGTTTTTTAAAATTTATTTACTTTTTAAAACGTTGCAATTTAAATAGTTTATTGACTCCTGTGGAACAAACTCTTCAAAAGATCTCCAAGTTAGGCAAGAACAATTGAACAAGCTCTTATGTTTATGAGCACTTTCACATCCTAATAGAACAGATGGGACCTCCACCTAAAGACCTCATCACGCAACCCCCCATCAAACAGTACTTTACTAATTTCTAAAGAACAAAAGGAAATAGTCACAACAAAACATAAAAACGCCCCAACAAACATGTTTCCTGCAGTTTCAGGAAACAAGCTTCTTCAGACTGTGTCACAGAAATGCCCAAGCTGCTCTTCTTTTTTATGTTTGTGCCTTGACTTTATCAACACTAAGGAATAACATAAAGATTCTTCTTTATGGCCAGCTGACAGCTAGTGTTGAAATTTTGAAAGCAGTTATTAAAATAGAAGTTAGTTACCTGCATTGACAAAGGGGATCCCATCATATGGGACATACTGAGATTTCCACATCAACCGTGTGGCGGGTTTGGCAGGGCTTGGAGACTGGCGTGTCCCCCACACACTTTGTGTTTGCTGCTTGTGTAGCGTTAGAACACTCTCTAATTCTGCCTCGCTCACACAATAGCCGCGGTACGAGTCCCCAATTTTCTGCATGGAAAGGAGGTGAAATAATAGGATTATTCACCCAGCTGACTGCCGATCATTACACAAGCAAACAAAAGCAGTCAGGGACTCTGGCAGGTGAGAACACAGGCCCAGATTTTTGGTGTTTCATGTTTTTTGTCCCCACACTAGTAGCCTCATAGAGATTTACAGTAGGATCTAATGCCAGAGCAGTCCCCAGTGAGGTCAGGCATTTGCCAGCCACCCAAGACCCTCAGAACACCATGAGCTCCTGACAGGGTTACAGTTACTGCCAACTCCGATTTCCATAGGACAACCTCACTCCTGTGGTTTCCCTGCAATATACAATTCAGTTGCAGTCACTGCCTACATAAATTTGTCTTAGATGAAGTTTTTCACTTGACTGCCACAGAGAATCTCTGAACCACTAAAATTGTCTATGCATCTACTGCAACACAGACATGCTGCACTGAGCTGGAGCAGAATACACCAGTAACTGTCTCACCCACTTAGTCCACTAACTTTGAACGGAATGTCTCACATAATATCCCTCCCAGCCTTCAAGGCACTCCTGATTCTCAACATTACATAGAAACATACTAAACCAGATTTGCCAAGTGCAAACTGATGATGGTTTCCATTAACTCTGCTAAAATCTGGGCAACTCCACAAAAACTGCATCTAACTTGACTCAAAGTAGTTAACCAGCTACTCAGTGACATTGCAGCTGGTTCATTGCTGATCTACCAGGGCCAGCCAGCCAGCAAAACTACTGGGACAGAGAACTTTCCATGCAAACTCAGAATGCCATGTTTGCTTCTGTTCATATGCAGCTCACGGTCAGGCTGGCCAACCAACTCTAAGTAACATCCAGAGTAGCTTGCCAAGTCAGTCCTACAGTGTAGCTGTAGGGCAAACACACCATGAATGAGTACCAAAGTCTGATGGATCTCTTTTGCCACCTTCAGTGACAGAGCAGCCAGATGTTTAAGTAATACTAACAACAAAAGCAGCAACGGTGTCTCTTCAAGACCATTATTGCACAGATACTTTAGTGACAACTGTGTAAAACCTGTCTCATAGTCAGCCAAATAAAACAAAATGTCTGTGGCTAGCAAGACTTAACACCCAACGAAGAACCAGCGAAGACCTTGTGAATGAACCGGGCCAGTGTGATGTTGCTGTGAGTGCAAGGCCAGACACAGAGGGGAGCGTGCACCAGGCGAGTCTCTCTGAGCCAAGAGCTGCCGACACCAGCAGCTAACACAGCCTGCACAGGCTGCACTCACACAGCTGTGCAGAGCAAAAGAGGCTGGCAATCATTTACTTAAAAGTTACAAATAACATTTCTGTCCAAAACTTGGTCTGAAAAATACAGAAGCAAAGCAGTCTGAGAAGTACCAGAACTATCTTCTTTACAGAAACCTGGGATGTTGCCTTTCGCAAGAGGGATTACAGCACCACTCCACACAATAAGTACTGCATAACCAGCTTTTTTTTTTTTTTACATTATCTTAAACTTAGCACTGTAAATAGGTCATTGACCTTATTCTAAGGAGATGAGAAGACTGATAAAACTGTTGTGCCAGAAAAGTAGCAAAAACAGTTAAGGTACTGTCTCCTATTCTGGCTTTACTTCTGTACAAGTTAGATCATTTTTTCCTAAATTGCTTGGGGGGAGGAAGAGGACAAGAACAAAATCATACAGCACATAAGATCTCTGCCCTCTATGAGCTTTGCAAGTAGGAGAAAAAAAGGACAAATGAGACCATTTACTTCAGACAAATAAATTAACTTAGCTTTGTATAGTTAATTAATGCAGTTTTTAATTACACTTTATTTCAGTATGCTGATACATGCTGGAAATGCGTTCTGACCACATCATTGAAAAATAAGTACGTTATTAAAAAGAGCTGGTTTTAAATTCACCTTTTATTAACAAAACAATTACCTTGAAGTAATCAGATACTCTCCAACCCTTTCACTCCAAGTTTCAAGCCAAAAAAAGGAGCAATCCCTTTCTTCTCCCCTGTACTCAGCAAAGGTACATAAAAGCTTACACTAAAGTACACAGACCTAAACTGCAGTTTTCTTTGAGTGAACAAACAGCAGCAGGGTATCAGAGGCATGGAAGAATTCCTGCTATGAGTTTTCTGATCTCTTCACGTTTAAGTAGATATAGGAGCACATAGTACCATTTGTAAAAAATAAATGGCATAAAGAGGAAGAGATGAATATATTTAAAAATTATTTCTAAGTGGATGCAAAAAGAAATTCAGTTTCTGAGTCCCTGCAACTGCAATTTCCTGTTACCAGTGGCCAAGCCAACAGGAAAAAACGCAAGTGGTAGAGATATTCAAAGAGATTAAGCATCCAGAGAGTAAAAGTTTTCCTCATGAAAAGTATTAAAAAGAGAAACAAAAATCTATCAGGAAGAGTCTGGTAGCAGGAGGAAGGAGTAGTTGAACTCTCAAGAATCTTTCCGTCTCCCCTCCCTTCCTTTTAAGTGCCTTATGATACATTCTAGCTGTTGATAGCATCTAGTCATCAGGACAGTTCTGCAGGTATCTAACAATATGCAAATAAAGGAAGAGTTCTGCTTAGGTCAAAAGCCATCACAAGGAATAAAGACAGCATTTTTTAACAAAAGAGAAAACAAGCACAGGTAACCTAACCTGCTGGGACAAAAAAAAACCAAACATGGAGAATATCTAAAATAGAAATATTGACATTAAGGTGCTTTAAGTCTCAGACTTGACATTGGCCAGTCACGTGGATTTTGATTTCTATGTGGACACAAACCCATATGAACAGTTGCAGAAATCAGCAAAGTTTGCAGTGTAGTTCAAGAGCAAACTCTGCCATGGCACACAATGACTCTTCCCAGCACTGTAAGGCATCAGGTTTTCACCAGCACATTTTTCGCTTCAGGAGCTGTTGATGGTCAGTTATCTTAACACTCTCAAAATAGAATGTGATTCCATAGCATTTTAGGTGTTTGACTGTGTTAGCAGTACCAGTACTATATACAAGGAAGCGTGAACACAACTTCTATAACTATGAATTATTCCTTTCATGGAATAGGATCACTGTCTTAGATCTAGACAATAAAACACCAAGTCAGAATTCTTTGTGGCCCACCTCACAGTTCCTGAGACGGCATGCCCAGGCAGGCGTATTTAGTGGCAAAGGCTGATGAGGTATGGGAAAAGGATCTTCCACTACTCTGAAAAATAAAACATAATAGAAGTCTATACAGGCATTCAGGGAATGAACAATTTAGTCTAAACTACAGGTAACATCAAATCAGTGTATCATGTATAACTCTAGAGGATATGATCAAAATATGGATATTGTATCAACATGCCCTAAAAAGCTGGGATTTGTTTTCTTCATATTCTATTTCATTATTTAAATAATTTACAGTAAATGCAAGTATTTAAAAAACCCACTGTTTTCTACATTCGAGATCTCCAAACTTTCAGTATTCTTACTATTGTTGCTTGACAACAATAGACAAATCATGGTGAAATAGACCAGCTGATTGTTGATTGTCTTAATAATTTTCTTATGCAGACTGATGGCAAAATGCTAAAGATTAAAACCAATATCAAACACTTGTTAAATGCTGTACATTTTAATATATTTTAAATTACTGAAAAAAAACCTCCAATAACTATTTTAAGTACACACCTAGTTACTTGATTTCTTAAATTCTGGACCAGAAACAATGCTCACTCAATGTTTGCTATTCCAAAACAAGTGCACTACCTCCTCTCTATAAAAATATGTCTCCTTTGCAGGATTATTTTTCTGAGATTTGCAGTCTGTGTTCACAACATCCATTCACAAACTGTCATCATTTCATATGTTTCTTGAATACACAGAATTTGTGCTGGAGTGAGATTACTCTGATCTTTTCCACATCTCGATTTCTAAAGAGCATAAGCCAATGCAAAGCCAGCCTGCAGCCCACAAAGCAAACACCTTCCTTGGGAATTTTTTTGTTGTCATTGTTTTTTCTTGCTGCTGTTGTTCTCTTTGGTTGGTTTGAGGTTTTGAGGGCTTTTTTAAAGCAAAAAAGAATTTCAGAGTATTCAGGAATTAAAATAGCAGGCAACATTTCACATAGTGAGAATCAGGTGGATATCAAGTTAAAAATACCTCACAACTAATTAACTTTGGAAACTTTGCTAATCAATCCGCCTGTTTCACCAAAATACACTGTTAGCAGCTCTTACTCATATTTTATCAAAAGACACTGAGGAAATTATACAGAGAACAAAGGCTGGGCTCTCACAGTTAATGCCAACTACTGAAACCTCTATCTAAAAAATTAATCTCTACAATCAACTGTTCTTGTGGGATGACAGTTTATATAGGTTTTAGTACACTGATAACAAGAAACCTTCTTTTCTCACCAACTTTCCCTGCAGTTTCTTCACTGTATCACACTCAACTCTCAATTTGCAGTAGCAGCATATATTTAAAGTAATTTCAGTAATTTGCACAGTGTTACTTTAAATGCCCACCTATCTCTCCAGTCACAGAATATATCCAACTATCTCTGGAACAGAGGGAATAGAATACAGGTACTTGAATTGCTTTTTCCACTGCTCTGGCACGTACAAAAGCTGCCTGAAAACACAGTTAGTTACACATCATTCACCAGCACTAAAGGCTCATAACCTCCATTCCATGGTAATTTTGTGATAACCATTGCAAAAACAAAACTGAAAGAAAAAATGCAGCACTAACAGTGAACCCAAGTGATTGTTCATCTTTTTAACTCCCAACCTACCTGGTGGTTGTTTTTTTCGATACAGTGAGAGATGCCTGTGGGTGTAGAATGTAACTGCTTGCATTGTCTGCTATAGCAGCCACCACCACAGTCTGCAGGTTCCTATCACCACACTTCTCTTCTGCAGCGTCTTTACAAAAATAAAAGTCTCCTGGTTAAGAGTTGAACACAGAATGGGGAAACAACAAGCTATGACTAAACTTCATGTTTAGAAAAGCAAGCCTTTTGACATATGAAAGAAGTTTTATACATGAAAAAGTAGTTGAATAGTTGTGAATCAGTACTCCAACTCCAGACACACATATGAAGATACACTTGATAAGGTTGTTTGTATTCAAGGACTTTGGTAATCACACTACTGCTAACTAATCCTTCCACAACAAAACAAATAATCAGAAACAACTGGTAAATTGCTCTGCTTTACATTTCCACAAATCTAAATAAGGTTGCACAACTATTTTGTTCAGCTGCAAATCACACACTGGTTGCTTTTAAAAGAAAAAAACGAGGTAATGATACTGCTTTGTATTTAAAAAAGAACACTTAAACAAGAAAAACAGGCCTCTTGTAATTGAATCTGACATGCTGTTAGAACAAATGTTTTAGCCCTTCTTGGTAATAGGGAGGAATCCACAAGCCAAAAATTACTGTTAGATTGAAGTCTGTGTGTACAGTTAAACAAAAACCTAATGGAAAACTGTGAAAGCAGACATTCGATATTTTGGTCCCAACATAAAAACACAAGGTCTCTTTAGAAGAGGAATTTTTGCCCTTCGATTATGAAAGCTTCTTTCCCCTATCCTGAGAGAAACTGATCAACTATTGAAAGAGTACAGGAATCACTCCACTAGAAAGCTCTATGAGAAGTTTCGTAAGTGTGTGCTCAGGTTAACACCACTCTGGCTCAAAGCACTGGTTTCTCCAACACAGATGTGCCCTTAAGACTCTACAGGCTACCCTAAAGCCTGTGCCATTTCCTGCATTACCACCATGTGCAGACAAGAGAAACCCAAGGGCTGACAGGCCATTCTCCTCTAATCTCCATAGTAAACCACTGACAAGTCTTCCTAACTGTCAGCTAAAGAGCAAATAACTACAAAGTCTTTTTCGTAAGTCTCTAGAAAAAAACCCAACCAACCAACAAACCACCCAAAAACCCTACAGCACTATTGCAGAAGGTATTCACATACTGTAACACTGAGCCCCACCTAGGATGAATAATGGAAATACAAAGATACTATTCAGCATTGCAACATAGTTCTTACAAAGAGTAGCAGAATTGCTTCACCACTAAAGGCTCACTGTCAGCTTTAAAGTAATGTAAGACTGTGCTGTAATCTAACAGTGGTCCTACCCCTGCAAGGGCTGGAGAGGAAGGGAAGGTTGAGCATCAGGGTAGGAACAAGCCTTTCAATGCAAGGTCATGAAACTATGTCCCAATTTTAAGTGAAAAGGGCTGGATCATGACTAGAATCCCAAATCTTGTATCCACCCAGCATCAGGATTCTAGTCTTACCTTTGAGCTATCATTCCACAGGAACATGTAACTAGTGCTCAGATTTTGATAATTTTACAGGCAATTTTAGAAAAAAAAATTAAAAACCTCTGGGAGTTTAAAAAATGTGACCACCTAGTTCTCAGTCTGACTTTGTGAATGCAAACTAGTACACAGCATTTTGCCACCCAGAAAGGCTTGCAGATAAATAATCAAAGCTTTCAGATTTTAGTATGTCCATTTTCTAGAGAAAACCTTAACATTTGCACTTCTAGTCGTGCATTTCCCCACATACCTGGAATGTGACAATTATCATATTGCAACAAAGTGAAAGTTACATCTCATTTTCCTTTACTGAGAACTGAATTTCTACAGGGCAATTCATTCCTGGCTTCACAAAAACTGCATCATCACCAGTGGTCTCTGGAACAGAAGAATTAATGTTCTTCTGGCCTTCCTGCACTACAGGAATTAGCTACTTCACTCCAAATAAACAGGTAGTGATAATTGGGATCTGATAGTACAGCAGTCTGATGGCATAAATACCCTTATTAATGGTAAATATGGCAAGAAAAAACTCTGTGTTTGATATCTCGATCTACCCATCATATACCCTTTAGAAAGGGGGCATAATAGCTCTTCTGTCATAAGGCTTTTACCCCACAGAAAATGTGGAGTGTAGGGTGCCAGATTCATAATCAGAAAGCAGATTCAGTATGTATTTTCTCTTGTAACTGACTAAGGAAAGGAAAAACAAGCAAACAAGGTGCTCAAGAAGAGATCACGCAGGACGGGCCCAGCGAAGAACTCACGCCCTCAAGTCCCACAGGTTAAACTCACCCTGCATGCTGGTCACATCCAGAAGCTGACCTTGAGGAATAATCACTTGGGTCACTCCTGGCTGGGCAGAAGGAATGACATGCAGCACCTGTCCATTTTCTGACTGGCTGGCCACAATCATCTGTAAGGCAATCACACAAAAGCATGAATGGCACTAGGTTTGTATGGCGATCATGCAGCATGACTGGGTTTGATTATCACCAGTATAGGAAACATTTTTGCTGTAATTAGGGCCTGAAAATTAATCTGATTTCACATGATAAGAAAACCACCTCTTCATTGTCAATTTCTTAAAAGTATTTTCCCCTTTCGAAAACAGCCTTTTAACTGAATTAAGGAAAGGAAAAAACCCACTACCTTACATGATTCTACAATGAATTACACATTTATTCGAAACTTGTAACACTATTATTAAAGCTACGAAAAACCTGAAAGCCATTCATAGTTGGAGTTGCTGTAACCCCATTTATGGACTAGCAGAACCAGTCATAACATATACAAATTCTGACCTTTACTTCTGAGAAACTGACCTCTATGGGCAGCATTTCATAAAAAAGCAGATAGAAGAAAAGCTCCAGGACTTAAAAAAATACAAATTAAATCACCCAGAATTGTAAAAATCTTAACCCCTTAGGATGTATTTTCCCATAATTACGCCGGACTTCTTCCCAACAATGTTACAAAATCTAGAGTAACAAAAATATCACTTTGTTTCTGATTTATTACACTTTAAATGGTGATGTCTCTTTAGTGACAGCACAATACATGCCAACCAAGCCCTCTGGGCAAGAGTGTTACCTTTTACAAAATAGGCGTTACAAATTACAAAGCACTGTTTTAAGCAAATGAACTGGGGGGAAGGTGAAACATAATAGGTTAGCTTATTATTGCTAATGTTCAGATTCCTCAAGAAAAACCAGGGGGGACTTATGGAGGGAATATAGAGAAAGCAGCAGCAGAAGTGTGAGATCTCATCACACAACAGCATCCAGGCTTGCTAATGGCAAAAGACATAGGTTGTTTAATAAAATTAGTAATGGCTGGAGACAGGATTTGCCTACCTGAAGGAGTACAACTGGAGAATGAACTGAACCACTGAAAAGTTTCCTCTTGTTGCTAAAGTTTGAATCAGCTGTTGCTACAACAAACAAGCACCATATAAGAGTTCTCCAAAGAGCTCCTTTGTCTGTGAACACACCACCAGCCCTGTTTTCAGACACACTCACCATGGGTGCACTGGGCCCTCCCGGGGGCTGCAGCTCACAGAGAGGTTGCCTGGTTTGGTCTACCAGGTGGAACTCCTCTGCAGAGTGAGCCAGGGGCTGGGGTGGCCGTGTCGGCACAGCTGATGACGGAGAACTGCCCGAGAGATGGACTGTGATGGGCAAGGCTGCAGCAGAGTCACTCTGGCCAAACAATGGATCCCTAGAATCCATGCACATTAGATGCTTTCACAGAGGAAAAACAGTAAAATGTACTTTGAGTAGCAACTTCTATTAGGGAAAAAAAAAAGAAAAAAGAAAGAGAAAAGAACATTTAAAACCAGTGTGCTGTATTGTATACTCGGAGGCAGCTCTTGTCCTTCTGATCAAGAGGCTAACACTAGCAGTTCTACGTTTGTTTTCCATTTCCAAGCCGAAAAAGTACTTGTATTTCTGCTTCCTAGACCAAATCCTGTCTTCTAAGGGCAGAGAAAATCCCTTGCACTGGAAATTTGCTCCCCAAAACCACTCATCACTTTACAACATCTCAAGTCTACCCAGAAACTGAGAGAATTTATACCAAAAATGTAAAAAATTCACCAATTTAACTTGAAAAAAAATCCTAGGTACTATTCTACTTGGCCTTTAGATACATGCATTCAGCTATGAAGACAAAAATCTCTATACACTTTTGTAATTCTTTACCACAGAAGAAACACAAACAACGCAACCTGCAATTTGAGTCCAAGAACTGTACAGCACCAGGACAAGAATCAGATTTCCAAAATCTCGAAATATTGAGCTTATTCTCATCAAGTTTACAGAATCAAAGTGTTACATAACATCCCATTTTTGTTAAATTTAAGTGCATAGGCACAAATATCTGTCTTGTTGAAACTTGGACAACAGAAACATTAACCATGTAAAAATAATGGAAAATAGGCAGATCCTGTGTACAACAACATGTCAGGTTGTCATTTGGTCAATGCAAGAAGGGCTGCAATTTATTGTATCTCTTGCAACAATTGTAAAAACAACTCTGATATTTCTGCCACTAATATTTACACAGTATAAATCAAAAAGTGGAGAAAAATGTTTCTGAATTTTATATAAAAGGCAGATTTGTGCTAAATAACCTTGTAAAAAATTCTGCATGTATAAATCTCCTGTGCTGAAACTGTCTACTGTAAAATAAACCAGAAAACCAGCAACAAATAAATGACACTAGTTGTGTTAAAGACATTGTGCAGAGACCGTAAGAACTCTACTAAATCACTACCTGAATGATATTTTACGTTACAAGACCATTCTGCAGAAGAAAATTCATGCACAGAAATCTCCCTGAATGGGAATATCTGGCAATATTTGGTAATACACAGATAAATGAAAGACTCCCTTTCCCCCAATACCTACATGCATGGTCTGCGTCCCTGGACTCTTATTTGACACATTTCATCACTAAGAAATTTGACTTGATTCTCAAGTGTTCTGAACCTCTCCTATTCCAAGGCATGTCATCAAGTCTTCTTTTTTAAAAAGATTTTGTTAATACAGTAAAACACATATATCTTCAGCACTGTAACAGGATCTATTTTTATAATTACTGAAGGCTGTCATTACATGGAACATCTGGATATCCATCAGTTCAAAACTGAATGGCACGAGAATCCAAGGGAAGGAACTTTTGTACTTTATTAAAAGATACAATCTATTACTATAAAGGCAAAGAAGGCCCCTTCATTGATGAAATAGCATACTTGAAATTCATCAGAGAGGATGTAAAGGAAGCATCTACAAGGACAAAGGATTTGTACCTCACCTGGAAACATGATCATTTGTTTCTGATTGTCCTGTACCACCACAGTTGCCTATGAACAAACTGTTAGATCCTTCCATAACAATGTCACAGTCAGCTCCATTTTCTTCCATTACAAGGTGACCTGAAAAAGTACAAAAGTTTATTTCAGCCTTCTGCCAAGACATTGCTGTAGGTGTTTTCTTTGTCACTGCAAGCTAACAGCAAAGTCCTCAAGAAATCCTTGCCACTTTATTACTCACTGCAGAAATATTTTAGCGTGTTGCTTCAGGAGTATAGCTTAGCCTTTTATATGAGACAATTTGCTTGCCTTCTCATTGCACACACGGACACGATCATCATTTTCATCCAAACATGTCCACAAGCACTGAAATAACAACCATACACATCCAGAGAACCCTTGACATTTAAACACATGCCAGCACTGCACACAAATACATTAGTCACCTACTTCCATAATCAAAATACAGGATTTGCATGATACAACTCTGTCACACAGACATCTTGACGTAAATTGCATTTGTTTTAAAGGGTTATAGAACAACATATAAATGAAATAAAATTACTACTGTTAGTCTGCAGCAGTATACTTTGGGCAGGAAAAAACACCAAAATTGAAATAAAATTTGGCATTAATCATGGGATGAAATAAAAAAAGGCAGAGCTCCTGGCACTTCAGAGATCTACCTTCTATCACAAAGAAAGCTCTAGGGAGCTCAGTTGCCCACTACAACCTTAAACAAACAGAGAACACTGGACAGTGAATTGCCACATCCACAGGATAACGCTCTCATGCACACAATATACCCTTTAAAGCAGTGACCAGTCCCAAATGTTCCCAAGCAACAAGACAAAATGACAATCAACTTGATGTTTACATTACAAGAATACATATATATTAGACTATGTACATAATATGCCCAACTGAATAGAAGAAAATTAATTCCTGCAGTTTGGAACGAAGGAGGGGGAAAGGTTTTCAGGGTTCTTCCCTTCAGTACTTATTTTAAAGACAGGCCGCATTATATTAGCACATGACTCCTACCAGCTGTATCTTCTTCCCACACCACATAAGTAAATTCCTCAAGATGGCCCTTCTTAGCTGTGGTATTTCATCGATTTACAGCTTTAGTAAGGAGAACGTAAAAGGCTAGAGAGTAACTTGAAAAGAACCATATAACTCTGCAAGCACAAATTTATGCTGCTCTGCAAAGGTATAAAGGACATATGCAAAGTAAATCCACATCTCCTTGGCTTTTGAAGCTCAATAAAGCATCCTGCTGATACAAAAACATTGAGAAGTTAAGCTGCTCATATGCTCAATATATTAATACTTTAATCTAAAGCAGATTTATTTTTCCATTCAATTTTCAAGTGACAACACTCCAAACAAATACCAAATGAAGTTATCTCATGTTTACCAAATATTTTGGAGCTTTGGATCTGAGAACGACTACAAGATGTTTCAGTTACAATGCCTGCAGGATGTCAGCAGCAGATGAAAAAAAAAAACAACAAAACAGAAAACTAGATTTCATCATCACTCAACCATTTCCTCTCAGTTAGAAGATGTGAAGAAGACATGGCAGTTTTGCTAAAGCAGCACATTTAGTTCTTTGAGATAAACTGAACAAGTTTGTTCCAAAGATACTGATGGCACATACTCTGAGCTGGAACCTGACAAGAGAATACAAGGACAGCTGTATTGGACCATACCAATGACCTGAGTAGCCCAATATCCTGTATCTAAGAATGATTAATAACAAAGCTCAGGGGAAAAAATACAGCAGTAGGGTAAATATAAAGTGATATTTACCCAGCTTCTTTTTATAAGCAGCCCAGAAATACCTGAAGTTTTATACTTATGCTTAAAAAACCCCTCCGTGGTACAGTTTTGCCCTGTGACTCTGTCTAATCACTGTTCTCAGCCAGGCAAGCCACTGGCACGCACATTGCCTGGACAATGAACTTCATGGTTTAACCATTCAGGTTTCATTAACCTGAGCACTGTGCAATCACAAACACAGATTATTATTTTTTGTCCTAAAGAAATACACTTCTACAGATACGTACAAATACACAGTTCATAGATCTTATAGTCATATAAATACTGCCATCCCATTCCGCAAACAGGACAGTTAAATCCTATATATCTCTCTCTATACATACATATGAATATTTTGTAATTAATGAGTAAATAACATGCGAGTATCTGTTCATAAATACATGAGTGCGACAAAAATTCCCATTGTAACACCACTGTATCACACACATTTACCAGCAGGCTGAAAGAAAACTGTGGCAGTTCGATGTTTGTGTAAAACGGGAGCAAGAGCTGTATGCTCCGAGCACACACCGCCCGGACAGCTCTCCGTGCCTCAGCACACAGCTCCACAAAACCACTCCACAGGCTGCCCTCAGAGCCCATTTCCAGCTCAGGGGCTAGCGCGTTTTAACACTAAAAGGCTACTTATTACCTTCCTCCTGCCTTTGTTTGTAAAGCACTTTGCTCAAAATAAAGGGAAATCTATGGCCATTGTTATCCTTAGTTCGACTCTACAAAGTGAGCAAGCAGCCACAGAAATGACTAGCACAGGCAAACACAATAACCATCATAAGCACTTGATGCAGGATTTTGCTTACACTTCTTGACAGGAAATACATACAGTTGAATGCTTCACCATCAATCTTCTTTGGGTCTTCCATTACATGTTTCAGAGAGGTCATAAAAAGATTTAAGACAAATGCATAGCTTACAACAAACAGGCTCTCTAAAAAAGCTCCTTCTGAGGGCATTACTCTACAACCATTCAATGTGGAACGAATTCACAGGGGCACAAACTACATTAAAACCTGTCAGGGAGGAAATTAGGGCATAGTGATACTCTTAAGGAAAAGAGTTACAATTAGCTTTATATTAACTTGCTACCAGGTTTGAGATTTAGCTTATCTCTGTCATGGAAGAGCAGGTGGATGCTGTTAACAATGCATAACTTAAGGCTTCAACTTAAAAGCTTTCTCAAGTAATTTTTGTGTAGATAACACCAATAACTGGAAGATACACCTCTGTCAATTGTGCTGACAATGTTAGATCTTTGAATTATAGCTAAGAAATAGAGGAGATTTCAGAGTCCTACAAAACTCAACACCTGTCCACTCCAACAAGTGAAGTCATCACAGCCTGAGTCACCACCCAGGGAAAGGAACTACAAACCTAGGAATGGCTATCAAAACGGTGGGGAAAACCCCCGCGCGTAACCCAAGCACACAGCAGGTCCTCACACCAGCAGCCTCCTCCCAGAAACTCACTCTCAGCTCCTTTCAGAGTCCGCCGCGCTGGGCTCATCGCTTTTAGCGGGCAGTTCGCTGTGGGTGTGCCGAGACACACGGCCCGAGTCGCTCCAGCGGCCCCGGGCGCCACCCGGGGAGCCGTGCCCTCACGGCGGGCACGGGGGCGGCACAGCACTGCGGGGCTCCGCGGGCTCCTCCCCGCTCGGCCCGTGTCCCGGGGCCGTGTCCCGGCCGGGCACCGCCGCACGGGCGGTACCGGAGGCGTCGGAGGGGCCGGAGGTGCCGGGCTGGGCTGGGCTGGGCTGGGCTGGGCCGGTCCGGCTCCCGCCGCCGCTCCGCGCACGCGCACCCGCCCTCAGGGCCGCGCGGGGGGCGCCGGGAAGGCGGCGGGGGCGCGCGGTGCGCGGCCGCGTGGGGCGGGGAGGGGAGGGGGGGGCGGCTCGGCGCGACACGTGGCCGGTGTCGGCGACAGCGGCGACAGCAGCAGCAGCAGCGATGGCGCAGCTGACGGCGCGGTTCCGCACCGAGAGCCGCAGGTGAGCGGCCGCCCCCGGGGCCGCGGGTCGCGGGGGAGGCGCAGGCCGTAACGCGCGCTGTGCCCGCAGGTTCGCCGTGGACGATGTGCCCTTCTCCGTGCCCGCCGCCGCCGAGACCGCCGATCTCAGCCAGCTCATCAACAAGCTGCTGGCCGCAGCGCACGGTGGGTGCCCCAGCACGGCCCTCCCGCAGCCCGATCCCGATCCCCGCGGGAGCCCCGGCTGCAGGGCGGCCCCGGGGTGGGTGCGCCGCGGGCCGGGCTGCCGCCCCACGGGGCGGTGGAAGCGCTGCCCCAGCCGCGGCACGAGAGCTAAGGGAGCCAGAGGCTGGGGTTTCATGAAAGCCTCTCTGCCATTCTGTCAGTGCGAGCTGAAATGGGCCTGGCGGACTTGATTTTCTGTGAAAGACACACCTGTACGATGTTGTTGAAAAATCCCATTTTTCATAAGAAACTGGGACAGTGGTATCTTACTTTAATTCTTGAGATTTCTGCAGGTTGCTTTTAATCCATGAAATTGCAAGCAACCTTGAACAGACAACTAGTGCACAGTGTGGTGCTTCTGCCAGAATGCAGGGCCTTTGTCAACTATGCCATTACAAAGGGAGAACCCAAAATTCCGAGGATTTTCCTGTTGCTGCCACAAACACGGGGCTCCAGCTGGTGGTAACAGAGATGTGGACGAGCGGTGGTGAGATCCATACAGAACAGTAAGGAAGCACCACTGGGGTATGATTACACATAGCTAGAGAAAAAATACATTAAGAGGCAAACTTGAACTCTGAATGCCAAGAGCAGATCTTCCTTCCTCTTGACTGAAATAATCCAGTGGGATTTCTGGGCTGTCCAGTTATAAGTGGGAGAAGACACCTACTGGTTTGGGGTGGGGGGGTGTTGTGTGTTTTGGTTTGGTTAGTTTTGGTTTGGTTTTGTTCTTGTTTCAACCTCTTCCTGGCTCTCTTCTCCTGTACCAGCTGCAGAATGATGCTGTTCTTAATAGTATCAAATAAACAGCAACATCTGAGCATGGATTTTTCCTAATTTATTTTAGAGGATCACAAATATGTGGAATTCGACTTCCTTATCAATGGCCAGTTCTTGCGACTGCCACTGGTCACACACATGGAAATGGAAAATATCTCCACGGTAAGTCATAATCAATTTCTCCCCTTCTTGGGCATCAGAACAGACCTGGCCAGTTTACTTCAATCTGTTCTAATCTGTCATCCTGACTAGGTAGATCTCCATGCTCAGTTTTATTTATTTTCTGACATTCCCAGGAAAATTCTATGTATTTTTAGATCCATTCTGAACTGCAAAGTCATTAGAGGCTATAGGACTGAGCAGTGCAAGGAACATCCTTATCCAGTCTGTTGTCTGTATACAGACCAGAGGGAAAATTCTTGTCTTACTCAGTTCATCATTAATATGTTTTTGTCTCTTACACGGGGGGATAATAGGGGAGGGTAATATTTCCTCTAGAAAATGTTGTGAAGTGTTTTAGATACCAGTTTTGTATGGGTAAATACAAAAGAAAAGGAATTCAAGAAGAGTGAAATCACTTGCTTTTGCTTCCAGCTTGCTATTAATGGTAATTTGATAAAAATATGGAAAGCAGTATAATTCACACTTTAAAGACTTTAGTTCCACTAATTTGGCAAAGGACTTGGATACCAAGATCTTTATAGGCTTGTATATTTGTGTATATATATATCTCGCATTAAAGTTAAATTTTACTGATTAAAAAAACGAAACCTCACTAAATAAGTATTTTGTCTGTGAGCTCAGGAAGAAGTGGTGGAAATAGAGTATGTGGAGAAATACATGGCCCCTCAGCCAGAAGAATGCATCTTCCATGATGACTGGATCAGTTCTGTTCAAGCCACTGAAGAATGGTACCGCAGCCAGTTTTAAGTTTTGTCTTGCTTATTCCTCTTCATCCATGGTGTTAAATGGAGTGGTATTCACTCTTTAATAATCTGTTGGGTGGGTTTTTTCCCCCCTCTTTGCTCTGTTTCTGTTTTATTTTAACCTGGCAAGTCAGTCAGCTCCTTGCTTTTGTAAGCAGTTCACTGACAATGACTATAACACAAGTAGAAAACAGTATCACTGAAGGTGAGATACTGGTAATAAAACCAAACTGGTAATAAAACCAAACAAAACAAATGCTGTTTACTATCCTTTCTCTTAAAGGCCAGCAGGATTTCTTCATCTCTTTTGCTTAAACCCTTGACCTCCAATGTGGCACTCACTAGGACCAAATAGAATAGTGTACCTTTATGCAGAGCTTTGCTTTAAAAAAAGCCAAACAGCCATAATTGTCTTTTTCTACTGTGTTTTCACATTCATTTTCCAGTCAACCAGGTGATGTTCATATATTAAGGAATGGTTTGAAAATGCTTTGAGAACCTTTGGTAACATACTACAAACAACAAATAAAATTTTAAATTATGTAAATTATATAAGTGATTTTAAGTCCTACGTACCAAAACATGCAGTACTCTTACTGCTTTTCTCTTTGGCCTGTACTCCTGGCCTCTCACCTGCAGCCTTTAATGAAGCTTTGCTCTGTAACAAAAAGATTTTTTTTACTTTTTCAAGCTCTTTCTTTTTAAGCCAGTTTTTGTGCTAATATTTCTCAAAGTTTCTGGTTGAGGCTACTTTTCATAAAAACACTGATGGTCTTGAAGACAGTGATGTTTCAGATTCTGTACCCTGTAGGATACTAACTGGCTGCTACGATCAGACTGCTCGAGTCTGGTCTGTGGAAGGAAAATCCATCGTAACAATAGCTGGGCACACAGAAGTAGTGAAGGATGTGGCATGGGTGAAACAAGGTCAGTATACTGGGGGAGCAATGTCACCATTCCTCAACCGTGAATATTTAATTATCTAAATGCTGTAATTATTTTGGTCTCCGTCAGTGGTGTTAGAAATGAAGTGATAGTGTGAGTAAAATAGTCCTTTAGTGAATATAGTTACTTTAACATGTATCTTGTCTATCCACCTTGCAGTCTTCATTAGGAAATACTGGTGTATATATATTTATATTAATTGTCCTTGCAGGGTAACATGATGTAAACTGAAATGTGAATGAGTTTCTATCCATCTGTTGTTTCTTCTATCATTAGAATAATTATAAAGACTTTGGAAGGCTGAGTTGGGTGTGAGCGTAACTTTTTTCTTCCTCAGACAGTTTATCGTGCCTGTTACTCACTGCTTCTATGGACCAAACTGTCCTGCTGTGGGAGTGGAATGTGGAGAAAAACAAAGTGAAAGCCCTTCACTGCTGCAGGGGACATGCTGGGAGTGTAGACTCCATAGCTGTGGATTGTACGAAAACCAAAGTGAGTGACTCTGGGAAAGAGACCTTGGGTTTTTGGGATGTTAGCAGCCTGTATCTCAAAAACCATCTTTTTGTCCCTGCATAGGTACTTATGTTTTTATGACTGACACACTGATAAGTTTCCAGTCTTGTTATAAATGGTCGTTATTGAGAATTAGGAGTGCTGTATCAGGGTTAAGTCATAGAATCCTATAGGTTGGAAAACAAATGTTTATGTAAGTATCTTTTATTTCAAATGCATATGAATTCTGTGTTATAAGGAACTGTTTTCAAATTTGACCTAAATTTTTACGGTGCTTTTAGTGGGGAACAAAATTTTCCAGAATGGTGCTTTGAAAAAACAGGTGATAAAATGGTTCTTTCCTTTCATGCAAGAATTCAATAGTTATGAGCAGTTGCACCAAAAGTGGAGTCATTGCTCCCAGCTTGACTCAATATCAGTCAGGCTAAAGTAAAAACTTTTGGTGCCGAAGGAAGTAGATATTTAGTAGATATTTTTCCTACAGAGGAAGGAAAAAGAATAATTTTATCTATGCCAAACCTTTTTTGTGCATTTTTGGTGGGTTTTAGTTGCCCAGCACTGTTCTTCATGTGTTAACCCACTGGTTAATTTTTCAAGCAGGTCTGTCTCACAAGGTCCGTCTGGATCAACTTTTAACAAAATGTTTCTGTTCATACAGTTCTGTAGTGGATCCTGGGATAAGATGTTAAAGATCTGGTCTGCAGGTAAGAATGTAAGCTTGTAAGACTATACCTCACTTGATTAAGTTACTGGTTTGGTTAATTACACAGTTTCAGATATGGTTATCCACCTGCATGATGTTTGTAAGCACTGTAAATATGGGGGTTTGCTTAATTACTCACATGGAGATGGAATTCAAAAACCTCTAGCTCATGTCTGCCTGTCTTCTGTCACAGTACCTACAGATGAAGAGGATGAAATGGAAGAGGCAGCTAACAGACCACGGAAGAAACAGAAAACTGAACAGTTGGGACTAACAAGGGTAAGATGACCTCCAGGTTTGCCCAAGATTTTTCTTTAGAAGTGAGACCAGACAGAATTTCTCACTGTTAAAAATGACTATATGGAAACTTCTGCTAAGATGTTTTGGGCTAATGAGACACATTTTTATTTGTTGAAATAATCTATTTTTTGATGATATTCAATCAAATCTGTCACCAATAAATTCTAGACTCCCCTGGCAACCCTCTCTGGCCACACAGAAGCTATCTCCTCTGTGCTGTGGTCAGATGCTGAAGAAATTTGCAGTGCATCATGGGACCACACCATTAAAATCTGGGATGCTGAGACTGGAGATCTCAAATCTACTTTGGTAAGATCATTATCCTCTGTCTATAGGTTCAGCTGAAGTCCAGCTCAGAGAAAAAGTTGTGCAAAATAGTAGCTTCTCTCTTAGAATTACTGTTTTCTGACAGACAGGGAACAAAGTGTTTAATTCTGTGTCCTACTCACCGCTGTGTCGACGTCTGGCATCAGGGAGCACTGACAGACACATTAGACTCTGGGATCCTCGCAGCAAAGGTGAGCTAAAAACATGCATGGTCTCAAAGTTACCTTTAAAAATCAGCACTTTCCCTGTTGGGAGACATCTCACAAACTGTTTTCTGGTCCCTCTGCTTGAAAGCAGCCATTTAGGGACTTCTGTTAAATACAAAGATTACATCTATTTTCTGTAGACTGCAAGACTCTTGATTTCCTACCTAGTAATTTAGAAATCTAACTGAGCTTAGGTTTTCCTGTTTGTTTTTTTTTCTAAAACTTAATAATGTTCAACTGTGCAGTTGCAGAACTGAACCTTTTTTTTGTAAGGTTCACACTTAGGTTGGTCAGAGCATTGTTACAGTGAAATAGTAGTCACTTAGACATGGTACTGTGTATCATGTTGCTGACTGCTTTTCTCATTGGATTTTGTATGCCGTTGGCACCTGCTGATGTCTGTAGTTTTTTCCTCTTTTTCTGTCCAGATGGCTCCTTGGTTCTCCTGTCTCTGACTTCTCACACAGGCTGGGTGACATGTGTGAAGTGGTCACCTACCCATGAGCATCAGCTGATCTCTGGTTCTCTGGACAACATTGTGAAGCTTTGGGACACAAGGAGGTAAAATAAACCTGCATTTTGTTGCTGTTCAAAGGCATGTAAGGTTACAGGGTGAGTTACCGTCATGAAATACCAAAAGCAGTCAGAGACATTCATTAGAAACTCTTGTGGCATCTATGAAAATCCTGTAGGTTTTGGGAGTCAAGCATAGAATTAAAAGGAGAAAAACACTTGCCGTCTACTAGGGGGCCTGTGGCTTACCGTTTGAGAGGGCTGCATGGTGTTCCAACATGGGACTCACCTGGCAGTGCTTGGTGACATGGGAAGGGCAGCAACCATAACATTGCTATTGAGATTAGGAACATTCTCTTTCTAAGGGAAGAGTCTAACAGCATGAAGTTTAACTTGATACACTTTTCAGACCTTTTGTTCCGAATTTCCAAGCAGGGAAACAGTTTGCATTCAGGAGACATAAATGGCTTTTCTGGAAAATGCACACAGTTGACAGGCATCCACACGTGGGAGAAAGAAACTATATAATAAACTGTTCCTAAAAACTCATTGAATTCCAGTATCAAGGTAGTTTGCAAGCAGATGAAAAATGTTGCTGCTTTGCTCTTTGGAGATGTAGGAGAGGATAATACTAATGTGATCAGCTCTGGAGAAAGAAGAGGAAACATCACAGATGGTAGATATCTGTACTCTCTCAAAGTATTTATAACTGCTTGACCACATCTGTTTAATACATTTGTGATAGTATTTCTTCCAGGGACCAGTTCTGTTTTCTATGATTGCTCGCGTAATTTCAAACACGTGACTGTAAATACCTGTTTTCCACTAGTTGCAAAGCTCCTCTGTATGACTTGGCTGCTCATGAAGACAAGGTTTTCTGTGTGGACTGGACAGAAGCAGGGGTAAGAATTTAAAGAGCAAGTTTCTCAGTTTATATGCATGGTGGTTAGGAAGAGGGATAAAAGCAGTCATGGACTGTTTTTTCCTTTATGTTTAAAGATAGAAGAGAACAGGAAGTTTGAGTTGTGCTGTGATTGGTAAGTGGGTGTTACTGTCACACGCACTGCAGCGTGTCCCCACTCTCCTGTGCAAAGGGGTAGGGTGGGAGCTGAAGCTCTGTAGCATTAACTGACTGTTATCCTGATGGTCCAAACAAGAAGAGGCACAAGAACAGCTCTGCACCTCAATGAGAAAATACATGTTCCAGGTGCCATTTTCTGCCACTGAGACTAAAGTGGCAGCATGAAGTGGCAGCTGGGGCATGTCAGTACATGTAGAAGGGGGAAACTATAATTTTCTATAGCAAACTTTTCTGCTACAGTAGAAAAGTAAGTGTGTACACACATGTTTAAAACGACCAAAAAAAATTACTTCGTTAATGTTACAAGATTCTCAGTGTGGCTCTGGTTGTCAGTAAAAGGCAGAAAAAAAATGTAGCAACTTTCCTACAAAAATGTCACTTCTAATTTTAAGAAGAGGGCAAGAGACAATGTTGCTTCTGCACTTTGATTCTGGGTTTTAGTCATGCATTCCTTCTTTTTATGTCTTCAAAGAAAAGAAAAATTGAGTCCTCAACTTTAGCATCCTTACTTTGCTTATTTCTGATATTAATCACAGTTTTCTTCTCTCATCAGTTATTACTGAGTGGAGGTGCAGACAACAAACTGTATTGCTACAGATACCCAGCTACAACCTCTGACGTTGGGGCATGAAGATCAACCTACAGAAGACTTTTTTTTTTAAAAAATAAAAAGGAGTTTTGCAGCATTTGCTCTCTATTAGCATCCCTATACAATCAACATCTGAAGAAAGGAGGAGTTTGTTGCTCAGAGAGCCAGTCCTGGCTTTGTATTGGTAACCTGTACCCATATTTGTCACAGAAAAATAGCAAAACCCAAATAGGACTCATGTGAAACAAAGCAAAGGGCATTTCCTCCCTTTCTGATGACTTTGAATTGACATCTCTTAAGTGACTATTTGCATAGCCCTTTTAATAGGAAGTAATTTGATACTTACAGAAAAACTACTCACTGACTAAATTATTTTTTATCTGTCTTCCCTTGGGGAAAAAAAATAAAGATTTTATCAAGAGTTCATTGGTTTAGTGCATCATTTCAGAGAAAAATCAGTTTTCAGCTCTCCTCTCAACATGGCTGTTGGCAGTTCTTATGATTAGCTCCTTAATTGATAAACCCAGGCTTTTTTCTAGGATGAAGATTTGGTATGTTTGCAGTGCAAGTGGCCTGATATAAAGGAAGTTGACAGATTTACTGGCAGATGAAATATTCCAATTTTTTGCAGCCCATAAATTAGGGCTGTACATTATAAGAATGTGCCTGCCTTGTGCCGCAGTACATGTTGTGTTGCAGTACAGCTAATGTGGTGTCTTGCTTCTAAAAAGCAACAGATGTATAGAAACAAGTGGAGGATCACACAGAGAAGGTAGAAGAATAAGTAATTTGTTCCTAGAAAGAATGGGTACAAGAAGTTGCAGTAGCTTTTAGGTTGATAGAGGATAAGTACTATCCAAACATCCTCAGTCTCTGCTGGTTGTTTTGCTTTTGGTTCAGCATTAAAATGGAAAAGCTATTACTGCAGCTTGTTAGATGCCATATATGTGATGGAAACCAAACTTGAATATCCTTACTTATGTCTTGCCTTTCAGTAAATGAGACCTGTACAGAACAACCAAGTCAAATGCATAAATTGCAGAGTTAATTTTCTTTGAAGAGTGAGAGCTCTGACCTTCAGCTTTGCAATATAGCAGCAAAACTGTGGTGGAAACGGCAAGGGTGAAATACTGTAACTAACAGTATTAACAAATGCTGCTTACAAGGAATTAGTGCCTTGTCCTCATCCTACTATCCACGTGAATGTTCTTAGCACGTGTTTGTTCTTTCTAAAGCAATATACGCTATTCATACATTAATATAGCAGCTAGTTATATTTTTTAATTCTTTAGACTATTCCTTTAAAATATTGCCTTTATTTACCCCACAAACTGGAACTTGCAGATAAGTTCTGAATAGCTATTTTGTTTTGTAAACTTAGCAAAAACACAAAGCATCTTTTGAGCAGGAACATGCAGCACTCTCTTGTCCTCACTGTTAGAGATTTATATAATCTCATAGGCACATGTGTGGATATGCCAGTCCAGTCTGGTATTCAGCCTACTGCTCATAAAAGTTAAAAAAATCTCCAATAATTTTTTAGTATTAAAACAGGAGAGAGTAATATCTTCCCAGTTAATCCTTAATAGAGTACACTTGACTTCTGGAGGTCTTACCAAGTGAAGCTTGGAGATGTTTTTAGCAAGACAGTGAAGGAAGTTTGAAAACTAGTTTTTTTCATTTCAAGACTCCCAGTGACAATTTCATCTAAAGTCTTGAGCTATTTTGTGTATTATGATTATTACACTCTCTTCAGTTTTTCTTTCAGATGAATTGTGCCTGAAATGGCTTTTGGAATTTTTTTTGTATTTTACACAGAGAGCTGTGGAGCACCTCCAGCCAATTAAGCAGCTGATAAAAAGAAATGGTTTCCTCTTATATGCATATGTCTAAAGACTCATAAATGCAAGATAAGTGACCTTCATATGGTTTTCTTGCCTTCTCAGAAATATTTACAAAATCCTTTTTAAAAAGGTCATGTCACTTGAAATATCAGCTTAGCTTAGAAAGATTAATATTAATTTAGACTTTAGAAACCCCAGCTGGCACTAGCTGTTTCAAACGTTAAATCCATTAGATCTACTACACTTGTCACCTGTAATAAATACACAGAATGTACCTAGAATGATGGTTTTGATGGACCACAGTTAAAAACAGGAGCATTTTTACATCCTCCTCTTGTTTGGAAAAGTACTGTGGCAGACAAAGAAGCAACTAAGAAAACCATATCAACATGAAGTGATACCAGCATAAGTAGAATGTATTTTTTGAATGCATCTGTATTACCACTGTCCATAAATGATCCTAAAACCTACTAAAGTACTTTTTAGATTTGGATGTCTGGAACTTCTATGTAATCTTAATTAAAGTGTTTTAAAATAAGACACTTCCACACAGTTTTTTCATTTAAAATAATGATGTGAAATTACAATGGCCAGCATGAGTTGATTTTAGAACTGCAAAAGAAGTCAAAAGCAAACTTAGTAATGCAGAATTAAGGTGCTAATGGCGATTCTAGTCACAAAAATAGCTTTCTCCTCCCCTAAGAACCATTTCTGCATATTCCTAGTGCTCTGGTAGCATAATATAGAACAGTGAAGAACTTTTATGTAATAACTGCTAGTTTTCCTTAAAACTAGTGATATCGCAAATGAGGGGGCTAAAGACAATGGTCCATCACTGCAACTTGACCTAATTTTTTTAATTGATGGGAGGTAGAGGGTAGGTCCATTTTTGAGAGGCTGTGCAATACATATTGTTCTTTTCCTATTTTTTCATTCTACACTGACCTCTGGCATAAACTGTTCTCTTTACTGGCACACGTAAGCTGCCTCTAAATACAGTGTTCAAACACCACCGTGCATTAAGACACCCATTAAAAGCATTACCTGCTTGGTCTTTGGTTTAATGTCACACTTGCATTTTCTCTTCATGTGTTTGCTTTTTTCCAGCTGGTTCTTTCAACTTTCTTCTTCATCTGAGACTTTCATCTTTGCTTCTGGACAGTTGCCACCCCTTTCCTACAGCCAGCCCTGGCAGAGCACTGTTTTTTCTCTCTTGCTGGCATTTGGTTTATTTTTTTAATCTCAGTCTTCTCTCAGCGAGGAGATTGAATTAAAAACAAGGGGAGGGGGAAGGAGACTGTAAATGTTTCAGTGACCTAACATGGTGTGTGTGGATAATGCCATGCACTATGGCACCACCCACAAGACCAGCACCTTCTCCATGACCTTGGGAATGCCCACCAGGGAAGGCCACGTCAGCTCACCCACAATGACATCTCCAGCCAGCGCTGCTCTGCCTGCTCCTTCCAACACACGGCCAAGAAACTGGTGGTGAGGTTTTTCCTTAATGAAAATAAACTTGCTGAGGTTTAATTAGCTTTGTATAGGCTGATAAATTTCCAGTATAAACTCAACATACTCCTCTAGATTTTAGCACACATACCTTAGGAAATAAATCTAGCCACATAAGCTTAAAGTGACTTATACAATTTAAACAAAAATATTTTCACAGAGATTGGAAGGAAAAACTTATCTAGAGAAAGGAATACACTTTTAATGAGAACTTCTGAGATATGAGGTTTTCTCCTGCATTTTCTGGTATTTCTGCAACAGAAAGCACTAGATAAGCACATGCACAGATTCCCCAAAGGAAAAATACATACTTTTGTTACTCTCAAGTTGATTTAAATCTTCTTATTTATCAACTTGTTTCTTAAATGTGGATATAACTTGAATTTCTATGGGTTTTCTCATCACTGACTTAATGGAGGGTTATTTCCAAGATTGTTTTAAAGAAACATGTTTAGAATCACACAAACAGTCCCCCAAACAACAACCAACAACCAAACAAGTGGCAGATGAGGTTTAGGCAGATCTGTTCCATGAATTCTGCATGTGCTTTTGTACCCTGCTGTGGGAAAAGCAAAAGGTTTTACCAGATTAAAACTTAATGTGAACTAGGTCAATGCAGTTGACTTAAGTTTTCTACTCTGTCAGAATGGGGCTGGCCCTTACACAGCCCAGTGCAGCTTATGGATTATCACCCTGGTTTATTAAATGCTATTATTTGTCTCCTTGTTAAAAAAAAAAAAAAAAGAAAAAAAGTATTCCCATTTGGTAGGATTAGCTATGGTTTTAGTTTACTAAATGTGCTTCAAGAATGTGTCATGGTGGGAGGTTGTCCCTGTTGCACCTCTGTACAAATGGCTGTATAAATATATAAATGATAAATGGCTGAGCAGCACCAGAGAGCAAGGCTGAGGATCCTGCTCTGACAGGCAGAACTACAACCTGCCCTTGATTTCTCACCCAACATCCATGCAAACAGAATGGCTGATTTGCTGGTTCAGCCCCAACACCAGCATGAGCTTCAGCTCTCCCTGCAGCTGCATCCTGCCTGGCCAGCTCAGGGAATTGTGAGCTACACAGACTATTACTGGCCAACAAGTTGCAGTACCTTATGTTGGGATTCATACACCAAAAAAAGCCCAATCAAGTTTGAATCACCAATTTTGTTTAATGTAAGCACATTGGCAGAAATCTGAAATTACAGGCAAAACTTGGGTTGAAATTAATTGTCCTGAAAAACAATTTAAATTGCCCTGTAAATTGCACAAGATGAGTGGCTTTTCCGCTGCCAGTGAGAAGCTGGCTGAGTCTGGTGTAGGAAAGACAGCTGCTCAGTCTGGATGAGTCTGTCAAGCCATCCAAATCAAGACACGTACTGTATGGAATGCTGAAAATGTAACTCAAACCACAAAAATGTAAATTTCTGTATCAATTACAATATTCATATTCAAAACTTCAAAATGTCAATTTGCATGCCTTTGCAATTTATTCCATTGGAAAACTAGTAGCCTGCGACCAACAGGGGATCTCAGTGTGAGTTCAAAATACTGTAAAACTAAATAAATATTGTAATGCTGTGATTGTTACTGAGACTTTCAGCCTACAGTGTATAATTTAAGCAAAGAAATTTCTTTAAACATTTGAAACCATCTCTGAATGCAAACCAGAATTCATAAAAAAAAACTGTATGGAGAAACGTGATATGCCAATTACAGCAAAACATCCCAATAATCTAGATTGCTTATCCAAATGATACGCTTCCTATTGTATATGATCTATAAATTTAGAATAGGGAAGTTCTGCTCTTCACTCAGACCAGACCACAGCTGCTCTACACTGCATGTGAGAGACAGCTGAAATCACTTGCAGGAGCCTTCAGGAAATGCTCACTGAATTAATTCCTCTCCTTTAACTCTCCCTCTATCCCAGGTCTTTAAAAACATTCAAGCTCGTTGCACAAACAGAGCTGTCTCCTGGACTTCTGCACACAAGACAGGTCAAAAACCGAGTAAAGACAAAATACTGAAGAAATAGTGGAAATTGAAACAAATTCACCAATGAAGATGAATATGCAGCAACATCTGATGTAGAGTTGGGTACCAAATTAAAGATAAACCTAAGAATTATAAGTGATATGAACTGATATGTAGAATATGAATATATGAAAATGGCATAGTTTTCCCTGCCACTAACAAATACTAGTTACTTTCAAAGGGGCAGTCTCAGTCCCTTGCATCATTTGAGAAGCTAAAAATCTAGTGTTAAAATCACATTATTGTTTTCTGAAGCTGTTGAGCACCAGAGGACTTTCTTAAATTATTCTCCACTCTGAGTGGTGTCACTACCATATCTGTACACACATCCCTGCACACACTCACCCTTTGGTGGAATAGCTCGGCAGTTTTGAGTTCACTGCAGTAGCCAAAGCGTTACACAGACTCTGTGTAACTTTTGTGACTTTTTGTCATATGGCACTTGTTTGGGGACTGGGAGGATGACAACACCACCCTCTCCTTTCCTGAAGTACCTGCAGTATTGAAGGCTATCGGGTGACACAAACCCCTCATTTGTGTGTGTCCAAGCCTGAAGGCACACTGCTGATCCAACAGGGGATGTGGACACAGAGCCATCTGCTCAAAACAAGGACTTTGAACCAAAGCCTGAAAGGTGTGGCATGGGTGTGCATCAGAGCGAAGGGTGGTTCATACTACAATGGCTGGGATTCACAACAAATATCTGTTTTCTAATGTCCCCTGTTAAAGACGAGACAGTAATATGTTTTCTAATTTAAAGAGGGAAAACTTCCATCTCTCTCCCATTCTTTCCATTTCAGGTTTTGCATCAACTTTAGCCCAGATCTGGGAAAAGTCATGCAAATTTCAAAGAACTTTCTCATCTTAAAAAAAAAAAAAATAAAATCTGTCAAAATGACAGAATTTCCCAGACTTCCATCAGGGACCTGAATCTGAGTGGTTTTAAAATCACAGTGATCTTTGACTCTTGCATTCCTAATTTCAGATGAGAGATCTTATCTTTCAGCAGATCTTGGATTGGTAGTTTGTTATTTTGGTGGACTCTGAGCACAGGATGAGGTGTTGGAATTTGCCAGAAGTGGCTTTTTAATATTGGAGTAATGATCAAGTACAGTTCTTGGTGTTACACAAAAGGTAGTTTCCAGCTTGCATCAACATGCAAATGGTCCTCTCAATACAGCCATAGCATTTAAAAAAATCATAGACTTAACAACTATAATGTTTGCCTTCAGGTCTAAGAGTACACAGGGACCCTCAAGCGATTGTCTCTGCTGCTTCTCAGAAAACAGCACTTGTCTCCCGAAGTTACAATACTAAACAAAATGTTTTCCAGATCTAAACAACACAAATTCAAACAGGTCCTGGTTTCAGTCGCACTGCTGTAATTCTAGAGCATGTCAGTTAACACAGTGGAGCCTATCAAATTCAATGGACTTAATACAGATTTACAGAGGAGCTTACATGCAGTCTATCTGAATGTAATTCATGAAAATTAGAACTTTTATCTTGATGTAGCTGAAAATGGAGTCAGAACCAGCTTCCAAAATTCAAATACTGCATATCAGCAAAGTCTTTTCTAAAAGGAAATAAATAAGATGTGTCTTCATAGTAACTAAGCTTTGGACAGAATGGTGTGGGGGAGGAGATGATGGTTTTTCTCCCCTTCTAATCCAACCTATTTAAACAGAGGAATCAAAACAACAGATGTTTAGTATGATACTGATGCCACAGAATCCGGCATGAACTCACCAAAGATGAGAAGATGAAGTGACTACAGTTTCCCTGTTTCAGTTTCACCAGTGTCTAGTCTTCTGCAATTTAAATGTGTAAGTCCAGATTGTCAAGTTAAAAAGACATCACTTTTGCAAGGAGAGCAGTTTCCAACCTGTGCACCATCCCACCATACACCATTCTGCATCTCTGCAGTACCTCTAGGAGTGCTTGCTAGATGTAAATAGAGCATTGTGAGGCAGAAAATTTTATTTGAACAGATCATTCTTGAGAATAATAATATTAGATTACATACCAGAGAATTCTGTTTTAATGAAAGAAATCTCTATTTCTAGTCTTTTCTCAGCCTGCTGCAGAACAGTACAGCAACTGAAAAATATTTTCACTTTTGGGTTGTCTGAATTGTGTCTTTCACATCTTGTCAGATATTTGAAGGCAATAACTTTGCTTAGCAGGCTCAAATATTGCTTTTGCCATTTCCTACTGTCCTTTTCTATTTACTTTTTATAGTTTTTGATACAACAGTTTGTTGAGCTACTACTGTAAAAAGTTAGAGAGATACATAAGCTTTTTTCATTTCCCTCTGCAGCAGTATTTTCTCGCCACTTACTCTCCTCATTCTTCCAACCATTCCTTGTTTTATAAGGAAAGTATCTAGTTTCTGATTCCTCACAGGAGTATCAAGATCAAGAAGGTAAAAGTCTTCCTGTCTATAAACACATCAGGTTTTGACCTTGAAGCTAACATGTCCCAGCATGGCAGACACTCTGGGTGCCTAACGCATTGCCACTGTATTTCTCTTCCCACACACATCACTAACTAGATTGTGACACTAGGGCCATTACAGCAGGTAGTAATTGCCTTTGTCACACCTTTTGTGATTTACATTTACTATGCAAATTTCTTGTTATAGTTTCAAACCTTTTGAATTCCTTCCACAAGCTTGGAGGCAATGCA
>JAWWEW010000169.1:27220722-27264382 GCA_035583185.1 Anabacerthia variegaticeps
TGTTTCTAAATTTAAGAAGAGCGATTATTTTATTTCTTAGCCAATAAAATATCTTAGTTTCCCTTCAAACTAAAACATTTCTCTATCAGGTTTTCCCCACCATCAGAGGAACTCCTGAGCTCCTGGAGAACAGGATGTGAGCGGAAAGGAAGCACAACCCTGGTTGCTGATGTGGCTCCTACACTAACATCAGGGCTCTGGGAAGAACATTCCCCACAGTCAGGTGTCTGCGCACCCATTCTCCAGGAGCTGATCCTACCTCCGTGTCTGTGGTCCCACTTACTCTCAATGAAAGGCACAACTAACTTGAACCACCACCACTCTTCTGTGTGTGTTTTCAAACAGAAGTGTCACCTGCTCATGTCGAGCTGAAATCTGGTTTAGTCTTGGCCTGTGATCCTGCCCGCACTGCACTGCTCTGCTGCCCAGGGAAATGCTCTACTGAAACAAGACCTCAACAGAAATGCCCTGATGACTTCTAAAAAAAGAATTTTGTTCAACTTGACTTGCAGTTTCTGTTCTTTTTGTTACTGGGAAGCTTGATTTCTGTAAGATAAAAGAATGCTGCATGTATCAAATTTAATATTTTATATTTTAAATGATATATTTTAAATTTTATATTTTTATGTGCATGCTGCTTATTTATATGCTTATATAATAACTGATTCTGTCTACAAAAATATATCAAAATAACATCAGTTATTTCCTTCTAAACCGATTTTAAAAAATTGATCAAAAAACACCTTGGGATAGTAAAAATCAGTGTGTTATAGATATGTTAAGAACACTTTTGGGAAATGGCTTGGAAACTAGTGTTTAGAACTGCAGTACAACTGCATAGCCTTTCAAACTGCTGTCTGCTGTTTGCAATGAACATTTCAAAGGTATTAAACATTCAGAATTCTTTTAAAACACTTAAGAACATGCACATAAAAACATACACACCCACTTCCTCATTTATTTTCAGCATTTTGCATTTTTTTTGTTCTTTACTTATTACAACTATGAGACATTATTAATGTTTCAGGCAGATCAGGATGCAAGTGAAGCTGGAAAAAGGACAGATGCCAAGGGAAAGGTTTTCAATTACTTTTTTTTAGTCCCCATTCACTCAGTTGAATGCACTGTTGTTAATTCAATTGAAGGTACGATTGCAAGCATGCAGTACAGAGCTATTTGGAGGGACACGTGTCGAAAGCAAAAGTCATTTCATACTTCAAGAGAAAAGCACTTTGCTGAACTCTGATGTATATGCAGTACAAGCCAGCAGGTGTTGAACATCTGGTGATAAATGGGAACTTACACCTCTCTTCCCCATCAGTCAAGACAGTTTGAGCTGTGTGCCTGCTGTGTCTTTCCCACATGTCCTTCTGTTCAGACTGGGCCACACAACCACTTCAGACCAGTTGCTATTATAAGCCCACCCAGAGAAGCACCAAATCCCAACCTTCAGCCTGATGGGCCAACACTTGGCAAAGCTCTGGCAGCTCTGCAGGAGGGATCTCACTGCCCAAGTGCCTGGGCAACAACAAGCAACAGCTCTCGAGCTGTTATTGGACACTTTCAGTCAACAGATTGAAGGTGAGTTCAGCACAACTGCTGGGCAGATAGACACACACCTTGCTGTCAAAACCAGATCCTTCACCCACTTACCTGCTGTGAGCTGGCAAGAGCACAGGAGTCATTACTACTGTATGACATTTTAATTCTATTTATATTCAGAAGGCTGGGAATTCCAGTTAAAAAAGGGGGGCATCACCTTACTTGGGCATTTGCAGTGTTCCAATGCACCATTGCCCATGCGTATGCCAACAGGTTCCCGTTGTTGCTGTAAATACAGGGTTGCATTTATAGAACATGCATCTCTGGTACTGTGGGGCATAGCATGGCACAAAATCAATTTTATTCACCATCTTTTGGCTCAATGTTTATTACTGTTCCTGCCCTGTCACAAGAAGGCAATGAGGGGCAGTCTGTGTGTGAATGCTGAAGAACATGAAGGCTAAAGTCTTAATTCTAACTATGTTGTAGTTACAATCAGCCCACTTCTCTTCAGAACGTTCTGCTCACTTGGGCTTATATATTTTTACTATTTTAACTTCTTTTACCTTCACACTGGCTTTTGTTTCACCTTTGGCAGGAACTACCAACATTCAGCCAGAAAACTACAGTATTCGATGCCCTCTGGAGCAAGTCAGCACAGAACAGAGAGAAGCAATGCTGTGGATGAAAGAGGAATCCCACAAGCTATATCCTGACAACTGCAAACAAAATGGGGAATTCCAAAGAGTAAACATTCACTCATCCATACAAGTATTGTCTACACGAGAGGAAGTACTTGCTGCCAACAAGTTCACCAGAATTTAAATGGATGCAAAGACATGTCATCAGTAGCTGAAAAATGTACTAAGGTACCTATTGTATCTCATGAGTGAGCTCAGAAAAAAAAACCAACAAAACCAAAAGAATCCCCTCCACACCTGGAGAACAAAATCCTATTGTTCCCTGTATTTGTTATTAAAACAGAACAATGTGCTCAGCACCAGGAACAAGTCACCATAAGAGGAACCTTGCAACAACTTTCCAACTCATGTTGACACTTGCCTTCCAAAAGTCTCTCTTCCGTCTTCTGTCTCTCCAGCAGTTGCTCTTTTAAGTGCTTTTTCTGAGCAAACAAAGAGTGAAGGAAAACTTAGCTGTTTTCTGCCTGAAACACTCTCCTCCAGGTGACAGTATAGTTATGTGCAAAGTGTGCAGCTAAAATTCTGTAAAATAAAATGATTCCAAGTCAAAATTGCATGTCTACTGCTGGGTTACTGTACAAGATTACCTGCATTCTTCAGCTGGTTTCACTTTGAGGAAGTGCTCAATACGTCTACACTTTTCTCCAATAGGTGGGCAGTTTCTCTGGAATAGACACAACAAGCACAAAAAACACCTCAGAACAACAGAAATCTGCAGGACTGGGATATATTCTCAGTTGTTTAAAATGTATAGGTTTTCTAAGCAGAAACTGTTGCAGGTAGTTTACTGTACAACAAGAGTCAAAGACTGAACTCCTCTGCCTTTGCATCTTCCAATTTCCATAGGTTTACAGATGAAAGTAAGGGTTGCCAAGTCTGAGTTTGAGCAGCTGAAGGGGCACCCGTCAGAAGACGAACCTGTTTGAATGCAGTCCCTTGTCCCTGTTGTCACCTTCCCTGTCAGTCTATCAGGTATCTGCTGTATCCAGACCCCTCCTGCTCCCCTGCCCTCCCCAGTCCCCACGACTGAGGGTGCAGCTTGCCACGGTAGGTAAGCACTTGATGCCTTTGCCTGCATGTCAAAATGACCCCTCCTGAACAGCAGTCTTGCACAGTTTACTCACCTGTTTCAATGAGAGAGAGCAAATGCAACTTAAGTTTAAAAAAAAAATTCTTTTCAACTTAAAAAATAAAATCTGAAGAATTCTGCAAAGACTTCTGGGAAGCAACATAAGGAAAGGCTGGGCCCTAATTATTTGTCTTCCTCCAAGCAAGTAAGAGATTCTGTGCTCATTTGCCCTTCAATATTCCAATTATCCTTCTATCCAAAAATCACAAGCACAAGTATCTGAGCATGAGAAGTACATGCTCCATAGTGAGTTTTCCAGTTTTAGAATATGTGAAGCTTTATGAAGAAATGACTGTAAGGCTGAATTGTGTTTTCCAAGCTTGAGATATCTCATATACTTTTTTAATTAAAGTTAATTGAATAGGAAGCCAGTTGTTTGAGATCCACATACTGTAGAACCAGACAGTTAAACAACAATGCAAATAGCCGCCAGATTTAAATTAGTTCACTGAATTCTTTGCCTCCCTTAGTAACCTTTCTGTGATTCTGCAGAATAGCTCAGCTCATATCCAAAGTCCCTGGAAAGCCTGTGGACTTCTATCTGTATCATTCTGTCGCAAGGAAGTAAATTTCTTTCATACTAAGACAATGGCTTTCTTAAAGATACAAAGTTTCAGAAAAGGAAAATGATCATTTAAACTAAACAGCTGAAATGCATTCAGCACATTCAAGGTCATTTGCCAATCTGTACTCAAGTATGAAACATTTATTCTCCTTCTCCCTCACTTTTTCCTCTTTTAAATCTTTTTGGCAATATCGGATATTAAAATTCCATCTATAAAAGTATTTTTATAGAATTAAGAAATCTGATGAAATTAGTACATGGCTGTAGAACATTGTAACTTAGAAATGGAATCTTCTTGTTAAGTGTGACCAAAATTTTGGCATGTCATCATCTTCCTGAGGAAATATAAACAGTCCCAGTGTTATGAAGTATAACCAGAATTTCCCTAACAGTTTCTAAACACATTATTGAAACTATTTTTACAAGCAGATACTTTAGAGTACATTATCATTACACATCTTGCACTGGAAGAATCAATAAATTGTAGAGATGGAACAATAGGTCAATGTGTTCATTCTTTCTTCAGAAAGACTTTTTCCTAGGCACTACAGAAGTCTCCCTTAGGCAACCCCACTGAAGAACGTGGACAGAAGAAAGATGACATTCCCAGAAATATGAGCAAGCAACAAGCACAAAAAATAAACTGCAACCTAGAAGAATCATAAACATTCTGCATGTTTTATTAGAAAGGAAATAGCTGCTTCCTACAATTTTTTGAAAAAAAAAAAAAAACCCAAACCAAAACTAAAAAAAAACCAAAACCCCAAAACCACTAATTTCTGATCTCCTTCAACTTGCAGTCTTTCATTTAATTTCTTGTTCACCTTAGTTATACTAGTGCAAGCATCTTATTTCACATTACAACAGTTCTAAATTTCAATGTTCCTGGTAGTATTATGTCACACGTGTAAGTGATGACATGTTCATTACTTTATATCCACTGAATAAAAAAAAAAATAATTTCATACCTTCACAGTAGTTATCTTTCCTTGATATCAGCACAAAGTTAGAGTTATTTCCACTAAAGCAACACAAAACCAGCATGAAGGAGATGCAGGTTCTCTTTCTCTGTACAGCAGGCAGATCACCAAAATTTCAACATAATGTGCATCACAAGCACATTCCAATGCATTTGTTCTTACTCCATTCAGCTAAACTTCATTAGATAAAATTCTGTCCCAAGAGAAACTGGAATAGGTAGGGTACACAAATGCACAGCAGTTTTCTTTCAACAAACTTGACAAAGAAGTCCAGCTACCAACATGGTCCCCTTAAGAGAGGAAGCCACGCCAGAAGCACACTGAGCAGTGTCAACCCATCCCTTTCACACACATCACTAACTCCCTGACCCTTCTCAGGTGCCCTGTGCCTGGACCCATCCCAGCCCATAGGAAGAGACTGGCTTTCAAGAGTGAATTTCATCCTCATGCACAGAAAGAAATGTTATCAGTGTGATCAGATTCGTGCCCACACCGGTCAGCGTTACAATAAGTTTTTGATGCAGAGTTCCCTCATGGAGCAAGTTGCTTTCACACCAGTGAGGCAGAGAAGAGAGAGCAGCAGCATCAGGCCCTCCGTATTACAGAAGTCTTTAGGCCACAGCAGGCCAAGCTGCTGGAACAGGCAGAGGACAGAGACGTTACAGTCAAGTGAGAACTGTGCAGCAGATGTGCCCAGACTGTTCTATCTATTAAAATGCAGACCAAATGGATGGAAATACCCATTTAGACAAAGCAGAACCAGCTTTATAATCATGTACTTTCTTAAAATGTTTTCAGAAAACACGTATTTTACAGGGCTAACATATTTTACCAGGCTAACTGAACTACAAGGAACAGGAAAGGTAAAACTTAAGTTATTTAACACCTGAAAGGCACCTAAGATAGTTTTTCTATAGGCTCGAATGCTACAGTTTAAAGTCCAGGACCACGGTGATGTGCCAGACAATGACTGCCGTGTATCTTGGGCCACCACCTCTGAAACACCAAGCAGTTCCCCCCCCACCAGAGGTGTAGGCCCATGGTTTACTGTTGGTCCTCTCTCCAAGGGCAGCTCCAGCTCTCAGCCTTGCCTTTCCAAGGGAGAGCTGCCTGTGAGAGGTGAGCGCCCCAACAGCAGCAATGGAGCAGCGGGGCAGGGCTGGCACACACGAGCAATTGGCTCCATTTTGGATCCCCATTTGGGAGGAAGGCAAAGAAAACAGTTTTGTTTTTATTCAGATTTCAATAGCAGCTGTCGGAAAGCTGCTCAGCAGTTTGGAATGTCAGAAGTAGTCCCTTTGGAGCTGGATTAGAGGGAGACAGAGACAGCCAAGAGAACTAAGCAGATAGCTGTGTAACCATGAAGTAAAACTTACTGCATACTCACAAAGAACCATATTCTCTGTCACATGCAGCTCACTCTCAAATCTCGCATGCAAGGCCTAAACTAAACCTTTTCTTTAGGCTTGTCTCATTTGCTTTTACTAAATAACTGTCTAAGATGGGTATTGGTACAACAACTCTAAAAATAAATCTGCCAGTCTTACTGGAGGGGAAGCTACAATGTCTGCAAGCCAACAAAAATAACAATTTTTCATTCTACTCAAAGTTCAGGAAAAATATTCATGTTTGCCAAATAAAAAAACCGACAAAACTGATGGGAACGGAAAATATTTTCAGGCTGAAAGAGGATATTACAAACAATGGAGACTCAAAGTCAAATCTCTCATTATCCTTTTTAAAGGAACTTTCTGAAATACAACACCCAATTTTTGCAAGAATGATGTAAACCTTTAAACAATACTACTCCAAATACTTTGTCATCTAACTTTTATATAATTATTTCTTTAACAAATAACGAGGGAACTGACCCACCCAATGCATAAATATTTGTTTGGGAATTTCTTCTGGTCTCCTGGCATTAATTTTCAGCCCTTCTGGAAGTACTGAAAAAACTGAATAAAGTTGAAAATCTTAGGCCTACTTTTATTTCAGGAGTTATTCCAGAAGTTCAGAAGACAGAAGTTCAATAAAGAAATGATGTGTAGATAAGCAAGTCTGATGATTCTCAGATTTAAGCCAAGAATGATTTAAGAAAGATAATAATTAAAAAAAAAAAGGAAAATAAAAATTGCCTGTAACACCTCTACTCAAAATTACTTCTATTCTTCACAAGAGAGGGTAGGTAGAGCAGCTTTCCCATGAGATCCACCTAAGGAGATTACCTTAGGGTTAACATAAACAGCAACTAGAAGCAACTGCAGGAATATCATTATTTTGGGGTTGTTTGGCTTGTTCAGCCTGGAGAAGAGGGGACTGAGGGGAGACCTCATCACAGTCTACAACTTTCTCATCAGTGGAAAAGGAGGGGCAGGCCTGATCTCTTCTCTGTGGGGACCAGTGACAGGACTCAAGGAAACAGCACGAAGCTGAATCAGGGGAGGTTTAGCTTGAGTATCTAGAAAAGGTGGTTCTCCCAGAGGATGGTTGGGCACTGAACAGGCTTCCCAGGGCAGCGGTCACAGCACCAAGCCTGCCAGAGTTCAAGAAGGGTTTGGATACTCTCAGACACATCGTGGGACTCCTGGGGATGGTCCTGTGCAGGGCCAGGAGCTGGACTTCAATGATCCTGGTGTGTCCCTTCCTTAACCCAGGACATCCTATGATTCTATATAAACCATCACCCCTCTCCTCTAGCTGAGATAGTTTGAAAAACCCAACTGTTCTGTACTGAAATATGTTACCATCATTAACATTCTCCACCTAAAGTTCTGCAAGAGGAATAGGAGGAGGGCGTGTTCAACCTGCAAGACCAAGTGGCTCAGCCTAAGATGGTAGCATATATTTTCAAATGCTTCCCAGTCAGAGGCACATGAATGATAATCTGCAAAATACAAGAAAAGCTGGCTAATTAAGGCATCAGCCACACCCAAAGTCAGGATGAATCAAACTAGCCATGGCTTTAAAAATTCCAGTACATCTACAGAGAGGAAAAATTTCACTTTGCCTTTTGTATCGTGGCCAACAAGCTTGTTCTATGTCACTTGCAGAATCTGTTACTCCAAAGCATGAAAAAATTTCTGAAATCCCTGGACTTTCAAATGAGAACACGCACTCATTTAAGAAATGCCAACTGAAATCCAGCAGCAACCAAACGAAAACTTCATTACTTATAGAAATTAATTTTTCCTCTTGAAAGTAGGTTATGAAACAGTTATCTGAATAAGTTTACACATAAAGACATTACATCACACTGTCCTACTTTATACATTGCTAAGTTTTGCAGGAGAGAAGACAACTAGAAAACTGAAGGAAGAGAAATAAAATTCTTTTGGGTTTTAACAACTAGAAAATTGAAAGAAAACAAGTAATTCATTCTCAATACATCCTCAAAATATTCTGGGAATCTGGATCCATTATGAAGTTCACATTCTGATTCTTTCAGCATTGAAGAGACCAGTCAGTAATGTGAAAATACATTTTTAAGTGCTGGGTTAAGAACTTTATAATTTGAAGGCACACTCTTCAAATACATATTTTAAAATATTCATCCAGTTGCTTTTTCTAGACTGAAAGAAAATGAGAGTCAGAAATAGGCTTTGACTGAGCAGATTAGATTGAGTTCTTGTAGAGTTTCCTATAACGCCACTAAAAAAATTTCATTGTAGACATTTAGGTGCAATTGTCTTGCATGTAATACAGAACTAGTGTTCCTTAAATCTGTACCACTGCTCCATCCAAAAGCACAAATAAGAAACACCATCTCTAAGGCTTCCAATAATCAAAGGTCTTGCAGAGCATGTTTTAAAATGTGAAATATGTAGTGTTCAGCTCTACAGTAAAATCAGAAAAGGATAATAGCTGATGCAGTTAATAATATCTACTGGGGTATTATTTCCTTAAGCTGCTCAAGGGAAAGACACAATCCAAACAACTAGAATAAGCGTTCATTTATAATAACTGAGTCATCACACTGTAGCCTGTGTCTTGTACTGAATCTAATAGCTCATATTTTACAGAATCTTAAGTTTGTAGTTGACATGCAATTCATTACTTCCCAAAAAGTTACCAGCAAAAGTGATAAAAACATCTGAATTTGCAATGGAAAAATAAATCAACATGTGACCTCTAGTCCTATTGTCCTCTAAGGGTCCCACTACAATTGAGAGGCTACTGCACATTCATTTTTCTCTCCTCCAGAGGTCAACCACGTTTTGCACTTCCAAGTGAAAGCTCTACACTACAACCTTAGACAGCAGCACTACGCTCTTGGCACAGGGAGAGAATTTGTTCTGTACTTTGCATACCCTTAAGTCCCACTAGTGCCAGAAAACGTGCCGGGAAGAGAAGGGAAAAAAGGGAACATAAACACTCTTATCACCCAGTATTTGACACTGGCTGCACTTGGTCTCACGTAATGGGACTCATGCTGAGGGATGGAGAAGAGGTTTAAACAGGTTGTGTTTTATACTGGATTAGGAAATATTTTTTTAATAAGAAACACCAACAATTTTTACTTCATTAAGTCCCTAATTCTAACTCATCTGTAACGTACTTTAAGCTGCGTTCAACTTGTGAAGCAACTCAATCTCCCACTTCACTGCATGTACCAATCAATTCAAGTTAGGCCAGCATTTCTAGCTGTTTGAGACAAGAAAATACAGTTACTATTTGCTTGCCTACAGAAGTATCCTGAGGTCAATTTAAGTATTTTATTATTTAAAAAGGTCTTACTAGATTTAACAAAAAACATGATCTTTTTTTCTAGCTGTTTAGAATATGACCGAAACTTTACCAACATGGTTCAGTCTTTTTGCAGATCAGGATCTCCTTTCAAATCCAGATGCCACTGGATTTTCAGCAGATGAACTGTTCGATGTTTAGCTTGCTACCCTATGGGCAAATATTTACAGTATTTTATTGCAGTGGTCTTCAAAACAGACTAATTTCACTTTACTATTATAAAGGGTATTTAACATCCTGCTAAAACACACACCATCATCTGGCATGGTGATGGACATTTAAGTTCCAAGGAAAACAGCATTAAAGGATCCTACTATGAGTTTTAAGAGAAAATCAGTCTCTAACACCTTGGGTTTGGGACATTTTGGAGCTGTTTGAAAGCCTATAAAACTGGTATGGTTCAATGCAGACAAGATTTGATTTGTGATGCATCACAGAGGGAAAAAAAGGGGTGGGAAACTAGATCTAGCTAATTATTTTTCATCCCATGGTCTTCTAAAAATAAAATCCCTGGGGTTATCAGCCAAATACTAGTTCCAGGAAAATACTCCAGGGCATACAAAGGATTCTTTTTGATTGTTTTATCTTCAAGGAAATCACATGCTTACGACTCACACCTCTGGGATAGCAAAACTGTATTTGGGACATAAGAGTGGGTACGAGGATGGTATCATTTCCCACCCCTGAGGAAGCCATGACTTCATTTTTCATGGAATCATATAATGGCTTGAGTTGGAAGGGCCCTTAAGGATCAACTGGTTCCAACCTCCCTGACAACTTTCACTAGACCATGTTGTCCAGAGCCACATCCAACCTGGCCTTGAACACCTCCTGGGATGAAACATCCACAACTTCCCCAGGCACTTTGAAAGCTTTAGAATTGTTCTGCTGGCTACCTGCAATTTCACAGGACCTGTTTTGGCAACAGAGGTGAGACTGAGCACAGGTTCTGCACTGTTTCTACTGCAGCTGGAAATACAGATCCGGCATGCCAAAAATGAGGGCACTTGGGAATCTCACTGTGGAAATCTTGATATTGCCAAAGAAACACACAGAACACGCAACCAGGTTAGGCCAGGATGCAGCCCCTTCATGAATTTGTCTAGCAGATGAGATTAGTCAATCTCTGCCTTAACTTGGAATTAACATCTTGCAGCAAAACCAGCACAAATCCTTTGTGGGTTCCAGTGAGCCACAAGCCATGAAGAATTATGCTGTAGGACACAGTTTGAACATTTATCTTAGTCTGTGCAGACTTTAGCTGTTTTAACATTTCTGAACCTGTCATTTCTGACTGCACAGCAGTGGGTTTTTGAAGTTATTTTGACTGGGATTGTGGCTCTAAAAGGAGATTCATGGCACCAATAGAAGGTGCAATGAAAGAAAAGGACAGACAGCAACGTAACTGAAGACACATTTGTGAAACTATGGTTTTTGAAGAGCAGCATTTGATGCTGTCCAGAGATTGCAGCTTAACACCAAAATCCATGCATACTGTGACTTCTGAACTAAGTGACTTGCCGCTTTCCATGTATTTGGCTTACTGTGTGGATGGCTACTGGTGATTTGGGATGGTAGCTGCTGCACACCTGCGGGAAAATGCTGCCATCCATCCTGCTCTTAGAGCAAGGACAGCCCCTTTGCAGCTTTATTTTAAGAAACTTGTTGGAACTTAGCAAGCAGATCCCGGAAACCTTAAGGTCAACTTTACAGGCTCAAGACATGGCTTACAACTTGAACCAAGTGTCATCCCAAAAAGATCATTTTCTGTGCGAGGAAAGGGAATTGTTCCACAGGAACTGCAGGAACATCCAGTTAAATAACCTCTTAATGAGGGGTTAAATATCTACATTTCATAAAAGGGTGAGAACATTAAAAAAAAAAAAAAATCAAAAAAACCCCAAAAAACCCCACCTAGACCAAATTGCTCTATTTAAACAGAAAATAGAAACAAAAACGTCATCTCCAGAGAGAAGTAACTCAATTATCTGACTGCTCAGCTCAGTTTGTGGTTTCCCAGCTGAAGTTAATTGCTTTCACTGCAACAAATACAGGTAATTTTGCAAAACTGCAAATGGAAACTGAATTCTACTGTAGCCCTTCATCTACTCTACACAGCACTCAAATACCTCCTGCAGCTGACCAGTGTTTCTATGAATGCTGTACACAGAAAAATATTTTTAAGACATGATTTTCATCTTGCAAAAGCCACACAAGATTTGGGCTAGGCTAAAGGATGTAGCCTTTTTGTTAATTCAGCCAGTACAAGATGTTGTAGGTCAAGTTCTGCCCTAAATTGTAATTAACTTCAGAGATCTGGAAAGATGGAGTGCAAACAGAACAGATTTTCACCTCCTGCCTGCCTGGCACACACAGCCAGACGAATTCTGGCAGTGCTCACTGTTCACAAACTTGCCGTGGACACCCTCTGCCAGGAAACAGAGAAACCTCCCTAACAGCCACTTCCATCCCCAGTGAAATCAGTGTTCACAGTGAAACAGGGTTTGCAGTGGGCAGCTACACATCTCTAGCTGGAAAAGGCATCCACAACAAACTGTGCAGTTTCTTAATCAACAGCTTTATCACAGCATTTACACACCCATGCTCGTAAGTGTAGGAATTAATGAACAGTGTTCTACTTTGTTTGCAGTAATTAGGTTTTAATCTACTACTGAATTTTTTCTTTACTACAAGCAATGTCACCACAATGTCAAATTGCTACTCATCACAGACATGTTCTTACATGAACACAAGCATCAGTTACAGGGCCATGGCCTGGGTTATGCAAAATGGTTCTGCAAACAGTCAGTGCAGGAGGAAGCAAATAAGGCTTGTTTGGCAGGAGTCAGACTTGAGAAAAGGGTGCATGCAGTGGTGATGAATCCAGCCTATTCCAAGTGTGGGAGAACATCACCTGAATTTTCTCCTCCATCATATTTTAACTTAAGTCTGCACTACACAGCACTTGCCCAATACATGTCTGGCAGCTGAACAGTGCTGCTGTAAGTGCTTTATACACAAGAAATAGTTTCAGAGAGTAGCATTTGAAAAGTTTCAAAGTCTGGGTTGGACGACCATCTTATACAATTTCCAAATGCTGAGTGGAGAGGCAAGAGGAGGCAAAACAACAACAAGGGAGTATGATAAGAAGCCTTGGCTCATAATTTCTATACTGATTTGCTATGCAGTCAGACTTAACTGTAAGAAAAAACTGAGATAGCTGAAAAATCCTCCTAACCAGTCTCCTGCCTGGTTATCTTTTTCACAACTTGAGGAAAAAAAATGAGCAGCTATTTATGAGCATTTATGTTCTTCAGTTAAGGATAACAGTGAATCAAGAATCAGAAAACTGTCATTGCTCACCCCAGTTACTCTTTCAGTTCTCTTTGTCTTCATAGATCATCTTCATCGGCTTCTTACTGTATTTGGCAGTTTACCTGTATGTAGTACAAGGTGTGAAGATGTTTTAAACACCAGATGTATTTCCATTAAAACCATTCTTACATGCATAAAACCATAAATACTAGTTTCGTAATCAGCGGTGAAGAAATAGTTTAATGGAGAATGTGGTCACAGCCTATTTAATAAAGAATCTTGCTCACCTGGAGGGAGACAGGCAAACATCTACAGACAACTGAACAGGTGAAGCAATAAAATGTGAGAAAGCATCAAATACAGAAAAGACCCTTGTATTCTGCCCCAGGCTTCAACAGCTGTGAATTCTGCTTTTGCATTTCAACCAAGCGGTTTGCAAGTCAGGCACAAATTGACCCATGGACTCTGGCTGTGAAATGACACTGCTGGGAACTCGACACTGATGTCATATTTATTGGCTCATGCTTTTCCACTGATGGAAAAGCACAAGCCAGCCCTGCTTTGAGGGGTACACACTAGGAATCCATCAATTCTTCAAGATTCCTCTTGAGGAATCTTTTCCAAGGGAAATCTACCTCTCCATTCTGGAATAAAATACAGCTGACAGTGATTTTCCAAAATGGGAATTGCTCCAAGCCTTTTAGACAAAATAGACTTAAATTTAATATAAGGGCTAGCAAGAAACCCCAAGAAACCATTATTTATCTATCTAGTTCACCATTTCTGGTTAAAGGAGTTCTGGATCCAAATTCTGCCCATGAAGATGCTTGTTTTGAACGAACTGAAACATGTAGAACATGAGACTATTTCAACAATCAGCTTAAGTGCCTTCTCACGTAGGCTTCAGCAGTTGCATTCTACTGAAAGCAGTATGAACCTACCAGCAGGAATCCAGGGCTTTTTCCTCAGTGCTGTTCTCATACCTTCAGTCCCAGGAGAACATCTGCTGAATCCGGCTGTTCCCAAAACCCAAGACTTGTGGCATCTTCCCCTACTAGTGGAACTGTAGAGTACTCAGGAACTGACCAAACCTACTGCAGATGAAGACAGGGAAAGGAGTTTTCACGACTGTTCTGAGGATACACTGGAGGAATAAGGGTAGGGATTAAACAAAGATTCCCACCCTAGTGAATTTTCTCCAAAAGGAGTTAAAAGTGATTATTTTATTTGAAGTAAATGCCTACTACCCTCAGGGTAAACACTCAGGCAAATCTTCAGGCTGTCAGAACACAAAAAACTCTCACTACTAAAAATAAATCCAAGATTAGCCCCACAGCTTGAAGTGACAACTTTTTATTTTGGGGGGGGGGGGAGGGGGAAGCCAAAAACATTCCGGTATTGCAGTTTGTAAAATTTTCACTGTTTTCCATAGAAACAGTTCACAAGTCAGAAAGCAATATTCAAATAACATTGTTATTTGAATAACAGCAAAATTGTACTGGCATAACTACACATAGCAAAAAGACTAGTGTAAATCAAGAATTCCATTGAAATTAGTTGAGCTGCTCCAGTTTTACAACAGTGTACATCACCTCAGAATGAGAGGCCCTTTTTGCAGAACATCCCTGGAATTCCTCTTGCTTACAAAAATCGCTTAACATGCAACAAGTAACTGATCAGTACAACATATGCAAGAACACCTCCACAAGTTATCACAGTGTAACAGAGGAAAACATATCAGCCAATTTCATACAAAGGCAAATCTAATGGCAGTTTCAAACATCCCTTGACTGCTACCCTCAAAAATTGCACATTTCAATAAATGAAATAATTTAGAACAAAGCCAAGCTGTATTCTTAACTATCAGTACATTGACAATTAGGATGGATGATGTGTTCAGAGAGGGTATGTTTTCTCTTTTTTCTCAGCTTACTAGATTTTCCAAAGAGAGTTATTTTAAAAGAAGCTTGTGTAAGAAATGTTAACTTGCAGTGTTATCAGGCCAAGTCCTCTTCTCCTATTCAGATAGACCTGTCAACACTACAGAAGTCTCTGTAGTCAAATACAAATCCCAAAGAAGAACAATTAAACACAGACCATACCTTCAGTATTTACTGATGACATGCAATGAAATCAAGCAAGCACTAACAGGACTGCATTTACATTTGGAACATTCAGGAAGAGACTGTTGTGGTTCAGTTGGGATACAGGACTGGAATTTCACAACACACTTGTGAATAGTTAACATTCCCTCCCCACCTGACTTGACGTGCAAAGTAACAGTTTCAAAACAATGCATCTAGGTCATTCTTTGTATAAACAAAACCCTAAGAGCAGAACTGATTTTCAGAGTTGTTGAACACTCACAAACACCTCAAGAAAATACACAGGTACATCTTGCAATAAGTGGTCATTTTGTCTTCCTGTATACTCATATTTCTAAAAATAATTCCATAAGAACTCTTTGATTACAATAAAACCAATTGTTCCCCAGTGCATTTCACCTCCCTAAAGTTAGGAAGGACATACCTTCTATTGCCTTTTCTAAGAGCAAGCATTTTTGTTTTAATATATACATCAACCTGGTTCAGGTCTAAGCCACAACAACATCTTTCAGCTATGACATTTGATGAAGGGCATACGCTCAAAGTATGGAATCATATGAAGAAACTACAGTCCTGATAATCTCAAGTGTCTGGGTGCTTTGATGCCTTTTTTGCAGGCTACATTAATCTCACGAGAACAAGTAAGAACAATGCACAAGCTTTGCTTTGGAGATACGTGTAAGCATGCACCAGTTCTGGAAGAGAACAGGCCTGCAAGTCTGTACATAGGAAAAATTATAAAAGGTTCTCACAAATACCAGCCCTGCCTCAAACCATACAGACAAAAGCAGCAGACCTATGCAGACTGTACGTGTGCGTGCACACAGTGAGTCAAATGGAAATCAAGATACCCAAGAAGCCACTCTGCAGAAATTATCTCTGTAACTGAAAGTTTCTGGTGACTTCCTGTGCATCCTCCTTCACCCCCTCAGCTTCATGGAGGAGCTGACAGGTACTCAGCAAGGAAACATTCAGCAAGGAAATATGGACATTACTGACACTGAGTTACTGGGAAGACAGCAGTTAGCATTTCGGAGATGGCAGGGAGAGAACAGATAAAATTTCGGCAAGGAATTATTGCTGTTCCACTGAATTCCATTAAACTCAATAAGCAACAAGAAGTTAGGCCCGAGGCAGAAGAAAGGTTAATGGACTTTGTTTTCGTCTTCCCAAAAGGCTCAGCTTCAGTGTTTTCCAACAGTCTCAGACTCTGAATTCCAGGAAATTGTATTTTAGAACAAATCAAAAAATAGCCCTGAGACTAAATATACTTTTTAAGAGCTGCTATTGCTTTATGTAAGTCTAACACAGCAATCATTTACTTCCACAGCATGCAATATTTAATTTTCACTCCCTTTTTTTCCTCACTTGGGATATGTACCTGAAATCAAGAATTTCCTTCCAAGACATATGTACTCAAGCATCATCTGTTACTTTTCCAAGAACTTAAATGCTGCAGGAGTATTGCACCAAGCAAGTAAAGAATAACTGGTGGAGGTCAAACTTCAACAAATTTTGAGTTTTTGAAAAAAGGATTCCAATAATCATAGATGTCACCATGGACTTCATTACAATGAACTCCTTCCTTGTGACTTAAAGTAGAATTTACAGCTGGAGTAACATCATTTAGTGTATCTCAGAATCAACTATCACTGTTACTGAACACTGCCACCAGCCTTTAAGTGTGGCTAGAAGTGTAAAATACCAAGAAAACAAGAATATCAAGTGTGTCAAGTTGTGCATAAAAATAGATCTTTACTTTTTCTTAAGCTAAAAAGTAGGCAATCAAGGAACTGACTAGGTCTATGCATAGTTTGGATTTTAAGTATGTCAAAAGAATTTGAACTCTTTCAGTAAAACTGTGCTTGAGCAATGCAAGGTCAGCTCCCCCAAAAAATGGATATCCCACACTATACATAAAATAATTTTTAAAAAGCTCCATGTACTCTCAAAGCTATTTTGAAATTGATTTAAATATCTTATCTAACAGCTATGCTATGGCACAAGACAGCATGTAAAAAGTTTAAGGCTAGTTTTTGTTTGCACACACATCAAAGCTGGTCTCAGAACAAGAGCTGTCATATTTTCTTAATTCTGAGTCTTTAGTGTGGATTCATAATAAAGTCCAGTTGCCAAGCAATAGTAGAGCTGTCCTGCATATAAAAAAGATTGAATGTTGTCCTGAATGCAGTTTTTCTTTGTTTGTTTTTTTTACAAAAAGCAAAAACTTCACACATGTGCATTTGGTTTTTAACAGAGCAGCTCACTAATTTGTACAGTACATTGTCCAATAACATACAAGGTAAACTACCAAAGAGATACTTGATGTACTACAACACCAGGCGCAAAGGAAAGTCCTACGGTACGAAAGCCCACTGCTAGTTGGGAGAGTCACTTTGTGATGAAAACAAACATCAGAATGCAGTTTTGGTGAAGTCAGTCAAGTGTCAAGGCTGTAGTAAAGGCTATTTGTTAACTTTAGCCCTTTGGTTCTTAACCATTCAGTTAAGATCTCCTAATAAAGCACTAGGCAGTTTGGCAATGATGGAGTTCTTTACATGCTACTGTTACAGAAATAGAAAACAGACTTACAAGGACTTCCTTCACCTAAATATGATCTGGATCAGTCACACCAGGTTCAAAAAAACCTACCTAAATCAGTAAATTTTAGACTTCAAATTGCACTGTAGTGTTTCAGAAGAAACTAATTAATATCAAAAAGCCCAGAAAAGAATTACCAACTGGCAAAATTACACAAATTTGATGCACAAAGCCACTTATTTTAAAACACTGTTTTTCAACAACTTCAGATAACTGACAATGTCAGTGCAAATCAGAACTGTTGCTTCAAAACAATCCTATTTCTAAGGAGAAGATAAATAGTAAGCCAAATTCTGCTTGTTTGCAATTTAACAGGTACAACGTTTTAATACTTCCTGGTACATTTTTCATTTACTGATTTTTTGCATCATGTTGTAAGAATGGGTTCATTATACTACAAACACAGGACTTTCACATTCTAATATGTTTTACATTTACTTGCTGAGTAAAGTACACTGCTATCATAGTTACTTACAGAGGATTTAAAGAACAGCAAATTTTCATGGAAACTATGATTATTATCTGCACACACATGCAGGTGTTTTTTTTCTCCCAAGCAAAGTGTTTGCAAGCAAATTTATCATATTAAACACTGAACGAAACTCATATTCGCAGTATCACCTTTAAATAGTTGCCATTATGAGGAGACCTGAGTTTGCACCTGATTTGTGGGAGCTACGTATATGGAAGCTGTGTGTGTGTGTAGAGACCAGTGAGAACTGCTCATGTGTAACAGATCAATATTCAGACCCAGAGACTGCCCATGATGACACTTGGAAATTACCAAATCTAACTCTGTAAAAAACGTACAAGGTCAACTTTGTAAGCTGATATGACACTGGTATTCAGGTCATTGCAGTTTTTTGCATATCTATATTGCATTTACTCAAACCCAAGTAATGAACTCCAGGAACATATGAGAAACCTCACTGAAGTTCCTGAACAGTTTCTGTTTGCAATTGTCTTTCTCACCATTTTCATCTTTTATTGTAATTTCAAAGGAACTGTTAACTGCTGCATTATCAGGACAGACCCAGTAACAAAAAACCCCAAAAAACTTCTGTTCTACATGCCAACCTAAGTTGCTAGTCAAAAAGGGAGAATGTTATCTGCTGTAAACGTCTGCATAACAGATATCATGCCTGACAAACCATCACCTTCAATGGACACACAAACACCACTATGACAAAGGGAGGAAACCATGCACAGGTATTTCAATATTATGTGGCCAGGGTCTATAATACAGTGATGAGTCATGTCAGAGCAAATTTGTACCAAGAGTGATTAATGATTCAGGCTGACTAACTTCGTAAGTAGCCAAGCAAGTCTGTAAAAGCCAAGTATTTTCTGGAAAAAAGAATACCAAGTAAGAGGACAATATGTTTTTTCCCTACCTCTGCACAAAAATTCTATAAACAAATAGAACAATACTGGGGCAAGTGCTTTAAAATGCAATTTTCAGCCAATAAACCAACACTAGTAGGAATTCTGTGAAGGAAGAATTTTTAAGAATGTGACTTACCAGAAGCACAAATTTTCAATATCAAAAATGTACACTATATACTAACACTTTTTTTGCATACTCTTCTGTTTTAAAAATTTCGAACATATTAACTTCTCTTGTTTTGTTTAGGGCTGAGGCTGTTCAGCAAGGTCACATAATTTGAGACTGCTGAAGTAATTCAGCAATCCTTTGGTCCCATCAGCTGTAAACCAGCCAAGTATAAAAGAACCTTCCCTACAAAAGAAAAAAAAAAAATAAGAGGAGGGGATCACCACCAGGAAACACCATCTGCTACGAACCAGAAAAGGCAGATTTTTGTTACAAAATACACATTTTCATACAAAAGACATCTTGCAAAACCGTCTGATTGCCCCTCCCTCTGCAGATTACAATGGTAAATGGGATCAGCTAGTTGGTCTTGGGATTTTTGTTTAAACAGGAAAAAAGTCAAAGGACACACAGCATCACAACAACTGGTCCTTTAAATGGCAAAGGATTATGACAGTCTTTGTTTTCACCAGTGTTTAAAAAAGCAGGAGAGAAACAGAACCATAGTCTTCATAAGCAGAAAATGGAACAGCATATCAGCTGCTGCATCCTCCTGAACTTCTCAATGTGCTACCAAACTGTCAATTATACAAACAGTTTGATTATGGCAGTGCCATAAATTGTTAAAACAATGTGTGATCAGAAAGGTCCAGTCAACTGGTTCCATTTTTTCCCCATTAGTTGTCCAGAAAAATGTCAAGACAATCTAAACCTATTCTTCAGCTTCCTCAATGCATCCCGCTGGCTGGAGCAGAGAGGTCTGTGGTATTACTGTACTCGTTCCACGAGAGATCCTGTCTTGATCTGTGTTTGTGGTCAAGGCGGCCATGGAAATGGGTTGTAACAAACCAGGCGTCATGCTGGAGGAGACAGTCAGGCTGTGTGTAGTGCCCTTAAGTGTGAGATCCTGTGTGGGAAGAAGTGGCTTGAGGATGCTGACAAGACAGAAAGCAGAGCCACTTTTCGGAATGAAATTCACTTTGTTCTTGTCAGGGCAATAGAAGGCTGGAATTTCATGCAATGGCTTTGGCCTAGAAATAAAACACACACAATAGTTTTTTGGAACAATCAAATTCTGCCAATGGCAGGGATGTACTGCTGAACACATCATCAGGAACAAATTGAGGTTTCAACTCGGAGTATTTCAGCTACTCAATAATGCCTAAATGACATTCACATCACACAGCAAATAACAGGACAGTACATGTAAACAAGCAGTTTAAACTGTGAGGTGAACAGCATGTTCTTAGGGCAGGCTGTCTCAAAACCTAGGGAAAGCACCAGCTTCATGTGGCAGATCGCAAGCCCCATGTATTAGCACATCCAATATATGATAAAGTATTCTTGATCACATTCTCCAGAAACTTTCACAACCCAACCAGTTCTGCCCCCCATACAGACACCACTTATAAAGTAAACCTTGTAAAAGAAAGCTGGCATAGCAATGTTCTCAACATTGCATATCTCAAAGCATTTCAGATCATAGGGAGATCCCCTTTTCTAGACTTTTGACTCCTTTACATGTTCACATGACCGTGGCCTGACTTTCTGTAAAAGATAACCCCATCTTACTTAAAACCTCAATGCAGAGAGTAAATTATAGTATTCCTGAAGAGGCATTCATGATCAAGTACCTATAGCCTGAGAATCAAGTGTGGAACATGCATTTAGATCCTGACCTGCAGTTTTGCCATCTCAGCATAGAACTCAAACAAATCAAAAACATGTTTTATGAAAAGCAGAGCTGGAAGGGAAATGGTGGATAGCACAGGAATGCCTTCTGTGTTCATCTCTAACCCTGCAAAGTAAATCTACTTAAGCCAGCCAAATTCTACTTTAAGACAGAACTATGGGAATCTGCTTTAAAGCCTCTCTCTGCTGCTGGAAAACAGCCATCAGAAATTTATACTAATTTTTTCCTGTTGCTGGCATTGTCCTTTAGCCTGCAATCTCCCCCTCCCTTCCATGTGTTTGTCAGACAGCCTGATGCACTTCCGTCTCTGTTACACTGAGGCCAAACCAATCTTCAGTGCACTCTTATAGGAGAGAATTACTTTTCAGAGTAGAGTCTGTTCATGAAATAGGGTATAATTTCACGTTAGCCAATTCTCTCAAGTGTCCAGAAAATTCAACTCTACTTATAAATTTTTTCCCCAAATGAAAATCCTGTCTAGGATTTTCAAATAGAAATTACATTAAACAAAGGTCGAGCTTTAGATAGTTACACTCATGTATTCCAGTTACACATGGAACACAAGTAACAGGTGCAAAAAAGATTTTTTCATGAGACTGCAGTGTCCAGAACTGACACAGCTAGGTAAAAACTGCTGGAGAAGCAGGAGAGGCCTGTTTTACTCTATAGCAGCACAGTCCTAGAGCCACATAGCAAGGACTTTCAGAAAGAAATGTCAATGCAAATCAAACTACAATAGATTATGTTCCTGAAACAAGTGAATACTATTTAATCTGTTGGCAAGGAAACTTACACACTCTAGAATAGAGACAGGTAACCTAAGTTACTGTAACCCTTCCCACATTGCTAGGGGAGAGGCCATAGAGACCTCTCAAAATCCATCTGCAGAGATCTGGCAAGCTCAGGGTGTTTTTTAATTAACACTTATACTAGATGGCATTGTTGAATACAGGTATAAAAGAATTATAGCCAATCTATACTTCTTTTAAGACAAAATGAAATGTTTAAGTATAGATTCTTGCATACAAGTGACATAAGGGTATAAAGACGCCTCTGAAAATAATAATAATAAAACATAACCTCCCAGAATATTCCCAAACTACTAAAGTTGACTTTTTCAGAATAACGAAAGCATCAAATATTCAGGGTAAAATTCACTCCATCACTAAAAGTTTCACAACTACATTGATTTAGCTGAAAAGAATATGGTCTTCAGAGTCTAGATTACTGGATGTGCCTGTCAAGCTGTGCATATATTAGTTGGTACACCTGCATTACAGCTTACTAGTACATCTCTCTCTAGCTGACTATTTGAGTTCCTCTCCCACTATCTGCCAGGTAAGAGACAGTATGGTTTTTAAAAGAAGTCTCTTAAGATTTTAACAAAAAATTCCAGCAGTAAAATACATACATATATGCCAGTATATAGTCACGTAAAACAGAGATCAGGCTGTTATCATTGTTTTGGCAACTGGATTAATAACTTTGATCTGACACACACACAGAAAAAAAAAAAAATCAATAAAGCAATAATAACTCTGACTGTTAGATGTTATTTCTTACATAGCAAAGATCAACTTACAAGTTTTCCTCAAAGACTTTCACCTTTTCACAGCCCTCAGGAGGTTCACGCTTGAACATGTAGCTGTTGTTGGGTTTTGGTGAGGTAGCGTATTTTGGCAAAGGAGAATTATTCCCATTCTCTGCAAGAACAGAGTTTCTGATTACTTAATTGTGTCACACTATAAAAAACCCATAAGAGCTGTCTTGAAATGCTTCCCAAATTCAAAGCCACTTCACTACCAATGTCACAAAATTAAGAAACATTTTATTTTGCCAATAAGCTGTCTTATCTCAACCCCTTTCCTCCTTTTTATTTCTCTTTGTAACATTTTTAGGCTCCTCTGCAATCTCTGATCATTCCTGAATATTTTCAACTTGTAACTGCAACCCCAAATCTATGGTTCTGTGCAATCACCATCTACCCAAAAGAAATGGGCAGAAGCCATATCCCTTAAAAAACTGTAGGGTTTTATGTTGAATTATAAAATTTTCCTAGTGTATCTCAGAAGATTTCAGATAAAAAGAGTAATTAAAAAAGCCTAAGCAGTTAAACCTTTATGGGTGCATGTATGAAATGCTGAAAGGTTGCCCACTTTGTTCAAGATCATAAAAACACATATCTGACAAGCAACAGGACTAGCCTACTGTACTGTTCCACCTGTCACTGTACACTCTTGCTTCTTTAACTTGTTTTAAATACTTGAAGAATCTATTATTTAAAAAACAAAAACTTGCTTGGAAAGCATATTCCTCAGGCACACCTATTCAGCTCTAATTCACCTGTGTGCATAGAGTATTTGGAGCAATTTGGAAAAGACACATTCCTTACAAAGAAAAACACATTCTACCATTTCTCCATGGATGTAGGGAACAAACCCCCTCTTCTGCTGCATAGCCATGCACAGTTCAGCATGGTTGGAACTTTTAAAGTTACACAATACCTTTATCTCTGGAATCACCAAGAAGATCATCTGCAGAACATGGACTTTCTTCACTGCTCTCATTACAGATGGTAAGAAAGGAGGTTGGGGACACGGACTGGGAGCGGCTGCTGTTGTTACTGCCCTTGTCTGCTCCGCCCGGCGTTTGGGTATCGATGCTCCGAGTGCTGCTGCTGCGCTGGACCAGCGGAGGTGGCGCACGGTGCCCGTCGGGAATGTCCTGAGGCTGTTAAAAAGGACAGCTTTCAGATGGCTGCTCTTGTCTGCTTAGCAAGGCTTTAAATCCAGCAACAGTGAGGGTTTTTTTTTCAGGTTTCACAAAATCATTTGAGGTAGAAAAATTCATTACACACAACTCCAAAAAAAAATAAGTCAGGTTCAGAAACTAAGGACAACAGTTTTCAAGATTTCCCATCAACACAGAATAGCTGCGGTGGGAAGGGACCTCTTGAAATTATCTAGTTTAGCATCTCAGCTCAAGCAGAGTCAGCTAGAAGAGTCTGTCCAGAACTCTGTTCAGTCAAGTTTTCAGTATCTCCACAGACAGTGATTCGACAAGTTCTCTGGGCAACCTACTCCAGTTTTGCACATTCTCACCCATTAAAAATAAATAAATAAATCTAATGTTCCTTAATTTATGCCCACTGCTCCCTTGCTCCATCACCGGGCACTACTGAGAAGAGACCAGCTCCTTCCTCTTCATTCCTGCGCATCAGATATTTATACACATCAATAAAATCCCCCTAAGCTTTCCCCTCTCAAGGCTGACCTTCCAGTTCTCTCAGCATCTCCTTATATACGAAAGATGTTCCAGTTTCTTAATCATCTTCATGGTCCATATTTCTGATACTTTATTACTACATTTACCTCTAAAAATCATTAAAATAAAATTAACATTAAAAATTGGCAACTTATGCTTCAGCTGGGACGGGGGCAGTTCAGTACATGCAAAAGAGTTACTACAAAAACTCTCCAAACAGATTTTTTTTCTTTTCCTCTGTTTCACTGAGATTTCTTATTAAGAGGAAAAGGTTCAGATTCAGGCTTTAACTCATTCCTTCCTTTTGCTTTCCAAGAGACTTTTCAACCAACCTTATTAAAGAAAAAATGTAAATAAAACTAATTCCGGACAAATTTCATTCAAAAAAATCTGCAAAACAAATCTTATGACTTAAAAATCTCAAAGAAAAACAAAAATAATTATACAGAGCAATCATGGTGGCAGATACATACAACAAGCTGCTCCTCTTTGTCTCCCGTCTCCTTGATTATTATCTCAATCTCCTGATTCAGTCCTTCGACACTGTTCCGGAATCGTGATCCTGTGGATTTGGTAATAGGTATCACAGGAACAAGAGCACTCTTTGGAATGGGAGCCTGAAGAACCAGAAACAATGAGAATGTTTTGTAAATAAATCTACATTTATTTCTATTCAAAAGCAACCCCTGAAACAGAACACATCTACACCTCTGTACCAGATTTACTTGAAACCATAGTGACTGTGTTAAAATGGATGCCTTAAATGAAGACAGACATGCTGAATTTTGTTTCAAATCCAATTTCTAGTGGGAAAACTTATATAATCTACTCTAAAAATTTCCCTCAATATGGTCTGTTTCCAGCTTTACATTGCTTTACAAGCAAAAATTTAACAGAAAACATTTAAATGTAAGTAATTTTGAAGCCTTTAAAGTACTTATGACATTTCTCCTGAGGTGAGCTATACTACAAAGGCACATCATTCACTGTTGGATTTACCACTTGTAACTTCATTAAAATTGTATTTTAATGGAAGTCTATGGCCACGTACAGTAACAAAACACACGCAGAAGGAAAATTATTTCACAAATGCAAGATCGCACTATACTAGAAATTAAGACCAACATATTAACTATATAAGCCAGAATAAAAGGCTGACAAAACAACCCAGGAAAACTTCCACAGAAAGAATAAAATCCCAAACCCAAATGCTGACATATAGCTGCTTTAGAATGAAGATTATCATTTTAAAAATCCAGTGTTTCAAAGTATGCATGAAAGCTCCATTCTCAGAAAACACGTTACTGAAGTTTCCCAAACCCCCTTGGGTACACCACAACTTCTCACTATTTTCCAGTCTCTCCATTAGCACCCTCAATCCTGTTAAAAAAATCACACTAACAGAATATTAGAAGATTCTGCCCTTCTTAAGCAGGGCCGTACTACAGATAATGGAATGCTTCCTGCAAAGTTAGTTCAACTCAAAGAACAGCAGGACACTTAGGTCACAGTAGAATTCCTGAACTCTATGGCCTAGAGTACAGTGATTGAGAGTATCTCCTCTACTAACTGAAGGACCAGCACTACGTGTTCTTCAAAGTGGTTTGTTTGTGGTTTTTTATTTAATTTTTCATTTAAGTAATAGGACTGCATAGACAGACATTAAAGCATTGTCATTTCACATGCACTTACTCAATACCCACAAAGCCTGCCTAGCAGAAAACCTACCTTAGAAAAATTAATGTAAACAAGATCATTTTAAGTGCAGATCATAATGCAGACTTATTGTCACAATCACAAATCTTTAAGGCTGCAAAAGTCAAGACTTACATGGGTTTTGCTTTCCCGAAACATTAGATTTGCTATTTAAAAAAATAAATTAAAAAAGACTTGCACAAGCAAGCACAAAACCTTCTTTTCAGGAAATGCTTGTCACTCTGTTTATGTCAAAAAACCCTGAACGTTCTCATAATAGCCAAACCTGTAAAGACTTTCAAAAGTCTTGCCTGAAGATGAAAAAGAGAAAACTAAAACCACTGGAGAAGAACACAAAAAACACTGAGAAAACAACCCTGCTAATTCTGTTCCAAGTAAGGCCTTGGATTAACAAAATCAGTAAACTAATACAGGTAAATATTCAGTGATAATACAGGTATATTAGCACAAGTTCAGACACTAAAGACTGTTTATGCACTCAGTTACTCAATATACATATTCTTAGGACAAAGCGAATTGTTAAAAAGTAGAAGGCAAGTATGCCTTAAGATTTCAGCCAGTATTAGCAAAACATGTGAATTCTCCATCTTTTAAATATGATGCCTACCACAAAAATTCTTACAATCATGCTACTATTTGAAGAGCTCAGAGTAGAAAGGCACAAGTGGCTCCAATAGAGTTCAATATAGCATGTTTCACATCCAAGAAAAATACCATTCTGTACATGACTGAGGATGACTTGTTAGCACAGAGTGCCAGAGGACAGAAAGGGAAGGAGGTATCGTGACAATGGTAGAACAGTCAGCCTCTAAACAAGCAACTTGTTATTAGAAATACTGCCTTCACAGAGGTCTGCACAGAGCTGGGCCCTGACATACAGGAACAGGCTAGCAACCCTTGACTACTCACCTGCATATTTGTGAACACACACAATGAGAAACGGTGCAAACACAGGACAACAATTACAGCGCTCACAGAACAACACTCTGTCAGGGAGTTTTGGTGGGGGACAGAGTCCTGAAACTTACAGGTACGGCATATACTCATGAGATAGGAAATACGGGTGATGACAAATCCAAATTGGTCACAGGCATTTCAGCAAAAATGCTCCAAGCTCTCCCAACTTTTCTATAAGCAACAAAACTAAATGAAATCCAAGGTTTTGTGATGCCTTTAGATGTTAACATCAGACCTCCTCAAGGTTGAAAAGATCATGTTAATTCCAGTTTAAAAATGAAAATGTTCTACCTATGTAAGGTAAGAGTGACACAAAAAAAACAGTGAACCCCAAACACTGCTAACTGCATGCAGTTGGTCTGGATATTAGTGGTTGCTTAGGATCAACCAGTTGGTAAGACATTAAGGAGACATTCTTCCCAAGAAAGTGAAAGGAGATGGAAGGCTTGATGATTCATAGCGTCAAGTAGCAATGTAATATCAGTCAAGTGCACTGAGGAAAAAAAAAGATTATTTTGGAAAAACAAATCTATTTATTCTTCCATGTGCCTTTGTCTCTGGCCTCAATTCTAGTTTCTCCATTACACCAACATCAAGAATAAAAAAGGACCCCATTGTTTTGACTCCTGTTTACAGACTCGGTACCATGCCATTAATTCAAACTGTTCTCAGAAGCATCCTGAGATCACCTGAGAAGGCTATGACCTTTCTGCAAACCTCTCTTCCTGTTAAGAGGAGCAAAATAGAACATTTCTGGCATAATGTAAAAACCACACAAAAAAACCCCATTCAACTGCTCTGCAAAAAAAATGTAGTCAGCAGATCAGACTTAATCAAGGTTCTCACCAGCTATTTCCTGATCCTGGGTAGATGGACAGGAACAGATGGACAGGAACAGCTAACAAGCTTATTCTACAGAGACTGTATGGATTCTTTTCCCTCACACAAAAATCATATTAGAAAGCACAACTAAACAACTACAGGCTTAGTTAGCAAGACCCACTAAAATTTTTGGAAAATCCAAGAATTCTGGCAAAGTTTAAGTTTTTACTAGTAAGGAAGAAAAGACGACACAAATTCACTGAAATGTCTTCTTTTAATTTTAACTAGAAGAATATGCCATTTTCCAAAGGTTAAGCAGAATTTACTCAGTCTCTGTGAAGGAACTACTGAGGCAATTTCCTAAAATTTTTTTTCACTTTGTCAGGAATCCAACTCTTTGAGCTCAGAAGTCTTTGTGTGACTCTCTAGAGTCAACAAACACAAGTTTCCTTCAAGCTAGGAATGTAAAAAATAAATAAAAATTCTAAATATTCTCATCACTAAATGCTAGTTTCCACATAGTCCTTCCCACAAATCCTGAAGGAACTGAACTGCTGCCAGAAATTCTAGTTTAGCGGCTCCCAAAAGAGGAATGAGAAAAGCTAAGAACTTTGCCCTTGATGCCTACAGTTACAGATTCTCACTCTTAGAAAACAGCCACTCAATGTCATCAATCTAAACCCTTCACTTACTCTTTTTGAATCCTTCTGTAACTTGTCCTCTTCACAAGTAACTCATCACAGCAGGCACGAAATTTACCAAGAAAAACAATGTTTTGTTTTGTAACACAATCCTGGAAAAGCTGCTTTGCCTCAGTTGATATTTTATAGCTTGTTTCACAAGCCCAGCAACTAATGATCCATTGTGCAATATTTTATTCACTTACTCTAAAATTTGACAGAATGCAAAGGCATCCACAGAAGAAGCAAAATAATAAAATAATTATGATGTAAAAAAAAATAATTATGTATATACTTTCGGGGGGGACATTTTACAGAGTAAGAGAATCACTTGTTCCTTTTCAAAATTAAAACGCACCAACATTATCTACACTACAATGAAAATAGCCCAGCATTCAGAAACCCACAGGTTTGCAGAATGCCAAGAAAACATGATAGACTGCACGAGATTCTCCAGGTTCTAAAGGGCCTACACCAAAAGTGCCTCAGTATACCTTTTGGTTGAAGTGCCTCAAGCCTCCCCAGGTTCTACAAATTTGGATAAAACAGCTGCATCAAGTATGCTCATCTGCCTTTGGGTTTTTTTAAACCAACAGTTTGTGACACATTTTGTAAGTTGATTGTCACAGACTTTCACAAAAACCCCTAGAAAGGGATTAGGTCGTTAATTTGTCTTTGTTCATCATTTTGGACTGTTGTGACTTGAGCTACAGCAGTCACCAAGATCAGTGGCACACTACACAACCCCCACACTGCAGTAAGGCAGACCAGGATCTCTATTACACAGCCTGTTTCAAACTCAATCTGTTCTTCTACTATACAGAAAAGGAGAAAATAGTTTCTGTCTCAAGATTTAAGGAGTCTGAAGAAGTAATTCCCCAATTGTTATGTCAAAAATATAATTCTTAAAGAAGAAAACCTAAATAGCACAGAATTCAAACTACCAACAAACTGAATTCAAAAGGCACTTAAATCCTGAAAAGTCATGACTCCTAATTAAGTTACCTACAGCAGGGATAAGGAGTTAGGGTCTGAGACAAAAGATGCTAATGATTTTTTATCCAAGGTGGGAGTTAAGAACAGAGCAGAAGAAATTCCAACCACTCTTCTATTTTCTTATTTCCAGTCTTGAAAATAACAGATTCACTGAGACACCTGACTTATATCTAGGAAAGAACTTGGCTGCTAAGGACTGTATGCATGGTTCTCCCTTCTGTTTTTTATTTCACCCTTTAGCAGATTAAGTACCTGTAGAGCAGGACACGTGCTGATGTCACAACAGCTTCTCTTTGGCCTAAATTATTTCCAGAAGGATGGAAGGACAGAAATTAAACAGTTTTTATTAACTGGTGTCAAATTATGACATTTATTAGAACAATGCAAACGGCATTTCAGGAGCAATTGGGAGTATGATTAGATTTTCAGAGAAGCTTCACAGATTAAGTACTTTCTCAATTCACAAGACCAACAGTTTAATAGTTTTTTTCAACTACATTTTCTTGCAAGGCCACTGCGAGGAATTTGTTCTTTTTGTAACTGTTACAAAATTGCACACATCAAATATACATTCATGACCTATCAGTAGAAAGAGGAAAAAAGCTTTCTTCTGAAAAAATTACCAAACTTTCCTAATGATTTTCTTAAAGTTACTCAAGAAAAACACACTTGAAAAACGATCTGTGTGTCTAAAAGCCTATTTTTTTAATGCCTATTATCAACGGAGCTAAAAATATTACATCTCTGTCAACCTGACCTTGTTAAAAGTCTTGAGATAAAACTCAAACTGCACACAGAACATGTAGTGGCCTAACCACTACAATTTTTGAAGTGATTACTATTTCCAAGTCTCTAAATGACAGGAAAAAAGAACTAAAAATCTTACAAAGGCTGAATGGAGCCATGAAGTGCACAGACACATAAATAATCCCATTGAATAGCCTTTTGTCAGGTAAGATCTCTAAATCTCATCACAGTTTTAGAGAAGTGTTTGTCAAGACACCAAATGTGCTCAAAAAAGCACATTTTGAATATACAGTTCTACCAGCAGTTTGCTCCTGCCATATCCTACATGCAAATTCATAATTGTTTCAGCAATGAGTAACAAAAAGATGATCTATGGTTTTAGACTGAACTTATCTGTCATCCTTTCGTAGCGCCTGCAGAACGCATTTTAAAGGAAGGATTTAACTACCTGAAATTATTTGAAAGTGGGAGTTCAAAGCCAGTTCACTCAAGTAACACAAAGATCCAGGACTTCATTCACTCAGGGAAGACAAAGAAAGAGATCTATTTCATAGAATTCACCCATAGCTACAACATATTTATCAGTCTGTGGTATTTCTAAGTCCCCTTTAAGACAAATCACAACTTTCAAAGGAGTTAGAAATAGTATTAGCTATCCAATCGGGTCAAAAAGCACCCAAGCCTTACCTGGCTATGGTTAAGGGCTGCATGGTTACCATGAAATGGAGACTGTCTTTCCTTATCACGGTGATGCCGACTGCTGTGTTTGCTTCTCTGCAGCTGCTGACGCAGTTTTGCAATCTAATGAAGGAAAAATTACATTTCAACAGATGTATTCAGGTACACATGTAGCTTCATCAATCTGTTCCATCACTTAGTTAAAATTCTTTACTACCACAACGCTCATAAACACTGCCAGCACTAAATCAGGCTCAAGTTCTTGCACAGCTAATATGTTCGTTACCAGTTCAGCCAAAGCCCAGAAGACACTTCTGGAGGTTTAATGAAAGAACTTGAAATACATGAAGTTTGAAAGTAGTTTGGTCACTGCTTTATTTCCTCCTTTGATCAAGAATGTCACCTGCATTCAGCTCTTTCTTTCCCACATATTCAGATTAAAAATTTTAATAGACCTGCATGATTATATTAAACCCTGCCTTCCTCATGAAAAATCATGGTATCAGTGCATACCACTAAAAAATTTAATCCAAAAGGTATCTCAAGTAATGGCATTTCTGACCTCCTTGAGTTGTTCATTGCTGCCCCATGATGATGAACGTTTGTGTGAGCTTCTCTTCTTTTCTAAATATTCTTCAGCCCAGGCACTTTCTGTCTGCAGCAAGAAGATTACAGGATTAATTAAAAAAAGATAATTGCTACTTTCTGGCAGAATATTTTAAGATAAATTAAAAAAGAGAACATTTAAGATTTGCTAGATTTAGAAATGAAAGCGAACAGAGTCACCAACTAGAAACCTTTCTCACAGGTGAAGTATGAAAAAGTGGAGTGAAACTATATAAATAAAAATCCCAACAACTTTCAGACCTATTCTAATATAGGAATTGCTAGCTTCCCTTCCAAATTAGTGAGCGTAAGGCAGTATTCACAGCCAGATGTACCACAAGCTGCTATAGAGTTCTGAAAAACCAGTATGACAGTGCTGAACTGGGGAGAGACTGTATATTTTATTTCCTGCACAGATGCTGACCTTGTTATTTCTGACACATTAGCAAGGGTAGCTTGGTGTAAACGTTGTGAAAGCCTACCCCAGCACAGCTTCAAAATCATGTTCTTGCTCACAAGAATGAGAAGAAGGACAGCAAGGCATATAAGCACCACTAGAGCTATTGCAAAGCAGGGAATTAATCTATAAATGCCTCAAAATACTCCAGGTTCATAGTTGTCTCAGGCCAAGCAGAAAGCAACACAGATACTATTAAACTGGTTTCACTAAACCAAGTGAGCCACTAGTGTTTAATTAAAAAAACCTGCAAAGGTACTGTGGTGAAAGACTTCTGAGAAATTCAAAGTATCATTAAGACACACTATTTAAGGGAAGAAAATGCACAGGCATAATATGTGATATTATAATATGTGATAATACTGCACGCTTCATGGACAGTTTGTATTTCCACCTCACCACACCCAGAAATGTCTTCAAAAGCAGTGAACTGTAAAGGCTCTAAGAAGATGGATAGTAAAATCTCTCAAAAACCTCTGTGCAGTCACAAGAAATATACCTAATGAAGCAAGGGGAAGGATATCTGGAAGCAGCTTATACACTCAGAGAAACAGCAAATTCCTTGTTGCCACAATGCAGTTCCTAGCATACAGTGCTGATCTAACCTCATTTTTAGGAGTTACAGATATCTCACTTTCTCCTGTGGAGAGGAGCTTTGATGGCCTCAAAGTCTTTACATGTATATTGAGCAGGAGCTGTTCTTAAATGTGAGACCAACAGCTTGCAGAAGCCACAAGCTGACCTTACTTACCCCATGTGCACTCACATCACAGAAACTCACAAGTCCTTTGTGGTATTTTGCCTGTTTTGCTGGGAATATGGAGCTGTAACTCCAAATATATAGGCTGCAACCCCACCAGCTTCAGTTACAGATATAAGTTTCATATAAATGAAACCTCCACTATCAGTAGTTTTTAATCTTCATCATTCCAAATAAAAAAGTAACTAGGACAAATCTGAATAATAAAGTTAGTAGGCTTTCTTTGAGATTCCTATCTCATAGCAAAATCTGAATCCATTACAATCTGTTTTTTTCCAGAAAAATTCTCACTGGTCATCATAAAATAGAGTAACTGATAATCCCCATTCCCAAGTAGCAATCTTTGTCTAGTCAATTCTCAGATGTCAATCAGGAGTCTCATCCTATCCTCTAGCTCCTGGAACAGTAAGCTTTAGCCACTAATCCTACCATCCCAACTCAGCACAACCATGACACTTGCCTACAGGAGTCTAATTAACACTCTAATCAGTCTCTGCCTTTAATTTATATTCAAGACTTTGACTCAAGATTGAAGATTTATTTAATAAATTAATATCTGATTCATTTTACATCCTTAAGTTTGCTTTGATGCTCTTCCTCAAAAAAAATAGAAACCTTTTTAGAGTGGTCGTAGATATAAGACATTAAATTATAGGAAATCCATACCTCAAGACAGAAATATGATACTATTTTAGCAAGCCTTCTTCTACTTATTCTCCGTATTTTGTTTATAATACTTATTATCAAGAAGAACAGACTGAATAACCAGTAGGCAAATTGGGATTTATATTTCTCTAGGTTCTTAATGTACTGCTACTTGCTTATTAGTTGGTATCATTCCCAATGTCCTCCCCCCATTCTAGAATTACAAAGAGAAATTAGTTCAAGACTAAATTTATTAAAGAGAGTAGAACACTTAAGAAAAAAAAGTCTTAAGAAGCAAAAACTTGGCAGTCAAAATGAATTATCTAATAATTAAAAAATATTATAAAATATGAAATAATTGTCTCCTTTTAACTTGCAAGCTGAAGAGGTTTAATTCAAATGAAAAAAGACACAAGATTACCATCATCTGTTTTAGAAACACTTAAAACAATATGTGCAGACCCTAGGATGACCAATAATAAACTTATTCATCATCCAAAACCAATTTTCACATACATAATTCAGTCTAGTTTTACAGACAGGTTTCATCAAAGTAATCAGTGAAGAAGGAGCCTGATACACAGAGTCTCTGCATGACCCAGGATCCCTTACACAGTTCTCAGCTGTGACCCACAGGCATCTCCAGAAAGGCCTGCAAGCTGAAGTGTACCACTAATTGCTGTCTCTTCCCAGTCTGCCTCCTGAACAACTCCACTCCCTATGCCATAACTCCACAGAATCAAGATACCCTGATTACTCAACTTGAAAATCTTCTATATCTTCATAGGTCTCGTTCCTGTTGTTCTCTAAAGTCTTGAAATCTGAACACATGCATTTCATGACAGATTTCGTGAAACCTGAAAATACACACTGGAACCAGAAGGCCTTACAAGTGAAACTTCACCCAAATATGACACCTTCAGAAAAGCTGAACAATATAAATAGAGAGCCTATATTATCTTGGGAAACTAATTATTTTAAGTCACATTTTAAACTTGTCCCTAGTTTGAGTGGCTGTTCCCGGGCACACCAGAACATTAAAAGCCATAGTATCTCATCAGTGTCACATCAACAAAAGCTTTGGACATACATATATATGTCTATATCCCTAAATTTTCTACTGGTTAGATGAATCTTATATTAGAAAGTGCAAACAGATCAGTATACTCCTCTCAGAAATACACTACCATAAATCACCACTCAGTGTAGTCATTCTGCAGAAACATCCAATGCCCTTTACAGTCTTCCCACTATCCTTTTCAAATATATTTCCCCTTATATACGAAAGACCCACTATCACAGCAGTTAGATGTGTCAGAATTGGAAGAAAATGACAAAATAAGAATGCAAGCTAAAAAGGATAAAACCTGGCAAATACGGAGATTACATCAAAACTAAGGCAAAAGAGATCAACTGAATATAGCAAATACTTTAGCAGCAGTACAGAAATACAACTATTTTGAACAAAGTATTATCCTAAGAAATCAAATATGAAAATAAATTGCTAAGACACCCATACGGGTTTACTTCTGCCCTTTAGTAACGAAGCATGAGCAGGCATTCCCTGTATAACACGTACCTTCCTTCATCCCCCTCCTCTTACTTCAGTTTGCTTACCTTTTTCACCCCGTCTTCTAAACATTTTTCCAATTCATTTTCCTACACAGAACACTTGTTCCTCAGCTCTGCCTTCTTCATTAGTTCCTATTTCCACCTTATCCACACAGGCATATTCCCCTACAAAACACCTTCCTTCTCTACTACTTTTGCTCATTGAATTATGGTCCTTTTCACAAAAGGTGCGGATCTTAAGGCAGCCACACAGTAACACCTTAGACCACCTCTGATCAACACCCCACACCTGTCCTTAGACCAAACACTGAAATCTATGCGGCCACATTTTTGTTAGTCTTACCAAAACTAACATGCATTCAAACACAAGTATGTCCCACATGCTGTCAGGTGCTCTTCCAACTGCATTTGGCTTATGTTCTTTGGAATTAGCGGAGACATGTTGTTGAAACCACATTCCAGGAACAGGGATCTAAAATCTGATATGTTTGTATCTTTCTTTCACTCTACAAATTACAGAAACCTGCATCCACGGAAGGAGAAATGAAACACTGGGCTTTTTATGGAACGCCCCATCTTGAATCACTTCTGCATACAGTAGGATACCATGTGACAACAGCTCCTTAAAGGAGGCTGAAACAACTGTCATGTAATGCCAGGTTCGTTCAACTGTTTGTTGGTTCCCTTTTTACAGGTTGCATAGGACTGAACCCTTAAAAACTTGTGAAATTTTGTTAAGCTGTTAATGTTTATTGGAAAATTATGTACTTTTTCAACACTTTACAACTGAGCTAAATTTCAGCATCATTCCTGGTTCAATGAGGCAGTTCGTCAATGCACATAATTCTATACTTGGTGCACAGAACTCAGGTGAACATTAAGGGCCTTTTACAATCAGAGGATGAAGAGATTGTCATAGAAAAGGGTACAATAACTTCTGTAGAACCACTACAGAAACATTTTTATTCTGTTTTAAGACAGACATATATATATAAGGAGTCACTAAATTCTCTGTATAAATTTAAATTAAATAGCACTTAATCCCAGCTCAGTCTTGTGTACTGCACATCATAACAACAATGAGAATACTGATGTGCAATGCACTAGCATTTTCTGAGGCAAGAAGTGGAACTATTAAATAATAAAATAATTCACATACCAAATAGCAAAGGATTCCTGCAATTTGAAAGTGAAAAGGAACTTGTAAGCAAGAAGGCTAAAGTGAATGTTTTCAAGGGAAAAGCTTCTTACATTTAAATCCCACCTCCACATTTAAATCCTCCAAAGACAAACATGTCCTACCTGTGTGGCTTTGTCTCTCATACATGGAGCAGCTTGCCCATGATTATCACGAGGCCACTGTCCAGCAAGGTATGGAGCAGCAAGTGTATCCAGTGAGGAAGTCCGGCGAACAATACTGGAAGGGCTTGATGAAGGTGGTCTCGATTTGTCTGCTAGAACAAGAACACTCGATTACAAAGGAAGCAAGACAGAGAGCTTGTTCATTTTAACAGTCTACAAGAAATCACATCAAACTGGAACTACTGTGTTAGTAAGTATACAACAAGACTTTTATATGGAAATGGAAGTTTGTTTTTTCAGGCTCTATTCAGTTTAAATAAGCTATGATGTCTGTTTTTATTGTTTCCTTAAAAACATCCTTATGTCACAAATATTGCATTAGTACTCACACGGAACCACTCACTCCCTTAAAGGTATAACAGTCATGGGATTCTTAAATGATGAAGGCATAGAAGAAATAAAAACAGCTAAGTTTCCTCATACATAAAGGTAAATGAAAAAAACCTGTGTTGGACATTTTCAATTTAATGCTGAGTTTAGAGTTCATCCCACTAACCCTTTACCCTCTGCCTATTTTACTTCAAGGAACACTGTAAACTGGCATATTTTATTAATCACTCAGTACATGACATATGATACATGGTTCAACCCTTCGATCCAGAAGCCAACTTTGATAGGGTAATGATTTACATTTTACAACCCAATCAAGTCATCTCCTCCCTTTACATATTACTTGGTAACTACATTCTTATTTGCCTAATGCTGTATCTTCTGTAACACCTCATTTTTAGTGTTTACATTGGTAAATGTGCTCTTTTCAAAACAATTTAGTTACTAAGAAGAATCTTTACTAAAAGGGGTTAAATATAAAAACCACAGGAAGTAGCATGACAAGAAAGAATACAAATAAAAAGTTGTATCTATCCCATCTGTCAATGACATCTAAAGTAAAGTGGCAGTAAAAGACTACATTGCAAGTTATTAAGAATAAACACTGAAGAAAGGTTGCTCAAAACAGTCATTGAGGCTGTTAAATTTAGGACACTGGGAAGCAGGAAAGACCCTGGGTTTAGACATACATAAATGCTGACATATTTGGAAATGTAAAATGCAAATACTGAGATCACGATGACCTAAGCTTTTTATCAACTCATCTACTCCCCACAGAATTACACCTGAAAGAACTGTGCATTAATCTTACCTATAATGAATACACGGACCTACAATACGTGGCTAGAACACAACAAGCATGATTCAGAGATCAGATGGAAGCTTTAAACGGGCACTGGAAAAACTCAGTCATATGCCCTCCCTGACTGTGCCTTAGGATGAATTCTGCACTGAAAGTATCAATAACATAGCAGTTTGTATTATACATAAACTCATTTAGGGGCAAAAGAAACTGTGCCTGATTAGTGTCTGACTACTAGTCAGAAAATAAAACCACTGACATCAGAAGTCCAGAATTCAAATTCTAAGCTGTTGCAATCTACTAAAAATACATACGATAAATACTATTAAAACCTGGTAGCCATAGATTTCAGTGGTGTAGACAGCATTTACGTCTAGTGACATTGTACACTAAATATCCTCATGCAATTTCACATTAAAAATGTGGGAAATATTTCAATCCAACTATAAAGAAGTAATTATTAGTGCTATAATCAGCCACATTAACACTAAGCAGTTGGGAAACCTCATCTGGTTTATTATTTTTACTAGTACCAATGATAAAGCCTTACTACTGAGCTCACAGCAGATTAGCTCTCAGGGTACAGCAGCAAATCTGCTCTGGAGTTTGCTCTCAAGACCCCTGTATCAAAGAATTTCTCCAACTGCTACTATCACCACACAGCACACTGAAGGGTCTGAATGTATCAGAAGATTTCAAAACAATTCCTTTTGTCTGTACTATGGGACAGTGTGGCATGCTAATGTAACGTGTCATTTCTTTAAAATCACACTCGCTTCCAGTGTTATAGTAAACATGTTATTTGTCTTAGAATTAGCTGCCATACTTTCCCTGTTTGTTTTTCTTCTCAGTTATTCTTCTTCTTCTTCAAGAAGCTTCTCTCTTTTTACCACAGGGAAACAGAAAGGATGTGAAAAAAAAAGTATAAATCAGGAAGTGTATGTAATCAGCCACATCATCTGCAAAGCCACTGCAGCAGACAGCTTCAGAATTGGAAAAATAGAATCTATTAACCTCTCCAACACAAGGGAAAAAAAAAAAAAATAAAAGTGGAAAGACTATTTTGCTGAAGAGAGTGAATAAAAACTGAGGAGCCTGTTTGCTATTTAAGTTCAAGGGAAGCTGCTTGTTTCAAGGCACAAAGCTTATAAGTACTCTCTTTTCCTCTGAATGAAAAATTCCTTCAAGGAATTCTGTTTTCAAATTACTCATATTTAGAGGAGGATGGATATTTGGATATGTTTTTACATACTTTTCTACCTTCACAACCTATCCTAATACAAACTGGCAAAGTCTACTACACATTTCTTCTCACTGTTTCAAAACATTTCAATGGGAACATATACAATGTTTTCACAGCACTTTCCCCTACAATACTTGAAGCAAGTGTTCAGCTGCTATTTTCCCTTGATGTGACCTACATAACAAGAGATCTGCCTCCATAGAGATAACAGTTACAACAGCTGTGGCTGATGAAAAACAATGGAGCTGTTTCATCAAATAGACGCTTCCTAAATATTAGATCTGTTTTAATTGGCCTGATTATTTCTTTAAACCAGCATTGGTCATAAATATCAACCCTTCTATGCATCCACCACTAGTATAAATCTATTTAGAAACAGAAGTCTTCCTGCGATCTGGCCTCAAACAAAGCAAAGTAATAACAAAACATAAACAAAACATATACAATACAATCAAAGTAGGAAAATAAGCATGCCTTCACCAGTCACTGCTGTACCACTGCCCAACTGCTCCAGGTGAACTGGTACCACACACACCTCTGAAGGTAATGTAAGCTAAGGCAGTCTAACAGCGTGACTAAAGAGCAAAACTGAACAAATATAGATGCTTGCCAATAACAAAAAAAAGTAGGAAAGTGCATTGACTTTGGCAGGGTCTTAGCATACAAGTTCTACAAGCACAATTACAATTGATAAAGGAAATTACAGTGTAGGAACACAGACCTTTAAGATGGCTACTTCACAGAAGAAAATTGCTATATATAAAAGAAAAGAATGAAAAAAGAGAAAGGCCTTACACATAAGCAAGTCTTGAGACGAAACACTCTGAAAATTCATCTTCCAGTTTTCCAGAAAAAGTTCAGAACTACCGTTAGAATGACAAAATAATAACTGCTGAAGTGTAACTTGAAGACTGATCTTACCATCCTGCTGACCTCTTTCTACATACTTGAAATTAAATTTTTGAGAAAGGAAAATGAAAACTCCAAAGAAACATCATGTAACAGATACTGTGAGAAAACAAGCAGCAGAAAAGGAACACTGGAAAAGCATAAGACAACACTGAACTCACAAAATTCCCCAACAAAGTTCCACTTGAAGCTTTTTTTATACAGTGGACTATCCAAAGAAGTGAGGAGTGTGACCCTACTAGCTTCTCTGGCATCAAGGCATACAGCTGAGCTTTTTGTTCTCGTTTGGTCAGGGTTTTCCCTGGAAAGGACATTCATAGGATCTCTCCCAGGCATAGCTGGCAGAGCTGTCTCTTCCAAAAACACAACTGATCTCTGAGACTTCACCTACTTTTCACATTTCATTAAAAGAACTCAACAGGCTCAAAGCATTAAAACCAGACACACAGCCCAACTGTGTATACTCTCTTTGGAGGACAACCCTGGCTGTTATCCTCACAAAAATGGAAGAGAACTATTCACTAGTAACTCAAAATTGTCCCACTGTATAAGAATGTTTGAATTAATGGTGTTTTGCAAAACCAAATCTCAGAAAGCCCAGTAAGTTCAAGTTACTTAATTCTAGTGAATGCAAATGTTTTTAATTGCAATAAACTCCCCTCAAGTGTTGGCCACAAGAAACACATAGCATGATGCTGCAAAAATGAATTCACTTTCTTTACACCTACCATTTGTACAACAGCTTAAGCAAGGAGAGCAGGCATGTAATGGTAGCCAAAGCTTTTTATGCTCTCTTATCCTACAGTAATATCTTTTAGAACTACTGCAAAACCTTGGTAATTAAGGCTGACAGGTCTGCAGCTATTATTGTGTCACTCACCAAATTATTAAAACAAATAAATTCCATGGTGAAATTTGAGAGTGTAATGCAGTTCCATTTATTCGTCTCTAACACAAGGAGTTCACATCTGACATTATATACTGTTTTAACTATTTTCATCATTTTCTTTCACACAAGTAGGCTTTAATATCACTCTTCTATAGACTACTCTAAACAATTAAAGGCCAACTGAGTTCCAGACAAAACTAACCAATTTTTCTCCTGAATTTTAGAATGGGTTTAGATGTCTGATACAGTCAACTGGAACATACCAGAAAGTTCAGCATCCAGTAAAGAAATCTCTCACTACCTCAAGGCACCTGAAAGCAAACAATTGCTATGGCTCTGGTCTTGAGCTTCTTGTTTACACCATTATACCATTTTTTGAGTTGAGCAGTTGAACTCCTCTGAGAAGATGTGTTTTATATAAGAACACAAATAATAAGATCCCATTAGAACTTTACTCAGTAAATAAGCCAAGACAAAACCAACAACAAAGATAGAGCATAGACATTTCTCTATCTCATTTTACAACAGTGTACTAGTAGGTCAAAACAATGTCCTCTAACAGCAGTGGTTTGCAGGCAGGTAAAGAGGCATATGTGGAAATGAACCAAAACTGGAGATTGCAGGACAGACATCACAGTGTAGAAATGAGGCCACACCAGAGGAGGACAGAGCACATTAACACACAATTAGAAACTGAAGTCCTTGAAATTAGAGACTGCAGAAAGGGAAAGTAAAAGATGAAAATTGGGTAGTAGCAAGACCTAGGCTCCTGATCATATTTGTGAGGGAGGAAAGTGGCAAGAAAAGCATGGAAAATTAGAAATAGTATAACAGAATCTTCTATTTGCAACTATCCCATAATCAAGAGAAAATTCAGCTAAGCAATTTCAAAATTTATTTGCAATTCAGTTCAGAAAACCAAGACAAAAAACCCAAACCAAAAAAAAACACACCCAAAACCCACAAAAGAAGCAAAAGAAGACACATTTGTAAAATCACACGTTGGGGTTTCAAGTGTAAAGCAGGTTCATGAAAACTACATTCAAAAATATTCAACTGCTTCCCAGAAAAGAAAATCTGAAAAACATGAAATTGAGTCTAAAGTACATAACCTGTATTTAGATACAGCCACTATCTAAGCCCAGAAGAAGCTATAATTTGCCTAACCTCAAGGTTCATTTTAATCTAAAAAACATGGCTGCAGCTGTAGGAATCAACAAAAGCCACCATCGACTGAAAGCAAGAAACAGAAAACCCCATGTTATTCTGCAGCACATTCTGCCTGATACGCTCAAGTGGTCTGTGTGGCTGCATAACCATTGCCTCATTAGCAGAAAAAGTTCCACTTCCATGTTCTCAGTTACCACTAAGTTTTCTAATTTAGGTGAAGAAGAAATTTAACTCAGTCTCTATCAAGCAGTGGACTACACAATACAAATGTTGAGCAATATTAAACAGTTCTAATTTGCATTTGGGGCCAGTACAAGTACTGCTCAGAAATTTAAACACATGGAAGCAATTAAATGGACACCACTCTCCTGTTTTCACAAATCTTGTAAAAAGCTAGTGGAGTTATCTTAACACAGCAGAGTGATCAAATGGCTTGTTTCCTCCTATGTGTTACTTAATTTGTGTTAAGAAGCCAACATGGTTTCAGTAGGCTTCTACAAAGCGACCAAAAGTGAAGTTTTTCCACCATAAGTAGTCTGACACATGCCTTTACAGTGCGATTTTGAAGGTGGCTAGCCAACCTGTTCCTCATTCTCCAGGCCAGGAGATTGCACCTGAGGCAAGAGTTCTGTAAAGTTCACAGGAAGAAGACAGGACTGTGTGATGCGTATAAATTCTTTCAGATTACTGATTAACAAGAATCTAAAATGAAGAATACACACATTTCTCGATCCAAAGCCTCAGAACATAACCTTAATAAAACCCTCATTCCTCTTATCTGGAAAGTGGAGACTCTAATTCAGAGCCTTATCGGTGCTCTCTTACACTGCAGATGAGCAGGCACATAGTCATCTTGTACCAGCTGGTTATGACAGTCTAATTTGGCAGCATCATCGCCCAAGAGCCAGGATAGGAGAAAAGGAAAAACCCAACATAGTGTCTGGTTATAATTAGTATTTTAGGAAGGAGAAGGAATATTAGGAGAAGTAGCAGTGTTCAAGGGAGAGTTGATCCTAAATTTCTACATATACAGTATATTAGTTACCTTTACTGTGTAGATTACTGTGTAGATAAGTTTTGATATCTCAAAAGTAACAGGATTTTTCCAGATTTGAAAACATGAACCCAAAGCCTCACTCATGCATTTTTGAGTAAACTTTTATCCCAAGAAGAAAACAGGCTTACATATGTCAGCCTCTGTTATCCTCAACCAGATGCCACATATTGCTTGAATTCCAGCATTCCCAGTAAGAATTATTTAATTATTCAAAAACATTAAAAAGCAATTTGCTACAAAATGTATGCCATCCCCACGCTATTTTCTATCTTCGGTGTAGCACAAGCTTGTCATCACTCTCAAGCTCACACATCCTTCTGCAAGGGTTCATGTTGAAAGTAACTAAGAGAGATACTGAATACTTTTTTCTACATTCATGTGCCATGCCTACAGCACTAGTTAGCTCTCTGATCCCAAGCTTGCGGACACCGCTTGGATCAGAACCACACACGCCATGTGGCACGAGGTGCCCAGAAGCGGGAGATGCGAAGGCTCCACAGCAGCCCCCAAACACGGACCGCACCTCCGGCTCCTGCCCGAGCACCCCTACCCCCCGCAAACCTGCGGCAGAGCTACAGCAGCGGCCACAGCCCCCCGCGCTCTTCTGCGAGCCAGGACGGAACAGAGCAGCAACAAAAGCACCGAGCCCTTCCACGCACACGGTCCCTGCGAGCGCTGCCTGCGGCCAGGGCAGGGCGGGCACCGGCCCGAGGGACACAGCCCCATCCCTGCCCCTGCCCCGGGACACAACCCCATCCCTACCCATGCCCGAGGGACACGGCCCCGTCCCAGCCCCACACCCGGCCCGGGCCGTGCCTCCGCCGCCGCCCCGGCCCCCGCGGCGCTCACCTTTGCAGACGGGCGAGCTGGGGCTCTTCCTCTCGGGGGAGCCCCTGCCCGGCTCCGGCGACTGCCGGCGGTGGTGCCGGGCCCTGCCCTCGGGCAGCGGGGGCACGGGCGAGGAGCAGGGCGAGGGCGCGCAGCCCGGCGGCGGCGGCGGCGGCGGCGGGGGCAGGTGGTGGTGCCGGGGGGGGCTGCCCCGCGCCCCGCCGGGGCCCCGCGTGGGGCTGCC
>JAWWEW010000169.1:27264854-27612750 GCA_035583185.1 Anabacerthia variegaticeps
CGCGCCGCCGCCGACCGCCTCATCAACAAGAGTGCCCGGGCCGCGCGCCCCGCCCACCGCGCCCTCCCAGTGGTCGCCGCGCCGCTCGGCTCGCGCAGCTACGGCTCGCCCATTGGCTGCGGGGCGCGCGCCTCGGTGCCCGGGACCGCGCGCACGGGATTGGGGGGGGGTGTGAGGCGTAGGGGAGGGGGGGCGCGCGCTGCTCCCGGCGCGTGCCGCGCGGGGGAAGGGGGGGCGGGAATAGCCTCGGGAATATCCCGGGAATACCCCCGGGAACAGCCCTGGCGAAGGCCCGGCCCGCCCCCGGGACAGGCTGGACCCCCGTGCCGTGCCGTGCCGCCCCGCAGGGCGGTCCCCGGGCATGCAGGGTGCGGGAGGGCGGCAGTGGCGGGGCCGCGGGCGCTGCCCTGTCCGGCTCCATCGCTGCCAGCCCGAGGGGGCTCAGCAGGGGACGCGGCCCCGGGAAGGGTCATCCAATGGCACCGGCGCCGTGGGCAATATCCAGGCAGACTTGACCCCCTTTCCGCTTAATTGCGGTGTTTACTCTTTTCCATTAGGCTAGATTAGTTGCATCTTCGCTGCAATCTTTTAAAAACATTTGTTAAGCGCTGACATCCTCTTAACCCGATTTGTACAACAGAGCAGTGAATGCATGCACAGAACAGGCCTTAGTTCATGTGTTCGGGTTATTTAAATGCAAGGTAAACACACTTTAGCACCCTAAAGACAAGGAAGAATCAATAAATTATTTTACTGTCTTTATTGCAAATGCCTGTTCTGAGCCCCCAGAACATACCCAAATTCTCTTCAATATTGCTCTACAAGTTGCATGCTGCAATTGAATACCATTGCTATGATACAAATGGTGTGACAACAAATTACATACTACTCTCTGTCCTTCAGATTGGTTGTGCTTGGGTTTGGTTTTTTCCCTTTCCCTTCTCCTGTGCTGTTTCTGATCGAAGCCTACTTCACCCACTTCCTCCCTGAAGAGCTCCATCCTTGTGGCTGACAGGTTCAACAAACCTAAAAAGCAATCCTATGTGCACAGGCCCTTTGTCAGGACGCCTGGACTCTGGCCTAACTAAAGCCTGGAAGGTTAAAGCTCTGGTCAGAGTTGAGAGCTTTTTACAAGAAATCAGTCCAGCAAAAGAGAATAGCACAGATGTGTTTCCAGCAATGATGAGGTTATGAAGTAAGCTTTTACATTCTGGATTAATTAAATTTATTTTGAAGAGCATTATGCTCCCTCACAGGTACTATAAATACTACTAATATGGCCAGAGGGAGGAGAGCTGGATGGGTCAATCAGAACTGGCTACAAGAGGCTGGGGCCAGTCTTGAGAATTTTCCTGGGCTACGCCTGAAAGTGGCTGCCAAGGGAAGTAGCAGAAGCCTGGCAGACCACCAGCAGTCCTATTGTTTCCTTTTCTTCACCTTTGCAATTTGCTCAAGTTACCTTATAAATTACACACAGGGCCTCTTCCCAGTCCTTTTCTTGCAGCCATCCTAAGCACAGATGATACAATGTGGCAAAGCATCAAAATCCCAGATAACCCAGTTAATTAATTAAATACCTGGGAGACAGTGCCCTCCTCACCAGGAATGGCTGAGAGGCAAAGAACAGCATAGGCTGTGTACTAATGTCATTGGAGTTGAAGGGACCTTGTAATTCCCTCAACGACTGCATGTATATATTGAAAAAGAGAACATGAGCTTCATAGCTGTCCAAAGGGAAATGCCCAGGAGGTAGAAAACCAGCACCTCGCATGTCTGGAGAAATAAATAGAAGCTTGTCTGCTGCTTTGTCCTTCAGCAGTTTCTGTGACTCATCTGTGGGGCAACACAGCAAAAGAAGTTTCTGAGAAGGGGAAGAAAATAGTCTGAATCCTTCTGAAAGCCAGTTTTGCCTTAACGCAAAGAAAGAACACATTGTCGGAGCTGAATGGTAAGATGGACATCATCAGATCCCAAGGGATGTGATTAACAAAATAACAGCTATGTCTCCACCAGCTACCAAAATAAACACACCCAGGGAAAACAGCCCTACCTGGAGCCTCTGGCAGAAAGAGCACCAGGGGAGACTCGAGGTCACCTGTAGGGTTTTGGACAGAGAGGATCCAAGGCCTGCTATACTCCAACTGAAAAAGAAATGTTGGCAGCACGTGCAGCTGACTTGGAAGTGACTGGTACTGAAGCACAGCTCCTCCTGGCCCCCTGACTGCCACTCTGGGGCTGGATGTCCCCTCTACACTCCAGCTGCATGATGTTGAGTCACACTGACCACACAAGCCTGAAGAGAAAACCCCAGCCACCCAGGAATTTTGGAAGTGATTGTGAACTGGCCAGAAGGCAAAGATTTCGGAATATTGCCAGAGGAAGAGGTGATGTGCTGAAGAAGCTCCACTATAATGACTGACCAGAAAACAAAAAGTGATGTGAGCTGTTCACTGATGGAAAGCTGCCTTGTGGAGCTTCACACAAGTCACAAAGATTGCTGAAGGACAAGGTGAATCGAGTCAGTTTGCAGAGGTGAAAGCATCCAGATGGCTTTAGACATGGCTGAACAAGAAACATCTCTGTATTGACTCATGGGCGGTGGCAAATGCTCCACAGGGGTGGCTGCAGAGATGGAAGCAGAGCGACTGGCAGTGCAGGGGAAAACCCAGCTGGGCTGCTGAACTCTGGCAAGTTACTGCTGCTTGTAAAAGTACATTGGAACATCAAAACAGGCTGCTAAGACTGAAGTGGCTCAGGTGGATCTGCACTGGCAGCGTAAGGGTGAGTTATTTATTCAGGGACTGGCTGAGCATTGGCTGGCAGGTGATGAGCAATTGCATTGTGCATGACTTGTTTTGTATATTCTTCTATTATTATTATTATTTATCTGTCCTATTGAACTGTACCTCAAACCACAAATTTTACCTTTTTTCCCCCCAGTTCGCTTCCCTCACCCCACTGGGGGAGGGCAAGTGAGAGAGTGGCTGTGTAGTGTCAAGCTGCCAGCTGCCTGACAGGTTAAACCACAACAGCAGTCCAGAACAGCACACTGTTACCCTCAAGCAGGTTCCTTTATGCAGCATTTATTTCACTTCTTTGCTGCAATTTTCAGTCAAGAGCAGAAGACTCAGTTCTTCCTACTGTGACAACACCCACTGCCCGTGCCAGTGCAGTTGTGCAGCAGACTTTCCTCCCTTGGACAGTTTATTCTCCCCAGAAATACTGTGAAGGAGTGTTTCCAAGTACTTGGAAGCAGTGTGCCATAAGGATAATTCCAAGGCATAAAATATTCTGAATGCATTCTTACTCCTGTTACTGTTTTGAAGAGGCCAAAAATGACAGGTATTGATTCATACTTATTTTCATGATGCATGTTATGGAGCCAAGTCACGACTTTGAACACAGAAGATACCGGTGACAATTATAGTACTTCCCACATTATTGTCACACTGCAAAGATGACACTGCTCCACACAGTTGCTGTGAGAATAAAACCCAAAGCATTTATGTGTACTGCTCATCAGCAGTTGTACTGCTCCACACACAGCAGACGGGAGAGTTCAACATGTAAAGTCATGTACTCAGCCCTAGTCAAACACCATGTACTTGGTACATTCATTTGTTTAAACGGTAACAAATGTGTTACAACAGGATTTTCCTCCTACACCGTATGGAAATAATGGAAAGAGCTAAAGCAGGATTAGGAACTTGAAAATAGTTTTGAAACTTCGATTACAAAAAAAATCCCTCAAAACAAAACCCCAGGCCCAAATAACTTGGATTCAGATCTCCCAGACTCTCCTTGTAATTCACACCTCTCAAGCTCTGGGATTTTTTAGCCATCACCTTCCTCTCTGCCTTCAGACTTTGCCAAATGATGTCCAGGCCAACTATGAGCAACACATTTCATATGGTTTCATGTGGAACCTTTAGGCTGGGGTTTCTTCAAATCCACGCCCCCCTTACTCTGGCTTGAAGGCTCTCAGCACCAAACAGTGTCCTGCCGAAATGCGTCAGTGTTGGGAGATTAAATCTAGGCATGGCAGACATCCCCTTCCATGCAAGGGGTTGGCTCTTTTTTAAAATACAGTGTGTGGTAAATGCTGCAGATACAAACACATCAATCCAAAGGGCTGGAAGCACATTGAGAGCCCTCAAGGGCAGACACAGAGCTGCATAAATAAATCTGCAACCTGCTGAAAGCAGGGATGTAAACAGGTCAGGGAACTGGTCAACTGGTAACCACAAATGAAAAGCAGAGGAACAAGGGTCAAAGGGGTTTAACTGAATTGATAGGCCCAAATCCCCCTGTACAGTTAGTAAAACAACTAATACTTAGGGAGTTGCCTTGTGTTAAAGACTGAAAATGTGTGATAGTACTGCTCACTGCTCATAATAATATATATGAAAAATGTTCTGTTAAAGTAATAGTAATAATAGTAAACCTTACAGGAAATGACTGTGCTTCAAAAAGCTTCAAATATGTTATTGTCTTATTCCAAAATTAAATAAATGCAAAGCAGTACTTGTAGAGGAGCAATCTACTCACTGAAATTGTTTTTTTACCTACAGTTGTTGCAAGAAATATTGAAGGCTGAAAGACTAAAGATTCTGGAAGCCTAATCTAAACATTAGATTATGCCCCAGGATATTTCACTGCATTTCTCATCTCTCCCCTGCAGAGCGAGTTTGTTTTGCTTGTTTCTGTGGGTGTTCAGCATCAACCAGAGGAAAAGACATTTAAAAAAATAGGACAAATATAACAGAATCTGTTTTACACAAAACCTGTAAGAGCCTAGTTAATATTCCAGAATATCTGGGGGGATTTGAGAAGGCAAACAGATTGAAATAAGGTATTAAGATTAAAAAAATAAAAAACAACAGATGGGACCTTGGACATAAATCAAACTCCAAGTAATAAGCAAAATGCACTCCTGACACATTTTATGAAGTACAATCTTTAGGAAAAGTTGTCATAGAAATAACATCCAGAGGCTTCAGTGCCTCACTGGCATTAAATTAACACATTTTTGACAAAGAACTCCAGTTCCTCAGTGCAACACTTACCTGCAGCTGGAGAGAAGTTCTCCCTGCACATTCCTGGCACATGGAATTACCGGGGAGAAGTACAAGGTTAATTTCTTTAGAAGCCAGTGCTAAGTTCACCTCCATGTGACTTGTTTTTCCACACATACAGAGCAGTTTCCTGAGCACGTGTTAAATGTCAGCAGCAACACTAAGCGGTAACCTCATGGTGAGTGCCCAGCTGCTGAAGGAGAGGGGCAACTGGAATCCCACTTGGTTCAGTGATCTGAGAGTGACTGGAACTGTCCTGGGTTGGGATGAGGGAAGAGAATGAGCGGCAGAAAAGGCCTGCTGTCCACCACATTTCGGAATAATTTTTTTGGTAACAGTGAGAGAAGTGGCCTAGTCCATTTAAACAAGAGATAGCATAATCTCCCCTAGGTATCCTATAAGATGCTGGATGATAATTTGCATGTGATTTCTCCTCTTCAACAATAAAACTTCACTTCTTAAAAGGAACAGTCTCACTTTATGGCTTATGTAGGCAAATGGGAACTTCTGCTTGCCCGTGCCTTAAAAGCACTTTTCTATCCCTCATGATCACAGAGTGAAGGTCAAACACATGATTTAGTTGAATTCTGGCTTTCCAGAAGCAAACAATAAATAAAGTTAGCTGGCTTAATCGTGATTTTAAGCCAGCTGTTTCTGAGGCCTGATTCAGAATTGTTAATGGTCCTGCAAGAAAGTTCTTGGCATGGCAACAGAAATACAGGTTCCCAATAAATCTTTTCCACCTCAGCAGAGATCCATCAAGGCCTCTCTCCTGCAGGAAATTCTCTGGTCACCTTGGCTGCATCAGCACAACTGAGGTGTGCAGCAGCAATGCCTTCCTCATGGGCTTGAGTCAGACCTACTCTTTGCTACAATGATTTGTGTCAGATCTCATTTTTTAACTAATCCAGAGAGCTGGAGGTGCTAGAAGTTAGTCTTTAAAACCTATCTGTAGGGCTCAATTATTACCTCCTTCACTAAGAGGAAAGGGGGAGGGGGAAAAAGAGGAAGAAAGGGAAAGAGATTGAGAAAACAGGTGTAATTTCAATATTACAGCAGACTGGCAAAATACCAGTCACTGCAAAGCAGAGTAACCGTCAGGAACCAACCCAGGAACAGAGCACAAGATAAACTCGCTGCCCTTGCACCGTCAAAGTACATTGTGAAAACCACATTTCTGGTCACTCTGATTAAGAAATCTGGTATCTTGTGGCATGAACTTCTCCCAAAGGCTGCAGTAAGTGAAAGAGGAAAGCCAAAGAGCCTGCACCATTCCTAGGAGCTGCCTGCAGGCCTGCTCCAAGCAGTGGCACTAGTAAAACGAGCTGTACAACCTCTGTACCCTCTTTATCACAATGCCCTACGCTATCCTTTCCTGTTAGCACTTGGCAGGAACAACAAAGATATGAGGCCAAGGAAAAATGCTGAGTTTCACTATGTTGCTGAGGACTGAAACAAATGTCTCCACCTCCCTCCATGCTTTCTCCTTCCTTAAATCCACCTCATGCACTTGAGACACTGCCCACTGGATTTTGCCCATTATCTGCCCAAAGCACACCTGCTCTCTACTGACTGTATGTCCTTGTTCTCAAAAGGTGCTTGGACTGTGATGGAGGGTGCTGGGAAGTTCCTGTCCTTCCCATCACGAATTGATATGCACCTGGATCAGGTGTTTCCACCCTTTCTCAATAATTCATCCCTGACATTTTTCCAGTGCCCATGCGACAAATGCCATTTGCTCAGACACTGCATAGTAAACACAGACTTGCTTTCCTTAATCACCTCCCACAGACCAGCTGTCCTCAGGCAGCCTTATTTGTTGTCTTTGTAAAAGAGGCACGAGTGATCCCCAAAGCATGACTTCGGCTCAGATCACCATTTGTGGATTTCTCACAGACTTCCCCTGTGGTACTGAGAGCTCAAAGAAGAAGATCCCCTGACATAAAAGCAGAATACCCAAGTGTAGCATTTTAATTCCAGGAATCAAAAGACTTCAGCTCCTTGTTGGATGGAGAATGACAACCTTTCAGGCTAACATGAAAAGCTGAATTTATACAAACATTTTGGTACAGTTGAGTTTTCCTGCCTGTGGAAAATTAACCTTCTTATCCAATAAAATGTGCTTTGGGTCATGGCAGTGAGCAGATGTCTATAATCTCCTGCACGTGGAAAATTTCCATAACATCAGAATTAGCAAGAAGTAAATGGGGAAAAAAACCCTGAATGGAAACAAATGGAAGACTGACGTGGCTGTGTTCCACAAAGTACGTTCTGCAGCTGCATCACTGCTCTGGAACAAAGGGGAATATAATTATTGTTGTTTTACTTTCATTTCCCATTAGCAAAGCAAAAGCTGAATAAAAGTCGTTGTTACTTCTGCAGAAGAGATCTGGCGGATGTGAGTGTATGAGGTCACAGAGGGAAATCTATGAGGAGACTGTTTCTTGAGCCTGAGTGCCTCATGCACCCACCAGAAAAACCTCTCAGTAAAATTCACCAGTAACACTTTGTTACTGCAGGGCTGAGCCAAGGCTTCTCAGATGCCCTGAGGACAAGGCTCAGCCACACCTGCTGGGGTAGGGCTTGGCTGCTTTTACTGTCGGCAAAGAATGATAATTGCTTTTGGGGATATGTCTACTTCTTTTGCTATGCCGGCCCCCACTCTCAGTGTGACTCCTGCTCTAGGGGGGGAACGAGGCTTGGCATGGCCCCTTCCTGGAGCCAGGGGTTTCTAGGTTTGCTGTGTTGCTGATGCCTGAAATACATATCCCCCCCACCTTACTTGTGGGGCTGAGGTGATTTGCCATACAGGCAGATACTCAACCATACACTACTTGCCTCAGTTCGTTGCTTCCTCCTTACTTATGACAGCAAGAAACGAAGCTCCTCATTCTGTCTCCCTTCTGTCCTTGCATTTTGGAGTTAGTTCTCTGGTCACAGAGGTGTAAGACTTGCACCACTTTCTTATTTGCCTGCAAAAATCATCACTGTGGACAGAGAAAGATAAATTAACAAGAATTAAGTAAGGAGGAGAGACAAAACCAACAAAACTACGAAGGTGTCTGAAGTCCTATTCAGCCCTCAGTAGTGAAGCAGTTCCTTACCCTCCAACCAACCAACACAGGTGCAACAGGGTGTTCCTCTCATTCCTGGGAGCACCTCTTGCTACTCATGGCCAATAGTAATAACATGAAAAACCCATCAGAGACAGTGCTTTTTGTCATTTATATGATCTTTAATAAATGGAATAATGCACCATTTTACAGCAAGCCTTTTCTTTTAGGCCTAAAGAACAGCCTTTTAAATGTTCTTATCCAATGTCTCTGTATCAATACAATCTCTTTATTTAGGTTTATATATAACAAAACAATTCTTACAAGTATTCATAGAAAACTCTGTAGTGGCTTAACAATGTCAGCTTTCATAGTGGCATCCACAGATGATTAAAAACCAAAAATTAGCTTTTTATTTCATACTCACACTGTTCCATGAAACACAACTTATACAGCATAGCAAGGGTATTGGGCAGCTTATACAAAAGAAATAACTGAAAGCAATTATTTATAAATTCATACATGACATTTCCTCAGTCGTTTGAGAGGAAAACCAAAAATACCCGTTAACAAAAGGGTTCTGATGAGACTCCATAGTCTAGGATTTCTCCCCCTCTTCCCCCAGAAAAGCTCGCTCAGAAAGTAATGATCTCTTTACAGTCTTTCATAAGGAAAACGGCAGTTTCACCTCTCCATATTTCAGCTTCTACAGAAGACCAAACCCAAGAAATCCATCCTTTCCATGTTCATTTTCCTCTTATACTGCAATTGGGGGGGGGGGAGAAATAAACAACAGCAATGGTAAAATATGATTCCAGCTTATATAAATGTAAATAGAGCACGATCTCCTCTAGAGACAAAAAGCAGACAAGAAACATTACATACAAACCGTTTTAAATATATTTCAACAGTGTGAGAGTAGAGTCACCAATCAGGAAATTCAAAAATGACAAATGAGTCAGCTATAACTTGGACTTGCCTGTTTGTTCTTGTGACTTCTTACAAACTACAGAAACATTAACTATTTTTTTCCTTCTGAATAAACAAGACTGAAGTGTGACACTTCATGATACAGTTCTGAAGCACAAAAAAAAAAGTGAATCAAGTGCTCTAGAAATAAACCTCACACATTTTTGCTGTCTTAAAAACAAGCGAGTGGGATACAAAAGTTGACTTTTGGGAGACCTTGGAACTAGGAAATTATAAAAGCTAATTATTTCTGCTTTAAAATAGTTACCAGGTGAGATGCTGTGCCCCTGACGGGTGTAAGCTCCTGTGATACATCTGCAGAAGGCTGCAAGAACTGGGAAGGAATCCTTCCTTCGTGTGACAGCTACTGCACTGCTGAAGCATGGTGTGCACATTGAAGGTAACCAACGGAATGACTTGCAAATTTAAACAGCTGCTGATCAAGAGGCTTTTAAAAACAGCTGACAATTACATTATAAAGTAACAGAACTCCAACTAGTCCCTGCCTACTGTACACACGTGTGTATTAAACCACAGTGAAATCAATAGAAATGGCCACAAAAAGTAACTTGTGTTAGCAATGCACCACTAAAACAGACGTGCGTGGAGCCCAGATACACATGACAGGAACTGGTGAGGTGCCCATTCCCTCGGCTACACCTGTGCCCAACGCAACCCCCACCTGGATCTGCAGGAGCAGCTACAGCTGTTACCTGCAGACATGGAAGTGCTGCCACCAGTTTTACTCGGGACAGAAGAAACCTCAAAATGAGAAATCTGATTTGTCACTATTTCGCATCAAAACTGAACCTACTTGGGGGGTAGGTGAGATTAAAAAGGGATGTATTTCTACAGCTACAGTTTCATATGACAATATAGAAGCCTTAAATGTAATTGGATTTAATGGACTAGAACACTATGTTTAAATAGCAATCACACACATAACTATAGCTACTACACAAAAAAAGCCTTGTAAAAATTATGTGTTAAGTGTTCTGGGCTATTTTTTGATCTTTGAGAGAGGTACCTTAAATTACTCAGCTTCAGATAGAGCTTGTCATGTGCATTCCCAGGTTGCTCTTTCTCTCATAAATCCATTCCACCTAAAGAATCAGTGAGAAGTCTGTCATGGGAGATCTTGAACTACTGGACTGTATGTCACAGTCTGATCCCAACTTTACTGTGATGCACTAAAGAAAAGTTTTTAAATGGCATATGAAAAAAATTTATATTTGCTACCAGTGCTACCATCTGATGCTGTAACTCACACACAACATACATCTGCATCTAAATACATAAGGAGTTTACATAAAATATATCTATCTGGCTTCACTGCAATACATATAGTTTTCATTGATGAAAGGCTTAAAGTAACAAAAAGCACATTTTTGAAAGGAGGTTAATACATTTACCTGTTAAAATAACTAGTGGGAGACCGAAAAGTTCAAATAATCCAAATTTATGCAAAGGACTAAGTTGCCCAGTCTATAATCCAACTTTCACAGACTAATCAATCCAATTTCAATTTTCTTTGACGAGCTGCTACAAATTTTCCAGTTAGACATCAGGTCATGTATATCCTACTGTGCTTGGCAATCATTATTGAAACCAGCCTGTTTCAGCAGTGGAAACTGCCCTAATTTTTGTACAAGTAAAAATCACAGCATAATTAATGCCTCCTGTACTGACTAAATATGGAAATTTTAAAATTCTCCCTAATTAGACTAAAAATGTCCATAGTAACATTTCAGCAGCAGAACGACTATGAACTTCTGAATATTTTTCATGAAAAAAAATAATCTGAACACAGACGTAATAATGTTACGTAGATTTTTTTTTTTTATATTTAAAAAAGATCATCATTAGAGAAAAATGCACTGAACCTATAGCATATACAATGTATACATATATTTTTTAAAGTAAGAATTCATTGCTATTAAATTTGGACTAATAATCTATTCCATACAATTAAAGAACTTCCTTATTCTCCTGAGGCAGGTAGGATTATAAATTTCTTTTCGAGAAAGTTGATGGGGGGGAGGATATGTACTTTCTAAACATATTTATGAGGTGAGGTTTTTTTGTTGCCTGTTTCCTGAAACTTGCCAGCATCTATCTTGCATTGTTTTGTGCCCAGTGCACTGAAAAAAACCCAAAACGTGTTGTCTTTGAAAGTTAGGTAGTTTTCTATATGAAAACAAGACACAAATGGGCAGCACTAAGAAAGCAAAACACAAATAGAAAATGTTCTTTGTTTCTGAGAATATTCTAATTGTGAGAGTATCAGATGGTTTTCTTTAAAATTAGGAATCCCTTTGCTTTAGCTGTGCAGTTTAAGTGCACCTTAGAGCTTCAAGAAAGGCCTTCTTATTACCAACTGTTTAGCACATGAAGCTATTAAGCATTATAAGCAAATTCAGGGGAAGTGTTGCAGAAGTACGACCTGTAAATATCAATTTAGAAGGAAATACACCTGACTATGAGGCATGTCTGTTCAAATTATTAGAACTCACATCCTAAAAACCATGTTAGTTGGTGACTATCTCTATTATAGGAAACAGAACAAGAGACAATGCATTAACCTAAGCAACTCTTCTGGCTTCTACTAGAAAGTTGTTTTCTATAACCAGTAAGGTTTTGGATTTCATCTTATATACACAAACATCACAAATGTTTGCTCTATCATTTTACTTGAATTATCTGTTATAAATTACCGTAACAAATATTCTACTGTTGCCTATTTGACACAATTCATAGGTCTTTACACTATCATTCTACTTTTATTTTGCTATATTTATCTTGTCTGCAATATACATGAGAAACTGATAGAAAATTATCATTTTTTATAATTAACCTTTTTTTTAAAAAAAACAAATTAAAAAAATCAAAAACTACAAGGAAATAAATCACATTTGTCTCCCTTGTTTATAGTACATTTATCAACCATTCCTGTACTGGTCTATAGAATTCTCACTCTTACAGGTATTTTGTTTTGTTAGGGATGATTCCCTGTGGTATGAGATACAATTCATTATCATTTAACTTACAGAGAAAATACTGGATTATGTGCTGTGACCAAAAAAAAAAAAGGGCATTTCTAAATTAAGCATTAAAACCAAACTGCTAATCTGGTCTCATCTAGCTGTGCAGAATTACAATATTTTGCTACCTGCTTAAGAGTTTGTTTTGACTGACCTTTAAAAATAAATAGTTTTTCTCTATTTAATCTATAGGGTACTGTGTGATAAAGTACATTTTTCTATCATGTTACAAATTATATTTATTCACGGTAGATTGCAAAGCCAATACTTGCTACTACTAATAATTCATTCCAGAGGCCCTGCAGCAAATGGCAGAAATAGATAAAGGGGGAGGGGGGGAAGCAGCATTGTTTGCTTTAAGAATGCTTAAGGAAAACTGCAGAACACTTTCATCTAGTATAAAAATTATACTGATTGCATTGATCACAAAAAAGTTGGATTTCTTACAAAGGCTTGGCCTGCAAAGAAAGGCTAGAGGAGACAGGTGCAAATCTGTCTTAGCAAAAAGAAGCAGCAGTCAGAGAAGTAACTTTTCTCTCCCCAGAGTGTTTTGAGTTAGACAAGAAAGTCCTAAATACTCTTTTCAGCCCGTATTCTGAAATGCTGATGTATGATACATGCAAAGCAAAGCAAAAGTCACTGGGAAAGGAGTGAAGATTCTTCAATAGGCGTGATGCAGCGCTCACCCCAGAACAACAGCACACCTCAAACAGAGATTCGCAGGGGGCAGAAGAGAAGAAAACCACAGTGAGCGTTACAAACAGAATGCCAAAAATTCTCATTCAGGTCTAGAAACCCAGCTGAGCAACTGGCAGGTTTTCAACATCTGGGATGTGAGATTGCAGCAGATGGGGAGCTGGAGAGTGAATTAAAAGTCAAACCAGAGGAAGGCTGTATTTTTGAAGTGGGGAAATATAACCGTGTATTTATACTGGAGGATAACATAATCACACCTCAGACACAAGAGGTACTATTTGAACTGGTGCTTCAGGAACACTGGAAGCCTGAAATGTGCCTCTTGGCTTGTATTTCTACAAATACACCTACTCAAAGTCTGGATTTATAGAGCTATCTCTTGGAGATATCTAGGAGAATATAAGAAACGTTAAGAAGCATTACAAGAGAAAATCATAGCAATCAAGCACAAACAAGGGATTTGGGGGAACAACAAGAATCAGATGTAGCAAGGCATGTATTAGGCTAGTTGTATCATCAGATACAGAACAAGTTTGGCAAAGTTTACCTCAGGGGGAAAAATAATAAAACAGCAAGGAAACAAATGAGCTTAAAAGCAGAGAGCATCTGTTTCAGTCAGCTGAAAGGAGACAAGCTAAGGGAGGCAATTGTTTGCTGCCAGTATCCTGCCACAGAAGTCTGGCAGGCTGACTGAATTGATTTTCTTTCTTTGAACATCACCAGTGTTCAGCTAAAGTGATAAAACTTTACTTGGTACCAAAGACTGATGTGTTACAATTTTTTTATCTAAATAGTTTTTACTGAAGTGTTTTCAATCAGAAAGAATATTTCTCAAGTGGAAGGAGGTCCTGACTAATAAGGAAATTAATTTTCTTTCTGTAGACAATAAAACCAATCATTCCAAAAAAGGTAAGGTTTCCTTGAGATGGTGAAAAATCAATTTATCTCAATGGATATTACATTCACATTCACTGACAGCTAAAATCAATGTGCATATAAACTGAAAGAAGAGACTACGCAGAGGGAAAAAAATCCCCAACCCTCCCCCGCAAACACCCATGAATTTTAAAAGCATGCAATAAATTTCAATATGATGAATGAGGGGCTCTCTAAGAACTCTGAAGGGAGGACCAGTTTCAACTCAACTTGGCAACAGCAGTCAATTAGGATGCACCTACCTGCCTAAGTAGCTAGGTTGATTTTACCCCAGACTGTCTGTAAGGAGGTAATTCAGGAAAGATTTGTGACTCATCACAAAACTGTTTTGTGCCAAGTAAGATTTGTGATTTTTTTTTTTTCTCCGTGTGTAAACAAAATATGTTCACAACCTATCTTCACTTGAACTTTTAAGTATGACAGTTATTAATATTTTTCTGAATAAAATGTATTTTTCAATGTACACCATTAGTGATCTAAATAAGGTTTTACATAAATACAGGGCGTGAAACTGCACACAGAATAAAATGGGAAAAATGGCTGACATTGTTTCCTTGCATTTGTTCACCATTTTGCAATTCAGAACTTCACAGGCTGGCATCTACTACTACAAAGGAAACACATTTTGATTTGGAAGGATCAAAGGAAAGGTACTGAGCTCAGATTTTTTTTTTTTTTTTGTTCCTTTTTAAAAGCCCTTTCAAGTTGGGGAAATTCATGCATTGTCACCTCTGAGCACAATGTGATATAGGCAGCTGCTTCAAGCTGGCTACAATGTGCAAAGTTCACTGTCATGACCGGCTGACTGCTCAACTGTCAGGGAAAAATTAACAAATACAAAAATGGGAACATGTGGCAGTTTTAGAAACACACTTTTCAATAAAGCATACTGTGAACTATAGACTATTGCACATTTCAACATGACACAAGAAAAATAAGGGGTTCAAAAGAGAATACACTTTGTAACATAGAAATATACAGACTAGCTTGTGCACAGAAATCAAAACATGGTTACAAGACACCACTGCAGTCAAACCTGTCTTAGAGTCTGCTTATGATCTTAGTGACCTTAAGAAACTGGTCCAAACTGATTATCAGCAATACTTTTTTTTGTTACTTTTTTTTTAAAAAAATATTTTGAGACCACATTTTTGATACACATATATATATTCCGTGGTCGAAACAGACAGACTTAACTTTAGCGATACTAAATAAAAGTGCAAAAAAAACGTTCAAAAAAATAAAACAAAATAAAAAAATATGGAAGCATAAGCTAAAAATTTTCTGCATAGCTGAAATCTATTTAAAGCGAGTCCTTGGTAGGGGTTGCTGACAGGAGGAGAAAGCAGTTTTTTAAAATGTCTTCTGCATGTTTGTTTCAAAGAATGCAAAAAAAGGGCCATGTATCGGCTTTTTAAGTGTTTCACAGGCAGTTCACCCCTGCGTCCTTGGACACCATGGTGGTGGCAGTGCCTCCCTCGGCAAGGTAAACGGCAGTGCTGGATTTGGGGGGCCCTGCCTGGTTGCCACCGTTGTTGTTGACCTCGCAGTGCAGCGGCTCCGTGGAGATGACCCACGTCGAGGGGCGCCACCGCTTAAGGGAGTACGGGGTTTTCACACGTTTCTTGATCTTCTCTCCTGAGCCCGATTTGCCATCCTGTGAGGAGTCACCTACTGAAGGAAAAGTAAAAAAAAAAAAAAAAAACCCAAAACAAACCCACCAAACAAAAACAAACAAAGAAAAAAACAGAGTAGAAAAGAGTATTATGAGGAGGGTAAGGTTAGACTGAGTACAGGGTTGTTATTTATGTGAAACAGAACAAAATCTTATCACAGAGAAGCAACTGTGTGGCAGAGGCACGACAGGTACATCAAATGCAACAGCTGCCACTGAAACAAGGGGTTAGACTCTGTTCTCTGTCAGAAATTACTTCAGTGAAGTAATTTGTGTTACCTGGAACGCACATTGGCATCAAACAGGAGAATCAGCATTTGACATTTGAGGGGCTTTTGCAATCATAGTATCTTACATTACCTGTAATGGGAGGTACAAAAGAACGTTGCTACTACAGGACAGCAAAGGCTAGAATTTTCATAGTGTAATTAAATCTTAGGTCCCCTAATCCTACTTCACCTGACAAAGCATTTCACCTAAGGACAAAATGGTCTGTTCTCTGTTAAGATCCTAAGTCAGCTTTTGAACGTTGGGTCACAAACCCAACTTTAATTGTCATAAAACTTCAGCAGTAAAAATCTGGTTTTTAAAAAAACTTTATACAACCCTTTAACTTCACCTTCAATTACAGAAAGTCACTGCAATAATCTTTTTTCTTTACCTCAATAAGATTTCAACTCACATCAACACGTTAAGGCAAAAATTAAGGTTTCCTACTCAAAAGGAAGGCTTAAACATTCCACTGCTGAATATTCCACTACATTTCTTGAAAGATATGTTCTGGTTTGGTTTTAAACCTTTTATTTCCATAGATGCCTGGCACCTCAGTTTATTTCACTAGTATCACAGCATCTGTCTGAACACAGTCAAGAGATTTGCAAGCACCTTTCAAAGACTACAGTGCCTTCTGGAAATAGATACTCTCTTTAAAATGCACACCAGGAGGCCTTTCCAATAGCTCATACAGGCTCAAAGTCAAACACAAAGGATGTACCTAATTTAACTATCTGATCACATCCTTACTGTAAAAAGGAGAGTCCCATTATAACCTCTTAGATCTTCAACCATAAAAATCGTAACGTAGTTATTCTGAAACAGACTATGAAAATCCATTCCTTCTCTAACTACTTTGATTAATTTTTAATATGTACATGGTAAACTGAAAAAGAATTGCTATAACTTTTAACTTTTGGAGCTCAGATAACAAAATAGAGAACACCTGGCCCTTCATCCAGGGGTTCATCTGGGCTAATACAGTAACATCAGTTGCTCTAAAAGTAATGAAGTATATAAGTAGTTATTATAATAAATTGTTTTAATCAATGCATCTAGACACAGCTCTCTTAGAAGAATGAAGGAAACTAAGGAGAAAAAAAGGTATAATGCGCCTCTGCAGAAAGTAATAGGAAGCCTTTTCAATATGATTTGCAGCTGCCAAGGTAGGGGCCTTGCAAGGAATGACAAAAGTTAACCTAGAGAGAGAGTAGATGGATTAGAGAGGGACAGATTTATTCTGTGTATGTGGAAGGAGATAGTGATCTAATGTGCTGGAAATGACTGAGACAGAACTTTATCAAAAAGACTGAAATTGTGCTGACAGAGATTAAATTTATATGGGATTTAATAAGTATGCTTTGAGGAGAGACAGGAGAGAAGGAAGTCATTTCTATTCAAGCAGATATACACGGTTATTAAGTAAAAAATTGTCAGAGAAACTGGTCATGTCCTGCAGGCACTTACACTGCGTACTACTGCTATCCAAACTATTTGTAGCTGACAGATCCAGCGAATTAGGCCTCTGTGCTCTTCTAGTCTGGGTCTGCCCAGGATTTCTCACTACATTCTGGACACTGACTGCTGCTGCGTCTGGACACGGATTACTGTTGTTGTTATTGGCGTTTGTTCGGCCGTTGTCCAGCGGTCGCTCCCTCCTGTCTACCAGGCGGTCCAGAACACCTTCATCGTGGCCAACCTGCTGCTCCCGCCTCAGCAGGGGCTCGTGCTCATCAGGGCTTGAGTTAATATTCAGGCGGCTGTCCTCTCCACTGAACTGGTTCTGCAGCATTTCCTGGGCCCTCTGCGCCACTGAACTGGTCGTCTGGCCAGATGGCACTGTGCCATTGGCATACTGGGTTGTGCCAGCATGAGAGTTTATGCTGTGGCTTCTCCCAGCCACTCCGTTCATGGTAACTGTCACGACGTGAGGTTCTGCAGCATTGATAGTGTTCATCTTGGCAACGCCGGTTTCCACTTGCTTCAAGTTTGATTTGTGCTTGCCACCAAATTTTAACCGTGGCTCCTTTGTTGAGTTTTTGGTGTTTAGGGGGAGGCTAGTAGGCCTCTTCGGAAGGTTCTGTTGCTTGGGTAGAGGATAGACCTGAGCAGATGGGACATCTGGAATCAAACATGCTTGACCATTGCCAGCTTGTGTGAAGTCCTGTTGTCCTGTCACCTCTACTGCAAGTTTTATCAGTGGGTAAAGTAAGCTGGAACTAGTGCTGCTGAGCGGATCTGGCCCGCTAAACTGCTTAAGTGAATGTTCCATCAGATTCTCATCAGAGCTTTCTTTCAGGTTCTTATCCACTTCTTTTGGATCCAATTTATTTGTCTCTAAGTCCTCCTCTGTTAGCTGCAGGCAAACAGGGGTGGGCCCACCTGGCTGCATGACATTTGCAGTATGCAAGTTTGTTTCATCCGAATAAGGCATTTCGGATATGGTGGTCATGCCAGTGCTAGGAGTGAGACCGGTTGTGTTGGTGGTGGTAGTGTTGGTGGACAGACTGGTGACACTTGTCTCGGGACTAGGGATGCGAGCTTGTGCTTGCTGCCGCTCGTAGTTAATGGAATTTCTGTTCTTTTCACCTGATGTCAACGGTGTGGTGGACATCGAATGTTCTGAAGAAATGTTCTTCACTATGCTGTCAGTGTGGTGGATTGAATCTTCAATGTAGGAAGAGGAAGAGTAATCTGGATATGGTCTTATCTTTGATACACGTCTATGATGTGACAGATTCCTTTGAGAAAAAATAAGGGACATTAATGTCATATATGTAAAAATCACCTCATATTATAAAGCCTCTCCTTTAAGAGAGATGAACGTCTTTCTGTTTCTTTTCATGCATAAACTAAGGAAAAACACAGTACGAACAGGGATATTTCAGTAACTTCCTTGAAAAATCCTGGGTAACAGAATATTGGTTTTACTAGGGCAAAATTTCATCGTGGATGTTATCTACTAGGAGAACAGTTATTTTCTTCTATTTGTCCAACATACTGTTTGTCCAGGTGACTGCTAAGGTACTGCTCCAGAGGCAGAGAAGTGCAACTGAAGGAGGTCAACAGGAACTCAACAGACAAGACCAAGAAAGTGATGCTGGGAAAATGTCACAAGGTCTAAACCATGAAAACTCTACTATTTTAACGATTTAGGTATTCTATGATTTGGATATAATTCCTTTTCATGACAATAAACACTGCCATATACAGCAGTATCATTCTTCTCTCTAACCCAAATACTATTAGGCATTAATGTCAGTTCTGCAAATTCTTGCTCCCTATGGATCATATGTAGGCAGAGAACGTGCAGTGCTTCTCTCCCTGGAGTCAGAATAGCAATGCCTTAAACAATGGCCCTGTGGCTCTTTAATTGAAAAACTATAGGTTTGAGACTCTAATTGCCTGAACTTGTACTAACTGCGAATTCACAGTTTTCAGCAGAACACTTTAAACAGAAGTTTTATGCATTATTTAGCAAGTGTCCTTAAAGACAACTCGCTTTGGCACTCCATTTTGTCGCAAGCCTGCTGAGACAGTTTGCCTAAGCTCAGTGTGAAAGGCCCCTCTGTGAGAAGTACAGTTGTTTACATAAAAGGTGCCTGAATTCCAGGCACATCTAAGTAGATCCTAAGAACACAAGCAATCAGGATCACACCATACACAATACCCACATGCAGACTAGCTCATGTAACACACCCCCACTTTACAGGTGCAGAAATGTTAAGTTGTAACCTCCCTCCTGGAGCAAGCTGAGCACTGCACTGGGCATTTGCTGCTGACTCAACCCGAATTTGCTCTCTTCTTACCGCTCATTTTGCATGGCAGTTGACATGGGGTTGACTGTTGGACTGACTGACTTGTTTCTCTCCCAGATCATCATGAGTTCTGCCATTCTCTCCTCAGCACATTGCGCTGTTAGTCGAGCTTCAGCATCTTGATCCCAGCAGTCCTCAATTGTTTCTTTAAGTGACCTCACAGCCTGCCAGAAGACAAAATCCCTTTATCTTAGATTATTTTCCCTTTATACTGTGCTTCTAATTCACTGCTTTATAGCATCACTTTGCATGGATGAAAATAGTTACAAGCTGTTAGGAAAGAAAAACAGAAGATACATGATTTCATTCAAAGCTAGTTTAAGCTAATAATTGCAATATTCATGACTAATATTATACCATACCTCATACACGCATCAACTGGGAGACAGTTACTGAGGAAAAGCTACATTCACCCATGTCCATACAACCTTCAGCCAGCCCTCTGATGTGTTAGTATACTCAGCTAACTCTCCTTGCCTTATGAGAGCTGTATATTAAGGATTGCTGATATTCTGGAAGTGCTGTCATTGTTACCCTCACAGTTCTGCTCACAGTCACTGCCTCACTCTCCTGCACTGTATGCAAATAACACAACTGTGCTTGTTTCATCATGCTTTTCTTCCTCTGTTCACCACTGTAACATCTAAGTATCTCATAAGTATCAGTGAATTTGTCTGCACCATGGGAGGAGACTATCGCTGCTCTTGCTTTACAGATGGAGATACACACGCTCCTGACATCATGCTGTGGGATAAACTGTACAGTCAAGATTAGAGCTCAAGGCCTCCAAAATGTGCTGCCATATGCTCAGAGAACTAGAAACAACTGAAATTACGAGCACTGAACACTTCTGCTTTCACTGCACCTGGAGTACAAAAGCCAGGCAGATATTCACAGGCCTCTGCTGCCAATCTATGGCCCATGGAGAGGATACGGTTTGCCAGAGCATCTACAGCCCAGCTTTAACCTCTCCAGTGCCAAGGACTGTGCATAATCCCAGCTGGGCACTCAGTGAGTCCTGCTGACTGCCTCTGTGCCAGAGCTGCCTTGTGCCCTTCTGGCAGTGAAAGCCAGGACTGGCTCTGCATGTGAGCCAAGAGCTCCTCACCCACTGAGCAGGCTCCTGGCATCGCCTGCATCTGGCAAGTCACTGTGCTTGGCCACGCAGCCATGGCTGCACGTGGGGAAGAGCTCTCCCACAGGCAAACCTTTCATCTCCCTCCCCACAGCAGGTCACAGACAGGGTGAGCAACTCCCCTCCCCTTAGCTGAGGGACACGAGTCTAAAAGCACCACAGGGACAGGGACAAGATAGTGTACTGGATCTGTTCTCTCTCCCACAATGATATGCCTCCAATCCAGTTCTAAGACTTGACTGCATCACAATTTAGACAAAATAACTAATGCAGTGGACACCCTAATCTCCTGCCTTGCCTCTTTGCAAGACTCTCCCCTACAGGTTTCACCAGCAGTAAATTCAACCTGCGTTTAATTTACTACTGTATTTCCTCTAGCAAATAATTTCCTTTTGATGTTTTAAGAATCATGAAAGGAACACAACAATGACTGTATAGATAGCTAACAAAACTGAACTTCTAGAGCTTCACATTTACCACGTGTTTTCTATTCATTTCAGGTTCAAAGACCACTACATAAAAATGCACTATTTAGAAGTTCTAGCACTCATCAAAGAAACAGAAGGGACCAGAAATCTGCATTAGTCTATTATTCCCTTAATATCCTTCAGTGCTGACCTTTGAAGGCAAGTTTGGTACTTTGGCAAGTGAGACAGGAATGCTGTAACATCTTAACACAGTTTACAGCCCTCGAATTATTTCACGCACATCATCTGCTCAGATTGTTGATTTATACTGTGAAAAACAATACTGCTAATCAAGGTCTGTAACACAATACGTATAGTTCCAGAAGCAGACTGAGACTGGGTACGTAACCATAAATACAGCATTCCACATCTTTTGAGTGCCTTAATTATGTGACCTAAAAAATAAAACATTGCTTTTTATTTGTATTTCTCAAATGAAAAGGACAAATATATTTCTTTAATATATGAATTTGCATGGAAATGATATCACTCAACATGTCACCATAGCTTTAAACAATGGAAAAAAGTCTTTTTTCCCCAAGCATTAGATACAGGAGGTTAGGACCTGGGTCCAGGGTGAGGTTATGTGGAGCTTAGTTTTCTACACTGCCTTCCCTAGAGTGCTCTTCAGATATTATCCTGGACTGACACAGGGTGGAAGAAGTTTCTTGATACCCATGAGAGAACTACAAATTATTTATTCTTTTCTCTTAAAGCAACGGTATAGATCAACCCTTAGAGCTGAAGTTAACATCATCATCATTTTGATTTTCTGCAAAGAAATTAGTAACACAAATAATGTGTTAGGCAGTTTGAATATAGGGATCATCTAATAATGCTGGAGTCTATCAGCTTGTTATAACATAATTAACATTTAAAACAGGAGTCTGCAAAACAGAACAAACCTTCTTGAACTGTTTTAGCTTTAACTGTCTTCAAAAACAGCTATCAAGCTTGGTTCTTCCAACACTGCATTTGCCAACGTGGCTATAGTTAAAACAGCTGTTTGATTTCCCATATACTTTGGGTGTGGATTCCTTTTTTTTATCTCTGCACCCCTGCCCCCGACACTGGCTGGCCAAACCTGTGTAATAAAGGAACTTCTCTACAAAACTCTCCACTCAGTTCCAACATGTTTTACTGCAGTGTACCACTGGAGGCTATGCTCCTCTCCAAAAACAGTTTGGTACTTATTTACAAGTACCAGCAGAGATGAGGCCTTAGGCTCCTCCTTGTCTGCACAGGAGCTACATGCTTATCAACTAGCAAAGTCTCTGAAGACTGAAGGGCATAATTTCACTAGGGGAATAAACAGAAGTATCTTTTTAAGTAACAGTCAAAATACATCATTTTCATACTCTCAATCAAGTTACATTAACTTAAACAAGTTACCATGGATCAGGTGGAACCCTGCAACTGTTTGCATTTCACTTTGCTTGTAATAAAAGCCAAAGAGCCCCCTCGAAGCTAAGGGGATTAGCATTACCTCACTTTTGCTGCAGATGAAAGCCAGCACACAGACTCACCAGAGTTCAGCTGACTTGCTCTAACTTGTTGGCCTGCAGCAACAAGCAAGCAAGCCTCTAAGCCATGGCTACACTAATTCAAAACAACAAACAACATTACTACATTTATAGTCTTGAAAACAAAAACTGCAGATCAAATGAAGCCATATAAAATATTTAATGTAGTTCTAACGAAATGATTGCTGGAAGCTTTAGCCTCTCCAAATTCTGAGGATGATACAAGTTCAGAACAAGTTTATTGTAATGTTTACAGATTTTAGTTTTGGAAGAGTATATTGGTGTTTTTGCCAACTATTTTATGGTTTTATTAGTTTATAAGATGTCAAAAGGCAAAAAAACCCTTCATGTTTCTCATCCAGCATACACACAACACATGGGCACTTCATGCATAATACTACAGATAGTGTCTAACAACTAATAAAAGAAGTTATCTTCTGGATATCACACGGCAACATCTAATAACAGTAATATTTTTCCTGAAAAGAAACCTGGTTTTCATGTCAATGGCTTTTTAAAAACTGAATTCAATATTTAAGAAGTCCAGATAGAAACAGCTCCCAACTGCTAAATACTAACAAACACTAAAAAAGAAAAAACCTGCTTTTAAGAAATGAGTACACTCTAAAGCTGGTTAATCACTGTTCCTTTGAAAATATTCTATCTCACCAAGCTGTTCTCCTTCCACGCTTCTGGGAATTTTGGTCTTTGCTTCTCTCTAGACACCAAGACTTGCATATCTTCAAAAGTGGGATGGTTTCCGACTTCAGTCTGGAAAGCCATCTGGTACTCTGGCACAGATTCCCCTGGTAGCAAAAGAAAGAAAGGGGGGGAAAAAAAAAATCAATCACAGATTAAAAGGCAGAGCAAAGGCTTTCAGGTGATGAAAGGTGCTACCAAAGTTGCTGCCTATCAAGATGCTCCCCACTTCCTCCAAAGTCTAACTTCACAAAAAAAGCTGAATTAACTGCAAATGAATTAAGTGCTGTTCAGCAACCTTTTGAAGGATAACATCCCCAAACTCTGCTGGTTGAGTGCACAATCAGAATGTCTTGGAGCCTGAGGATGACACCAACTTCCTGTGAAACACTGCCGACTGATTATATTCATGTACTTATTTGTCAGGAAGCCCAGCACGATTAAAAGCCTTTGCACATAAAGTGGAGCTGTTTGACTATAGAGAGAATGCTGCATTTTAGATTCATTCCATGTGCTGTAGCTTGGGAAGAAAGTGGTGGGTGTGGCACAATCTCACATGTTAGATTTTAAGAGTCTACTTCCTTTTATTTTCTGTTACAGGTTCAGAAGATTTCCCTGCATTTTCAATGTCACTGTCATAAATAGAAGTATGACTGATTAAAGGCCACGTTAAATCACAGTATTTTTCCACCCGTTCTTTCGTGAGGAAAGTCTGAAAGATGCTTTAGGCACTTTTATCAGTTCTAAACACTGGAAGCACTGCCTTTCCCATCAGACTAACTCTCGATGTAAATGACTTAAACCAGACAATAATAGCAATAACGCTCCAACTGCACTTACCATGAGGCCTGCAAACTGCTTAAACAGGTAATGCCAAGTGTCTCGGCAGGCGCCGAGCCTGAGCTCGGACACACTGTACTGACAACCACCCCCACCAACACTAGATGGCAGCGACTCAATGGCAGAAGCAATCGAGAAAACTAACTCCCTTCTTCACGTTCAAAAGCTCTGGCTAAGGAGGAGCTTTGGTTGCTGCTAGCCCTGTCTGCTATTACGTTTTTTCCAGTTCTTTCAGTTACCTGGGAAGAGGTCTGTACATCTCATAAATATCTCCCAGTAGATAAGGCCTAGTGCATACATATCTACTTGTTTCAAGGCAGATTCACAGTCCCTCAAGTTCACTGCTCCTTCAAGCACTTCTGGGGCCATATAGCGGATTGTGCCGACCTGAGGAAACAGAAAATCAAGGCTTCACATCACGAAGTGATTTCCAAACTCAATTTATTGTGGAGATTTATTTTTTAACACCCTATTTTGGTTGGTGCTTTCTACAGTTAAGGAAAGTGCAGTCCTCTTCTAATCAATGTCCTCAGCTTCCAGACTCCTACCAGCAGCCTAGTCAAAACAAAACCCTTCCCCTACCCTGTTACTTTTTTGTATTTACCAGAGCAAAACGATTTTGTCCCTTACTTAATGTTCTCAGAAATGTGTTTTTTTTCTGCCCTGGAATTACTCTGTCAAACACCAAGGTAAGTACCTTAATGGAAGAGGATTCTACTGAAGAGGAAACTTGCTCTCTTTATTCCTGAACTGTCACCAAGGCTCTACCCTACATCTTCCACGGCCAAAGATTACCAACAGCCTTAGAAGATATCCATTCATTTCCACTAGGACACACATTAGACAGATTAAAGCACTCATCAGTACTTGTATGAGAGTGTTTTGTCACAGGACTGTTTTATATCCCTACATTTTAAACAGCAGTTTCCCTGTTTCTTTGCTCAGTAAGGGGAGATCTAGAAAGAGCACCTGTGCACTACGTATTATCAGTTTAGCACTTGCTTTCTAACAGAAGGTGATCAGCACTACAAAACGTATTCTTTGAATGAAATGTAAGGTAGTTCTGTAAAAGCACAGACAACAAATACACTGAACCATTAGGGGCTTTCACTTTTTGTTTAAAATAGTCTCACTGTATTTGAGTAGCCTGTATTAGATGTCAAGTATATTTATGCTGTACAAAAAGAAAACAACAGAGAAAAACCCCACTGAGTCATAGCATCATAAAAAGGAAAGTTTGAGAAATCAGTTTCCTCTTTTTGCCTAGAATCCATTATAACCCACTCCTAGCAGATGTTTTCCCAATCTGTTCCTTAAATTTATAAAATTATGCACATTCTATACAGCCTTCCTCAGCACTCCATTCCAGACCTTGGCTGCCTTCTACAGATTAGAAAGGTTACCTGAATTTTCCCTCCTGCAATATAATCCCACTATCTTCTGTCCTACCCACACTGAATGCAAACAGTTTCTTTCTTTCCCTTTGTAGCAGCTGTTTACATATTTGAAGACCTGTCACTGTCTTCCTTCAACAACCCTTAATTATTTCGTCTTTTCCCATAAGGTATTCTTTCAAGCACCCCCTATTATTTTGACTCCTTTCTCAATTGGTCCATGTGTTTCTACACGCACTCCTTCTAACTGATGTATCCATTTAAAGTCCATAAATTTGCAGGTGACACCCAGAGAAAGGGTTGTTAGGATGTAGAATGTGGTATGTCACCATTTTGGAAAAATTAAGACCAAAACCACCAAAGAAGGTTTGTTTTTCAGTTAACCTTCACAGTACAAGACTGAAGGGACCTGTACCACATCACTGCAAAGAACTCAACAACCAAATTTACCTTGTCTTCTCGTATCTCACACAGAAACTTCAGCCTCCAGGGTTGCCTATCTATTGCCTTTCAAAATGCTGGATTTGAGTGTTTTGAGAATAAAACCAATTTCTCCCTATGGAGGCTTCAGTCCCTTCTCACCTACAGTGCAGCAACTCCCCCTTACAGAAATAGTACCACCTTGAACGTTCACTTTGTAGCAGGAGAAATGACTCTCAGTGTTACTTCCATACTAATTTGCACCCTTTTATACACTGGTTTATCATCATTTGTACTTACCTCACTAATGGCTGCATTATCCTCCTCACCTGGTCGTACCAGTCTGTTTCCAGTCAGCTTCATTGAGAGTCCAAAATCACTAATGACACACGTTCCATCATTCTTTACCAGCACATTGCGGCTGTTCAAGTCACGATGGGATATTGCAGGCTTGTAATGGTCTAGTTGGACATATGGAAGTGATTGTTACTATTTGAGCAATTCTACTCTTTGGCAAAATGAGAGAACCAGATTATGACTGTTCAGCTATTATAAGCAGAGAATCAATTTATCTTTTAGAAAGCTAACATTTTTGCCTCTTTACAACGAGCTCCAGAGTACGCTATCTACAGAAAACTGACTGGCATTCAGAGTTTCACCATATCTATGTAACATTAGGCTACTGCTATATGCAGTTCTAGTGTTTGCCAGTAATCTTCTTTCCAAGGGATACTTCAGTATTATTTTGGGAGTGGAGATACTGTGTAAGCACAGACCTGCTGCCACAGCCCTAACAGCTTCCAAATACTCTCTCCCATATCCACACTCCTGTGTTAAATAGGGCACCAATTATTTACATTATGATTGCAATTGGCATTGGCACCTATTGAGAAGATATGTAGACAATATTATTACAGAGAGTCTGAACACACTCATCTTACAACCCATTTGATCTTTTCCAAAGAATTTCAGTTGTTCCCAGTTTATATGCAATTTATTTTGTTAGTAAAGCAGCCAGTGCTCTAGAATTTATTTTACTGTGGAATTTATTCTACTCCATGAGTTCCTTCCTAGCATTCACAGACTGTGGCTGTCTCTTCTTTATGATGGAAGGCTTACACATTTTCTGGCTGCTAATGGACACACCTGTCTGCACATTTTGAAATAATGAAGTTAAGATGATAAGCTGCACTTTCAGTGACACATAGGAATACTGATTTAGGTATTTTCAGCCTTGCACTTTAAGCAACATCTTCAGTTGTCATTCTTTGCTAGAGTTGATGCTTAACATTTGAGATATACGGTTTAGAATTTTAATCCAAACACTAGCACCTCAATGTAGATTTAATGAAACCATCTTTTTATTTACTGCCAAAAAGCTAATGCTTCAGTGCCAGGCCATATTCTGCAGGCTGATACACCACAGATCTCAGAATATCTGCTTTATAATCATGACACTTCAGCTGCTGAAATGCTGGCTGAAGCACGCAAGCAGATATTAAGATACAAATCAATACACTGTCACACCAAGTACTCTAATGAAACACCAGAAGTCCAGCATATTGTTTGCACACAGCAAAGGCTCGGTCCAAACCCTTAGACAATAATCAAGATATGATCAATACAATTTCAGTGAAGTTAGAAAATGTAATTATTTCTCCTTTTGCCTACAGTTCACATACAAACCAAAAATTGCTTTGGTGATTTGTGTCTGAACTGCAAAAACAAACGAAACACCCCATCTTGTTTGCCCTCTGCTAGACAGCCAGCCAGTGCTTCAGGTCTTCAGTAATCTGTTGCCATGATACAGCAGCACTGCACAGCTCTGCCTCCTCCTCCTGCCTCTCTCTGGGGCTCTTCCAGCTCTCCCTCCCTATTTGCACAGGAGCATCACAGACAGAGCCCACAGCAGGGGGCTGTTCAGAAGGAAAGAACATACCAGAAGTTCTGAGCAATCTCTATTTGAATTCATCATTTCTTACTCACCGTAACGTCAGAGAGGCAAAATGGCAAGGCAAGAATCTACTACCTGATAGAAATAAGAGTATCTTGAATGTCTCGGCATCCCTTCCTTGCCTTACCTCCTCGAGGCAGCTCCGTGTGCAGGTAGGCCAAGCCCCTGGTTATGGAGTGTGCCAAACGACAGGAGCTCACCCAGTCACTCGTGTGGAGACTCAGGTATTTGCACAAAGAGCCCTAAAAAAAACCCAACCAAAAACAAAACAGCAAACATGGATTAAAATAATTGTCTAGATGAATAACTTAAAATCTTTAGGAGAGTCAGTTTTATCCATTGCTCCTGAAAGCTATAAACCTGCTACTAATAATTCTGTGTTTACCCACATGTTCTGAAACCCATGATTGGACAATTGTTGCATTAATTTCTAGTCCTGCCATCTGGTTTATCCAAAGTGGAATAGAAATTTTATCACAAAATAGCAGGGATTGTCTTTAGAAATAACAACATTAATTATAAAAGTCTTGTTGCAGAACAGAAGAGAGGTAACTGCAGACATAACAGCCTGGGTTTCTAAATAGTGGGCTTTATACCATTAGCACTTACAAAGGAATACTCAGCATCTCTCACTGACCCTGCTATAATCTATTTATGTATCAAAACAAAAAAAGCCCAAAGGCAATTCAGAATAGGAGTGAGCCCACATGCACTCAAGAAACACTCAAAAAAAAGAATGTCATGCGCCCATTTTCTTGGAAGAGAAGTTATATGAGTAAAATGGGGGATTTTCTAGTAATTCATTGTGAAATCTCCAAGAAAACCAGAAGGAAGGTGTCAGAGATGGTATTGAGATATTCCAGAAACTGAGGCTGCAATGTAAAACAAGAGCCAGACCCCGCAAGTTATGACAGCTTTGAGCAGTTTTGATGCACAGTCTCCAGTGGCAATACACTCAGTTTAAACAACCTAAATCCTTACACATGAAGAACAAGTTGTCCCGTTATCTCTGCATGTTTATTAGGGTCTTTTTCTGACTACAAACTACCCGGGTTTTGCCTATTTAAATTTGTACTCTCAAACATGCACCAACGTGTCACATCTTATCACAGTTGCAACTAAATGCATGTTATTGCAAAATTAGTTCTGTAACATTTGGTTCATAAAAATTCAGTATGTGGCATTTCAATCCATTTGGAGTTGACATTCAGGTACGTAATGCATGCACAGTTCAGACAGAGGCACATAGATAACCAGAATTTAAAGTGACCGGAGAATTAGACATTTTTTAATCCAGTGCTAAAACTAAACCCAAGTTGTTGAGGGCCCTTAATAGAATCACAAGAATCTTACACCTTTCCAGAACAAGGAACCCATAAATAGATGGCCTCCTTAGTAAAAACACAGACCAAATGTCACTCGTACAGGTTTACACAAGTTACCTTCTTTTGTTTAAACTGCTGTTACATGAACTTCAAATAGATTCTGTAATACATAAAAAAGCTGTGAATCCACCTAGAAATGAATTAAAGCAATTTCACCCTCTTTTGTATTGTTTAAAGCTTTTTAAGAAATATACAAGCACAGTACTGATTAGCCTCCAACTGTCAGCAAATTGGGTGCAGTAACAGGTTTTCTTGGCTTAGAAGGCTGAGATTCCAGCCCATTCTAACAGAGGCCATAGGACTGTTGTGGTGTGACTGGGAAATAAAGATCTCAAACCAGCTTCAAGATCTTTCTGCTGCAGAGCCTGTTAGCCACCAGATGTTTATGAAGCTAGCTGAGGGCTGTGATTTTATGCCCCAAGTTCAATATTACTGACAACCAGGAAAAGTTTCAGTCACGATTTAGAGAGAGGTATATTTGTAATTAAGATTATCTTGTCAGAATCATGTTAAATTGGGGACATTAATTCTCATTCTAACTTTTGATACAATTGATGGTTTTAACACACAAAGATTCCCTTTGTGTTTTAGAACAATTTTTCTGTTTTCCTAAAAGGACAGGGGTATCAGACTACTGGGGCAATAATTCTGTGCCTATTACATATTTCCTACTGTGTCATCCCTTGCAATTTTCATATTCACCAACCACACCTCACAGTACCACAAGAACAGCCTGTTGATTGATAAATACACCTATCTTTCCTTTTATTACTTGCTTGCCTACTTCCTTTGGTCTGAAGGCATGTTTGGACAATGATGCAATCTGGGGCAAACCTATCTGTCTTGCTTTCACCAAGGCAACACCAAGAACAATCTTCTGTGTGAAAATGTTCTTGTTTGTGCGTTTTTTTTTTCAAGAAGGAAGGTACTTCGAGGGGGAATGATGTTTTGGATGGGGAATATTTCACCTGCGCGTCTTGTAGTGGTTAGTCCTTTTTGAAATCGGATTTATGGCTCCAGTTTGAACACTGCAATTCCCTTTTAGTAGGGCTGCCACAGCAGGCTTCCTTCTCTGTTGTTAACTCCACATAGAGCAGAACATCTGCTCCCTGCATTAAGGATCACACTGTGCATTAATTACACCTGCTGTGCACTTTTTCCAATGACTTCCAAACAACCAGTGGATTGATTTTAGACTAATCTTGCTGTTCTTAATACCATATTGAGAAAGACTCTCATAATATGATGTCATAAGCCTCATCTGTGCATTTAATCAGATGGTTAACAGATCCTGTTTATAAAAGCAACAAGACAATTCTTGATCAAAGTGCGTTTCAGCTGAAAGTTCCTCTATGCAAGTAAACAGACAAAACCAGATCACCTGTGAAGACAGTTACGCTATGCCCTCCCAGGAGTAGAATATTCACCTGATTTCACTTAACTTAGTTACTTGAAAATTAGCCTGTTCTGACAGAGCTGCTGTGCTTTACCACTGTCCATCCGGTATGGGCACAACTGACCTTTTTAATGGTCATTTGTAGTCTCTGCAATTTCTTTAGATGCCTGTCTCTTACAAGCTGACATGATCGAGTGTGTTCTCACTTCGAAGTTTCAGTTAAGATACTCTTTATATATTTGTGCTATGTTGTCTTAAATTTGTATATAATATATATGTGTAAATACATACCTATATTTAAGTATGTATTTTAAACATACGCATTTAACTTTCAACACAATCATATGTGTAGAGCCTAAAAACCCCTAAGACAGGCTGTCATTATTTGTACTTAGCCCTGTTCTGCTCTTTTTTGCCACTCAAATAGGCAGCTTTTGTCCTACTATCGTCATAACAGATCAAGCTTCAGTCAACACCTTTGCACCCTGGAGGAAACACAATAGGTAGTTGGCTTACTTGAGTGTCAAAATCTCATTAAAAAATTAATTTACTGAATAACTATAGTTATTTCCCATACAAAGGCAAAAAAAACCCAAGATCAATTGTGAAACATAATTTTTTGCGTTGTCATATAGGTAAACCTCATACGCATTACATTTTATGATTTATACTGTGTGTTTTCAAAATAATTTCATTTCTGTGTGCACACACACACAGAGCATTAGGGACCCAAATCAATGAATTTGAGCGTTGTAAGCATTCAGTTAGCTAAGGAGAGTTGAAGATACTTGTGCTACATCATCAGTATATGGTACAGCAAAAAAAATATGGTATGCAACAGAAAGCTTTAAAGAAGATAACAGAATAAAAAGGTAAAATGATTTCTAGTCCCACAAACTACTTTGACAAAAATATTTCACTCTAAAAAACCCCACTATTTACAGCTACTGTGTGAGGTTGTTAACTACCACAAGAGAGATATAATGTCTTAATATTAAGAAGTTTTAAATTTATTAAATCATTTTTAAGTAAAAACAACTCTTCAAATTCTGTCCTTGAGTAACGACAGAATTGACTAAAAACTCCTGCACCCTAACTAAGACCAAATACTACAGCTAAGAATTTGTAAGACTACGTTTGGTAGCACTAACTGAGAAATCTTAAAGTGTATTCCAGTAAACTACAATAAGGTTCATTAAAATTGTAATTTATATGGATTATTTTTACATTACTGTGCAAGAAACAGCAATGAAAAGCATTGACAAAAAGTAAAGTACATCCTTTCTACGTGGCTATTCTTAGGATTCCAAACCAACTCAATTGATTCCTTTGAAGCACTTACATTGGGGTAATATTCCATCACCAATAAATATTCCATACGGCCATCTGCAGTGAATCTTTCATCCCCCACAATGAAGCGGGCGATGTTATCGTGTTCCATCAGTGGAATCCTGTAAATGTTCCTCTCATTGACAAAGTTCTGACGATTAGCAAAAGAAAATACTTTCACAGCAACCGGACGTTCATCTAGGGAGCCTTTATACACCGCTCCGTATCGCCCCCGGCCAATCAACTGAAAAAAATGGAAATAATTAGTTCACTTAGCAATAGATGAAGACAAAACCCAAGTGTTCACTCTACAAAAACTGTATGCCAACTTTTATACTGACTTATGCTATAAAAGTAGTGAAGATAGTGAATATTTTGTAATGAAAACCAGAATTAGAATGCTACCATAAAAGCTATTTTGGAGCCGGAAACCTCAGCACATGCCAACATAGGTCTTACTAAATGGATCTATAGTCCAATATCCAGTAAATACATAATAAATAATCTATTCAGTACTTTTATATATGGAATCAATAGAATACATGTGTTTTGTGACGCTAATTGTCTTATTAAACTTTTGCTTACTAAACATTTATAGCTTTTATATGATCAATTTTATTTCGCTCCAGAGATCACAGACAATAAGCTAAACATTTAGGTTTAGGACAGTTTATACTTTTAGCTTAGTAATAACAAAATATGCATTTGTAGTGCATAATAGATATCAAAAGAGGTAAACAGGTTTTAACAGAAAGGAACAATTAATTCCTGACTACCTGTGACTCTTTATTCTAGCCCCTACTATGCTAGACAGTCTTCACAGAATGGCCTTTTCCATCTCCATGGCAACTGAAGAAAGATGCAATCTCTGCTCTAAACCAGAACATAGGACCACCTTCAGGAAAAGTCCTAATTTCTAAAGCTCAAAAAATTTTAACTACATAAGAATTCAAGCACCTATTTAATTAAAATAATTCTCAGGAAGACCTATACATGGAACTGAAGGATTTCAGGAACCATCTTTCTACTTTTTAAATACTTACAAATGGAGAAGAAATGGAAAACAAAAGGGATAACAGAGGAAATGTTTCTAAAAATGATAAAATTGTCTAAGAGGAAGGTTTTGGACAATAAAGTATCATTTAAGGGAGAGACTTCCTTTCTCAGTCCTTTCATGTCAGTGGATTGCAAAGCAGCATCAAGTCCCTTCCATATTCCACCCACAGAGATGTCAAAAGGCAAGCACAGACTAAGACATTTGTCCTGTGCCACCCTATGAGTGGGGGTGAGGAGTCAGCTCCTGGATACAAGAAACAGGACAGAGGATCCCACACTAGATCCCTCGACCAACAAAGTCACTGCCTTCTCCAAGACTGCACATCAATACAAGTCATTTTGTCTGGGGCTTCACACACTTCCACAACACACATTGTTAAACTCTTGCAAACTCTGCCTCAAATGCTTTTTTGTTGGCAGAAGGCAGCCAAGGCTCTTTGCTGATTCATCTGCTGTCACCAGCAGCACAGCCCACTCTGCGTGTCTGCTGTCTGCATCTCTAGCTGTGGTTTCTACTGGGAAAAAGAAGAGAAGTACCACTCTCTGCATCTCAGACATTCTACTCATTTATTTCTGGCTGAAAGCTTTTTAAAATTCCGTATGTTCCATCAAGCATTCCAACTGGAAGCGTAACATTTTGCAGTTTTGTGATGACACATCTAAAACCAAGCTGAGTAGAAAGTTCTGGATGGCCACTAGTTGCCATGGAGATAGACAGTACCCCACAGTGAGGAATGAGTATACATAAATGCACCACTGCTGAAATATACTGCCCTATCTGCACTACATTCTATACCCCAAGAATGTTACTAAGGAATTTCAAATGACTACGGTATGATACTGTACTTGGAGCAAGTGGTGTCAAGCAAAAAGATGGATCTTTTGATGCAATGCTGAAATACAGCACATTCTAATTTCTCCCACTACCTCCTAGTGCTTCTCTTTTGTTCTCAAGGTAGAACACGTTCTAAATAATCCCAACAATATTACTAACAAAATCAGACAAAATGTAACTGCAGTAACCCCTTTTTTCATTTTATTTCTTCTTTGAACTGTGAAGAAAACATTACAGAACCACTGATATATTCATTTCTGTAACTACCTGGAAGATTATATGACCACAAGTGTTATATTGAATAAAAATGATGGTTACAAACTGACTTGAACATTTACCTCCAACAGCTTCAGATTATCCAGATCCAGTGAGGGCTCTGATGCTGCTGCCTCCATCATGTTCATACTGTGCAAACCTTGTTTACGGTCTCCTGTGGAAAAGGATGAGGAGGAAATTAGAGAGTTTCTTTTTTTGAAATGCTCCAAGTGAAACCAATACCACTTACCTGGGACTTGGCAGAAATACATATTGTAACCAAGGATGTAACCAGTAAAAAAGAATCCTGAAAATCCTCAAAGTCAGCAAGAAGAGCAGTGAAGGTGCTGATAACTTACAAACTACAGATATCTGCTACACAACTACTTGATAATTCAAAGTCACTGGCAATAACTATAAATAACTATAAAGCACGTTCACCATCTCACTTAAGCTGTGTGGAGAAGAGGATTTGTGGAAGAAAAATGGGTCCCAAAATGCCAGCTTGGACAAATCATAAATCTCTCTGAACTGTTATGAAAGGGATATCACCATAAAGCGTCAAAGAGGAGAAAGGGGAGCATTATGTACAAGCACATAATAGGGACTGGGGAGAACAGAAGACATAAGTATAACTTTGAGACACAGCCAAAAGAAAAAAAACACAAAACCAAAAAGATCATCAATCCCTACCTGCAAGCATCCTGTATCCAAAGAACAGAGCAGCAATCAAAACAGCAAGCACAGACACAGAGGCCAGGGCAATAACGATAGTCTCATCTCGATGAAAAGAATGAGAAGAATCTGAAAGCAAACAAGATGAGGACTCTTTAATTGTAAATTTGAAAGAATCAACACTATAAAACACGTAATTGTTATTACAACAATGAGTGGAAAAAATGTACTCTGGATTGTAAGGCACTGAACTGTTTTTCCTCTCAAAATCCAGGGATGGCAAAAGAGCTGCTCAAACACAGCTGAGAGCACACTCACCAACAGCTTTTCCCCCTTGCCCTGGAAAGAGAGGCACCGACAGCAGAAAGGGAATCTTCTTTGGAGCTGCCAAAGTTGGGCCCAGCCACACAAGGCCAAGCTGATGCAGTCCTGCTCTATCTCTGCCTTCATCCACTTTCCTGGTAGGAATCAGGTTTGGAACCTTGACAAGGGTTTTTTTGCTGTTTTTCCCAGGATGAAAACCTCAAGAGTTTGCTAATTGTGCTGCAAATGTGATAATACTGAATGTTTTGCATTCAAATATCTACAACATACAGAAGTACACTTATGCAAATATTTCCAAATACTTTGGGGTTTTGATTTATTTTATGCCAGTGCTCAGCTAATTTTTGGCATAATTCTCACTCCTTAATTCACAAAACGTCAGAGGTATCTCCACTGACTGAAGCAGAGTATCAGGAAAACTGAAATGACAACAAAGCACTCAGAAAAAAATTTGTAACTAGTTTTATTGAGCCTTTCTAAAAATAGCATTTAATTTTTTGTCAAAATGTGAGCCTTGCTTTTTTGGTTTTGGTTTGGGGTTTTTTTTGTTCCCACTGAGGGGACAAAAATTTCATGAAAAGATTTGTTGGCATCTTTAACAGTGAGCTTAATGCTTCCCCCTGTCAGACTCCAGTCTTGCTTCTTGCAGGCCTATAAAAATCCAGCCACTTTAATATAAAAATGTATTAGTGCAGATACTCTTCTCATGTCAGAATCACTGGAATGTGGCACTACAAGACCTCATTTACTTTGGCTTCAAAACCAAGTTTGGGAACTATGTTTAAACTTGTCTTATATATTGCAAAAAGTACTCCTTAAAAGACTGTAATGAGACTTAACTATGCTGAAACCACAAAACACAAAATGCACACAAGACCTAAATATTAGATAACTTTTCAGGTGAGACTAAAATGCAATTTATCCCAGTCTACACTAGGTGAATAAACTGACAAATTCAGTCTTCTTTTAGTGCATTTAAAAGAAATTAAACATGATTCACTTATTCAAATTCCTATTGTGGACAGACACAAGAGAACTAGATAAGAAGAAAAAGCAAATTTAAAGGACAAAAACTTCCATTTTTGTATAACCATAATGGTAGGGGAGAATAATAAAAAGCTGGTAAAACAGAATACCAGAGAGAGTTTCAACTGTGACAGAAGTTATCAAAACCAACATGCAGCTCATATCTGATACACCGTCTAAATAAAAGGAGTTTGTGATAATCATGACACCATCAAATTTAAATTTGTTCTGTCAAAAGAAATACCATCACTACTGGTTTTAATTCCCTAAGAAAGTAAGTTATCACCACAGAGCACTGCAATGTGGACTAAGAGCTGTGTCTTCCATTGCGAGGAGATTAAAAGATACACATTACAACTGTGATCTAAATTATGAATTCAAAGCATACACATACATATATATTAAACACAACATCATAAAGGAAACTGTTACATCACACAGAGTTTTATGAAACATTACACAAGAAGCTGATTAACTGCTGTCAGGGAATTGGTAATTTTGGCTTTCCTATTTTTACAAATGGAGTTCATGTTTTCTTGGGTTATCTTTCAAAATACATATTAAACGTGGCAGGCTTTGCACGAGTTCAAGACAGTGCTTAGCATGTACTAAAAAGATGCAGGCTGTGAGAGACCATCGTTTTGCTTTACTCTTAGCTGTATTTTCTTTGACTGCACAACTAGAGCACAGCCATTTGCAACCTTCCCATCCAAATAACCAGTAACCTTTTCCACCACTGTTTGCCAAATGGTGGCTGATGCCTAAGTACACTCAGTCTCCTTTAGTTTTCCGTACAATCAAAGGGTTAACAACAGCCTCCACCAGGAGGGTCCTCCTCTATCCTGGAATGGGATTTTGCTGTTCCTCCAAACGTAGCGTGGCCCAGGGGAAAGGCATTCCAAGCAACAGGTTCTTCAGCAGCTCCAGCTGCCTATTCAGCCACCAGGTAACCTCAAAGAACCCCCCTGGCCTTCGAGAGGAAAGAATACCTTTTTTTTTAAGCAGAGTTGTTTCTTAATGAATCTTAAGATTGGCTTATCTTGAATTAATTTTGAATTCTTATAAATATTTTAAAATAACATTGTCAACATTCCAAGTCAGTCCTACAGTGTGAGTTACTACTGTCAGATTGTTGAGCAACATTTATAAATTTAAGAATAAATACAAATTTCTTAGTAAGCATAACTGAACATCTTACTGGAGTGGTAAGATGCAGCTCAAAACAGTATGAGCGAGTAAAACTCCACATATGACGGCCAGTCATTTCCCAGAAAGGATAACTTTACTACCTTTTTCTTGTAAATCTACATAAAAAGCACAAAACCCCCATAATGACAAAAGCTCAGACAACTCCAACCCCCCCACAAAAGTGTTATTTCTATCGACTCTCTATCTGCTTCATATGACAATAACTTTTGTAATGTTGTCAGATTATCAATCTTTCTTAAATAGAACAAAAAGGAAATGTCACTTATCAATCCGGTTTTAAAACCTTCCAAAGCTTAACAAAACTCTTATTAACTTCCTAATTTTATCAATCCGTTTCTTTCTTTGGATATATTTCATCTTTATTCCTTTACACCATACTTACCTTTAAAAGCCTAGATGAAAAATGCTACCAAAGCCAAAGGCAGATAGGACCTCTCAAGGCATTTGCAGGGGTTTACGTTTCCTCTTTTACCTGCTTCCAAGTAACGGATACATATTTTATACATACGTATGCACAAACGCCATATTTCTCCTGGTATCATTTGGAGACGCATTTTAACTAAGTCATCAAAAGACACATCAGTGTGGGTCAATAAAAGCAATTACTGACCTTTAACCAAGGCACTTTTAAAAGAAGGATGTAAACCGTACACAAGCTTCTTTTCATGGTTTCTTCCATGAACTTATAGCTCTGGCTGTAACAACTACCAGTCCTTATGGTTAGAACATTTGATATGGAAGTATATTTGATATTACACTTCCTATCAATAGCTCCAGATACATCACAGTGCACAAATTTTTCTGAAGTAAGAATTTCTTGGTCTGAAATGGTTAACAACTGCTCCCATAAATCAGTGGGATCTGCTTTTAAAATTTCTTTACAATGACCAGATATCTGCCCTGAAGGTTCCGTACTTTTTCACTTTAATATTCATAACAACCACTCAACAACCTCATTTTAGTTTTTTGAATAATTACCAACATTTGGGTATTTCTTTAGTGACGCTTACAAACAGAATTAGAAACAACTTGTCCGACATTGGCTTCAAATCTCAGATTGGGAATGCTGGTATCTCAGTATTATTCCTAAACCAATGTCTAGCGTAAAAAACCAATAGGACAATGAGCAGAATTAGCTTCAGACTGTAGAAAATCCAGTGATTAAGGAGTTGACTGCTGAGACAGATTTTGCCTACACTTTTACCCAGAAGACACCAGCAGAGCCTCCTCGCGTTTATGTTACTGTAGCTGAATGCAAGGTTAGTGCAGTTGCTCATTTCACTGCTATCTATAAGTGAGGTTTTTATTTCCAACTTCAACTTAGGCTCCCTGATCTACTCAAAATCTACCACAACAAAAAATTAAACCCAACAGAAACTGTTGGAAGGCCCAAACCACCTTAGGAGCCAGTTCCTTGTCCCCATGGGATGGGAAAGGAGAGCACCCACTCCCAGGGCTACCAACTCCACAGGCAGCAGTGTGAAGCTGCCTTTTAGAAGACACCCAGTATATACACATTTCTATCTTGAAACATTTTGCCTGTAATTCTGATAGGAGTCAGCATTTTACTGAAGTCCACCAATCTCATCACAAAGAAATATCACAACAAACAGTATGAGCTTTTTTTTTTGTTGTTCGGGTTGGTTTGTTTGTTTGTTTTAAATAAAAAGGAGAAACAAAGCATGACTCGTTAACAGAGACAACCTCCTTCTGGCTGGGGAGCAGCTGGGAGCCAACAAGCCACCATTCCCAGAAGCGTCCTGACCTCATCATCAATAAAAAGACCTTATTTTTGGGCTCCAAAAACCCAACTACAACAGCTCCTGTGTGTGGAGAGAATTTTGTCAGAGGTACACATAAATAACTGGGAATGTATTTCAGAGCACACTGTGAAGGGAATGCTTCTAATACTCGGTTAGAAGTGAGTCATCTGGCTGAACCCAGCCCTGCACTGGGGATACTCCTTGCAGGCACTTCTACCACATTAGGCTTTTCTCAGGCACCACTGCCATAATAGTTTCCAAGCACTTATACAATATTTTTGAAAAATTCGATTTTTTTACATTGAGCTTCCATATTGCCACACTTGGAGGTTGTGTAATTGCTGCCTTCCTAACCTTCTCCAGGAATGACACAGAATGAAGAATACTGACAGTGTTAATGGCATCAGGAAGAACAATATTTTTCCTTCAAATTAACTTTTCCACTATAAACACATGCTTGTAATATTAATTAATGCAAGAGTATTCCTATCTGCACCTATGCTTGAAAAAGCTTCTTTTATTTCTCTGTAATTTAACTTTTAAAAATTAAAGCCTCTTTTGTATGCTTCCTGTTTCCATACTTTAAAATTAGCATTTATCCTATGATGAAAGAACATTCTGAGACAAAACCAGGTAACAACATCCAATGGCAAAAGAGTCTGTAAACATATAGAACTCCTTGCTGGGAGCCAGAAAGGGGATGTGAGTTTCTTCTATGTTCCTTTCCCAGCAGCAAATACTGTGAAACCTGCAGACAGCCATTCCCTCAGCTCCCCTCCATTTTCCAGGTATCTGCCCTCTGTGGCCACTCCGAAGCATCAAGTAACCCATCACTTCTAATGTTACTATGCCAGTTCAAGCACTGATGTCTGTGCTGTGCAGGTAAAATATTCCAGCCCAGCTGACACACTGTGAGGAACCCATGCAGAGTTTTCATATTTTCTACTTCACATATTTCTACTTCAGCATATTGTTGCCCTGATACTATTACTGAAATTAAAAGGTATGAAGAGAATGGAAAATGAGGAGAAGGAAGGACAGTCTTCTCCTTGTAAGAGCTGTCCTGTAAACTTCTCTCTGCCACTACACCAAAGGTTTTACACCACAATGGCCAAAGAGCAAACTGGGACACTGCAGAGATCACTGTTACGATGAGACATCTTAAGAGAGCCATGAGAAAAGGCAGTAAGTGTTAACCAAGTTGAAAAACTAGGAATCCCGAGGGGAAAATTTGGTTGTATAATTAAAGGCTGTATCCCAACACAAACACACAAAAGGATATGGCCTTGAAACTGTGCAAGCAATGACATTGTTTCCTTTTAATATTTAAACGTTTGAATATGAAACCTTAGGCTTCAGAATGTTGTTTCAAAGCTATATATTTACATGCTGGTGATCATATAATAAAGGACATTTGCACATAAATTTCCACCAGATCTCTATATTGCTATTAAAGCTTTTTATTCCATTTTCAGAAATCTGCCTACTCTTCATGTAAATGACTCACAGCTGTGTATCTGTCACACAGTAGTAAATAATTCTAGAAAATATATGTGTGTATTTAAGTTTAGATAACCATTGTATAGAAACATTTTAGAGAAACATACAATTATTCTATATAACGAAAATCAGTTTTAAAAATAATTACCTATGTTCCCACAGAATTTCTGGTAGCTATGCATCAGAAGCCAAGTGGTCTTACAACTGATACGTACCAAAATATTAATATTTATTTAATTTGCCATATCATAAGTAAGTAGTAATGTTAGTCTCAAACAAGTAAGGAAAACACCATCCTTTAAACTTCACAGCACAACAGTAACATCTGATTTTTCAAAACAACTGCAGCTGTATGGACTCTGATCAAAGTCAGTAAAATTACACAAGGACACAAAGATCTGCCCATACAGATCACTTGAAAAAGAAGCAGAGTCTTCACGCCATCCTACAACTATTTCTTTGATGTGATAGATTCAATATGTTCATTGCCAATCTGTTGCAGAAGTTGCTCTTCCATTAAGGAATCTTAATGATACTGAGGATGAGATCAGAAGGATGAGGGAAAGCTGATGGTTCAGTCACCAACGCAGCGTGCAATGCAAGGCTGCGGTGCGGGGGCAACGTGGCCTTTGCACACATTGCAGATGACTGTAATATATGCTCTGCAGATCAGATAAGAGACCTTTCAAGCATATTCAATTCAACTTGCTTTTAAAGTCGCTTGCTTCTCACAGTGGCCCTGGCACAACTTTCATGACACTCGTAAGATCTTGGTCCTTTGAAAAAACATACAGTTAGCAATTTTTTCCAAGGCCCCACAGATCTCAATCACAATCTGTCTATCTGTTTTGTCTACAGAAAGCTTATACCAAACATGCCCTAGGAATCCTCCACAAAGTGTAGAATATGCATCCCTTACTGCACTCTAGCAGCACATTCCAACCAAACCAAAACACCTCATCAGGTCTTTTTTTCTCCTCTTTTCTGGACAGTAATCAGCATTTCTTTCCAAACCACTGGCTACTGCCTCATTTCTGATCCACTGTCCTGCAGCAAGAGAGTTCTGTCTCCATCACATTAGAGCAAATGACAAGAAAGTCTCCAATATAAACACTATACCCAAATGACTCAAACTATTTTATGTAAATCCTAAATTCATTCAGAACAGGGAAGAAAACATGAAAGAAAAAAAATAACCAGATAACTTGTAACAAAAAACTATAGTGGTAGCTTAACCGTATCTAAAAAGATACTAAAGGATGTCTAAAAATTATCTATAAAGATACCATGGACATATCACATAATGAAAACCAGAATCCCAACGCAAGGCCTTCAACACCAATTTAACTCACTTAAACCTGTATTTTAGTTAAGCTGGAACTACAAGGTTGGAATACCTTAAAGTTATGTTCTACAGACCTTTACAATGACATCCAGCAGGAGCTATTGCCAGTTTTCCATTAAAACCATGCATTGCTAAGAATGATGAAAAAAAACAGCCTTTCCAAAACATCTTTTGTGATTCATCTAAGCTTGTATAGGTGCATGCTTTAAAACAACTATTATCCTAATTTAGGGTTTATGAGCCCGTGCATGAGAAGTAAGGCTGTATTCTTCTGTAAGCACTTGACAAATAATTAATAAAATTAAAATCCATGCCCGAATTTTGCAATAGGAATATAAACTGTAAGTATTTGATACCTACCAATGTGACCATCTTCAATTCTTTAACCAAAGTTAAGGTAAGGAATGCTATTTCATATACAATTTTTGAAGGCACTTGAAGGCATGATGAGGTTAGCAAGACAACTTCTGTGGAAGAGGACTGAGCATTGGTGTTCATGTAGATGAAAAACACATTGCGAACTGTATATTTTGTGGGAGATGGTGCAACATTCTTTAACAGAATAATCCTGCCAACCAGTAACCCTTGGGCAATTTTTGTTCGTAACTGAAAACGGATGTTTTCCCTGGACTTAAGAACAAATCTCTGGTTTTAAGTCTATTGGTTTGGATGAAACAGAAAATTTGCTCTTGCTTCAAATCATTCCAATATTTGAAGAAAAGATTTAAACAGTCATCAATATGTTTCCACTTTGCACTTAGCATCATAATATCTGACTGATTTTAACTTTTTATTAAAAAAATCGTATATGCTTACTGTCATGAGGTGTCCTTAATGACACATCTTTCCATGATTTTTTCCACATCAGGAAAGCTAAAATTTTAATGCATTTTTCATGTAATTGCATCTCTGTGTGGAACCTGGACTGTAAGAAAGCACCAGTCTCTCACGAGGCTTGCAGTAATATCACAACTGGCAACCATGCAGCACGGATTCCATCTGCCTCCTCACTGAATGCCTCAAAACATCATACAGCTTGGGCTGTAAAATTTATTTCCCATAACATGCTCTAGAGAAATCCTGCTATAGCTAGAAGTCACTCATTCGTGATAGCAGAGTTTCAGTGGGCAGACCTTCCTTCAAAAATCTGCTGCTGGAAAATGCAATTTGGATTTGAGCTTTGTCTCCAAGAGGGAGGCTCCCTCTCTGCCCCTGCAGCCAGGCAGTCCTAGTGGTGGAATCCCTTCCAGGACCTCTGTCCTCCTCTTGTGTGCTGGCTGGCCCCAAGCACCCAGGCTGGAGCCCGGCTGTGGGTATTAGATTGGCCTTCTTTGTTATTTGGAATACTGCACTGATATGTCAAACTTAAAATGAAGCATGAGTGGCAATTTCTTTGGCAAGGAAGCGGATTATGCAATCCCTCACCGCTCTTTCTTTGATGACTAGATATGAGAGGTGAATCAGCAGCTTGTCACATTCATAACAGAAGTAGTTGATGAGTTCATAAAAACGCAACAAAACTTCTTGTTTTGCCTTTTCTTCTGTGAGTTCAGGCACCTACAATGTAATTTCTAACACTACTGAGTAGACCCTTATAATCATGATGTATGTAAAACAAATAGCAATTCAAACACAAAACTAAATTTAGATTATTCTCTCCAAAATTTCCTATACCAATAAATATTTGATTACTAGAGAGATAGGCAAGCTTTCTATAGGCAAGCTACTTTTGAGTACACCTCAACCCTGCCTTCCATCTTAGTGAAAAACTAATTTGGGCACTTAAACCACATCCTGGGGACATCTCCATCCTAAAATAAAATAGTCAGAAAAATGTTTTTTGATAAAAAGGCTGGGCACAACATTTACATTATCCCCTTATATTAACTCTGGACCAAGAGAACTTACTGCTTATCAAACCAAATGGTAACACCAGCTTTAACATAATGGCACAATTCCAGCCTCTGTAAAACACTGAATCAAAAAACACATGTGTTGCAATGGAAAAAAATGAGCACTTCCGAAAGCTGCTTAAAGATAGTTGAAGTTCTTCTAAATTCAACATCCTCAATAGCTACACATTTCACATTTGTATTGTTCCCAGGCACCAAAAATAGAGCCCAAAAAATTACATCAAAACACTGAAACACCTATTTTTGTGTAGCTAAGCAAACAACCGACCCCCCAAATCTTCCAGAAAAGGCAGCTCCGATCCCATGTGCCTGCATTTTTCAAGTCTTCAAGAGCGCTGAAGCCCAGGAATGCTGTTTATGGCTCCCCTTGCTTCTTCTACGAAGCCACATGCCTCCCCTTGCTAGCCATCTCCTCAGAGGGGAGACCCAGGCAAGCCCGGGAAGCGTGGGCTGTCCAGGCCCGTCCCAGCAGGATCCCGCTGGGTGCTCCCTGGAGGAAGGATGGGTGCTGCTGTCAATGGGCACAGGGGCTGATGCTGCTCCTGCTACCACCAGCTCCGCACTCCCCCTCCCGTGTGGGCAGGCACACTGAGCACCACAGTTAAGCTGCACACCTCTGTCTGAGGCTCAGGAATATTTTTGTCCTGTCAACTTTAGCAGCAGGCAATGAAGAATGAACTGATCTAATGGACAAAACGCACAGAGTGTTTATTCCAAAGTCATTTCCCTACATATGCAGTGAAATCTGAATTATAGAATGATTTTAGGCAGCCAAGCTGTTTTCAAGCATAAACCCATGATCAGTACAAACTGGGTGAGAAAGAGTTCTGACAAAACCTTTCATTACACTTTTGGTTTATGTCCTAGTACTTCAGATCTCATGCCCTAAATCAGCTTATACAGTGTAATCCTCAACTGTAATCCTCAAGTGTAGCAAGTATTTTAGTACTAAAACTTAACTTTTCCTACTTTATTTAATTCGAGAACGTTTTTTACACTTCCAATACAACTCAGTGTAGCATACATTCTTATAGGTATACAGTTGTGCAATTTTAAATTTGAAAGCCTGTGAGTTAAATCTGTCTGATATTTTAGAAACATTCAGTTACTAAAGACTGTGTTTGTCAGGCTAATGCCAATTCAAATGATGCCTGTGGTATTCCCAAAGGTATGCATCTGATCCAGCTCTTCCTATCATGGTTTAGAGGGAGACAGTTTAACATGAAAGCACATGTTCCATTTTCCCATTAATCCTCCCTCATACTCTCTTATTTTCCCCAATCATCTTCTCTACATGGACATATAATTCCTAACTGTCACCAGATTCTTTTTCTAGGACTTCAGAAATATTTTAAAAGTATTCTGTAACTTTACGAAAACAGTAATAATTACATTTCTCTACTGTCTAATATTGTACTGGTTGGTATTTTCCAGATAAAATGATTATTAGAAGGAACTGAGTGATGAAGTAGAAAGTGGGAAGTTGGAGCCAGACAAAAATCCTGCTGCAGGGTGCCTGAAGAATGCCATGAACAGGATCTTCCCTTCTTTTCCTCAGGACTCTAGGCACTCTCAGTCAGTCCACACCAGAGTCGCTCAGTCTCTCCCTCCCATTCCCATCTCAGCCCGCCCATCCCTGAGGATGCTGCTCTCCCCCTGTGTCTGTGCTGGGGAGCAGAGAAGGGCAGTGGAGTGGCTGAACCTCTCCTGCCTCCTGCTGAAAGCCATCTCTCCTCCACAGCTGAGAGGGCTATTTCCCTCTATCCTGTCCTTGCTGAAAGAGAGATTCAGCTGGAAAAACCTCTTTCTCAAAGATACGTCACAGGTATGAGCTGCAGCTATTTGGAGACATCCTCAAGCGGAAGGAAACAAAGGACAGAAAAGGCTGTGGAAACCTGACAAGGCCGACAGAAGGGTGAGGAGGAAGCAGTGGCAGGGCCAGCACTCAGCAGGGCAGCAGCTGAAACAGTGAGTGTGCAGGCCCAGAGAGGAGAAAGGCTTTAACCTCAGGAGGAACCCAGCAAAATCAATAGTCTCCACTGACACGCAGTTTCTGGTTCCAAGGCACCAGCTGGAGTGACCTTCTTCGAGCAGAAAACTGCACCTTGTATGAGGGCACACAAGTGCATGTCAGATATATGTAAATACCTTTTTTTTTTTTCCTAAAGGAAAGAAAAGATTTCCAGAACTTGAAATATAAAACAGAAAGAAACTCAGATTGTGTTTCTGGCTCTGATACAGAATAGCCTGATCTTAGGTAGGTTACTTTGCCTCTTTGTGCTTTATGCTAGCTAGTTATATAATGGGAAAAACAGTACCTTCCCTAACTTCAAAGGTTATTCTGATTACTTTAAAATAACATGAAGATGAAAAAGGCAATAATGATAAATAGTAATCCTTAGTTTGCACTTATGCAAAATGCTTCTAGAGATCTAAGTAGTTGATTCCAGATGAAATACAGACATCGTTTGATGTTCGTCTCTTGCAGCCCAAGTGCCAGCTCAGGCTTCCCTCGCCTCCTACTCCCAGGTGCCTGTCCCAGCCCAGCGGTGCCCTGGCAGCTGTGCTGCACAGACGTGGTTATGTGAGCAGGGAGCTGGGCACGGAAGCCAAGGGAGAGACCATGGGAAGGAGGAAGGACCATATCTAAGGCAGCATCCCTGTCAAAATAAATCTACATCAATCAAGGACAAAGGCTGGTATCAAAGCTATCAATTCGTGTTACAGCTGACTTCACTTGTATAACACGTTCTGTCTGCCCTACAGTAACAAACTTGTTTCAAACCAAGAATAAATATTTCAACACAAATCTGAATAGGTCAGAGGAGGCATTTCATAATCCTATGAAACTGACTTGCTAATGATGTTGGAATCTGCATAATTGCTAGATTAATTTCACAGATTGAATAAAACTTTTACATAGTGAATGATATGGCTTCTGTAACTCTTCTACTTTCTACATACTTCCCATGTAATGAAAAATTTTCATAAATCAATCCCTGAACTTGTCACAGCCCTGAGTAGCTGTTTCAGCTGTTTTAATGATGCTGTACAATTAAACTGTAAGTCTGAGACTGATATCTTCACAAGACACTTATTTACACAGATACTGTAGAAATTGGAATGGAAAAAGAAACCTTTAAGAAACGGAATACAAAGTCTTCTGTCAATCTGATTTACACAAATCCTGACTGTACCATGAAATCCTGTTAAATGAAAGGCAAAAAACTCAGCTTTTATTAAACAAGTAGACACCATTTTTTGGTGAAATAAAAAATAAATAAAATTAAACTTGACACTGCTCCTTTCCGACACGTTTCTGCTTCAACCCATCACAAAATACATGCAGTCATACCAAAGATTTTCAAATTATTCTTCTGGTTCCCAATTGAACACCATCAAAGCATTTTTACTCTTCTGTGAAGACACTTTTAATACATGTTCATTTGGTCACTCAAAATTTAAGACATCCTCAGTCACTGTAAGTGAAAATGCATGACCAGGACAAAAACGAGGATTTATGATGGACAATCAACGTTATGTTCAGCCTGAACTATGATTTGTTGGTTGCGGTTTTTTTGCTTGTGTTCCTTGCTTATTCCTTCTAAAAATTCACAGCTAATCACATCAGTTATGCCTTCGAGCAGGTACTGTCCTATTACAGTTTTAGACAGGAGTTCTGTTTCCCAATCTATCCTTTCAAAAAGGAAATACAAGTGTTCTGCAAGTTCTATGATGCTTACAAAATACGCTTTCTATTTTTCTTCCTAAACTTTCCTTTGCTTAAAGGTTTCAAATCCAGGAGAGGTCTGTCAGGAGCCCAGTTCATCCCGATAATATAGCAAGTTGTCAAGTACTTTGAGCACATTTCTACCAAATAATCAAAACACAGCTAGGTTACAGCTGGAAGCTGATGGCATTTGCAAGAACATATTTGCTTCTCAGAAGAAAAAACCCTGCAACTAACAGCACCTCCCTGGTAACTGCTTCATTTTATAACCACCTAGAATGATGGAAAAGCCTGCCTTCCAATCTCATTTCAAGGGTTCCGTCATAACACAAGCCATCATCGTGCCAACAGCACTTTTGGGAATGAGACACAACTACTGACATAACCCATTACAATTATTACAAATACATTAAGGCAGTGAAGAAATTCCCGTCACGCTTCTGCCATCACTGTGGCCCTGGATGTGCCCATCAGGTTCTGCTTAAGCAGAAACTGTAAATGCCTAAAAAAGTGGTAATTTTAGTTCTTACATGGGCTGATAGAAAAAACCCTCCAAATTTACCAGTTTACTTTTAAATTCACATGTAAAGTGTGCAGGCATGAAATGCACATGTCTTTGATGAACATTTAAGTGACATGATATCAGCTAATTAAATACTCAGTGCTGTGCTCCCTTATATTATAGGGAACTCCTGTTCCCCAGCAAGCATGGCACAGTGGATACACAGCCAGATTCCTCCTAAAGGTAGGAGTGTACTCACCTCCACTCCCTGCCCTAAGTAGGCTACTACAGATTATAACATTACACACTAACTCAGTGTAGGATCAACTTCAGCAGAGCTGGGAAAACCTGTTCAGACTGGTATCTTTAGTACCTTAATTCACTTGGGCTATTCTGGAATATCCAGTGAAATTAAGGATTCACAATTTATGAGTTTTCCCCCATTAGCAATATTTGTTATTGCCCTCATAACAGGTATCTAACACCCCAAGACTATTATGAAAATTTTCTCCCCACAGCAGAGCTCGATGTTCTCAGTTTTAATTAAAATAAAGCCAAAGAAACCGTAAAAATATCCCAAAAAACATTTAACTGCATAAAACCAGGAAAACTAATGTTAACATACCTGAGCTATACACTGAAATCTTAAACTAGTTTAAAACCTTTTCCTTGATGCACTCTCTGCCCTGGCATTACTCACTAACCATTCTCTGAGAGCTGGACAGAAATTGTGCCCTATCTAACCCTGCCAAGCTGAGCAGGGGGAGCCCAGCCCTCCCCTGGCTCTCCCAGTGTGCCCTGTTGGCAGGAGCTATGTGTGAGGGCTGGGGACAGTCCCTCCCGGAGCGCCTGGCACAGCACAGGGACATGTGTAATGCTCCTGGTTTACAGTCTGTGTTTATTTCACCCACACACAATTTTAGTGTGCTCCGAAGGTGCTATGAATGGCTCCGCAGCTGGGAGTGTCTGAGGTGGGTGTGTGCAGTGCTCTGCTTGCCCAAACCCACGTGTCCTGGGGGGTACGTCCCACCTTCACCTGCACGGGTAACAAGTGCGTGACCATCTGCTGATAAAGGCAGACAAACCCAAATCACTCTTCAGAGTCATTACTCGTCAAAAACAGTTTTAAAATATTTCGTGTATGTTCATCTGTGACTGATTTCTGTGGCTTTCCAAGCTTTATTTCACAGTAAGTTTTCAGCAAGTTTTCCCTGCTTTGCCACAGCACTGAGGAGCAGCAGGGTCTGGCCCTGCATTTCGAGGAGGAACACAGCTCTCTGTAATTCACTGTGGCTCAGACAGCAACATCCATTTTGCCTTACTCACTGCAATTATATCCTCAGAGAATAGAAATGGAGGAAAACAGAACAGCAGTGAGAACATAACCAATTTGTATTTGCTGCAGTTTGGATGTCTACCTGTCACGAGTTCACTGGTGTCAATGTGGGTGCTTTCTCCATGCCTGTGGGTTATTTTGTCTGTTTTTTCCACTGGGAGGGTGGTTTTAGGTACTGCCTTTTTCTGAAGTTTTTGTGTGTGTGGTGTTTTGGTTTAGTTTTTTTAAATAGTAAAACCTCACAGGTCAGAGGGATACAAGTATAAAAATTGTGCTTGTGTTTTATAACATTTGCACTAATTTGATGGGGTTTAAAGTTCTATTTCTGCATCACATGACTGTTTTTAGAGTGAGTTAATGCTTTAGTAGGAGAAACAGACTTACAACCAAGCAACAAAAATCTCAGTGGCTCCATATAGATGGTCCAGCTGTCTAGAGCATGTATCAGCTGGATATTCCTTCAGATAGACAGTTTGTGAACAGATCCATAGACAGGGCTCTGAACTATCACTCAAAGGTAAATAGAAATATTTCTGCTTGGCAGAATAAAATAAAAAATCACTTTCACTACTACAGCTCCAACACTCGTATTTCCTGTCACAGCATTTCCAAAGTAAGAAGGATGCAAGGATACCTTACACCCTTGCCCAAACTATATATAGTTTTGAAGTCAATATGAATGTCTGAACAAGGAATTTTTTGCTAGTCTCAGAAAATATTTACAGGCTGCAAGCAGTTTCTAAATGAGCCTCATGCCGCCAGTCTAAAGGAAGGCAAAAATCCAAGCCAAAGTCAAAAGCTGTCTAACATCATTCACAGATACTTCACAAACTTTGAGGAAATAATTGGCCTAATGCCAAGAAACATATATGCAGCATATATGCATATATGTAGGCTCAACCTTTAAAATAAGAGCATAAAACTGTAGTGCTTAAACACCGAATCCACCTCACTGGAACCTTCCAAAGAATTCAAAAGAACTGGATCACAAATACCCTGCAATGTGGTATCGATGTCTTAGAATAAGAACTCGTTCCTCGAGCCTCTCAGAAAATGTCAAATCTATCTCTCTACTCTAAAACAAGAGAAAAAAGCTAAAACTCAATTAAAATAAAAAGCTAAGGCAATAGAAAGTCTTCACACTTCCCTCTTTCAGTATCTTCCCTTGCCCTTAGAGACCGAATTCCTAACCTCTCCCCTCTATACAGATCTATGTACCCAGTGTTTAAAACGATACCACTCGAATAAACTGAAATAAGGTAAAACTCAGTAAGTTAGATTTTAAAACTAATTAATATATTGATTTCTCTCAAATTAACAAACATGTTACACAATAAATATCTTAGTATCCCAAAAATAAAACAAACCAAACTTCTGAGAAAGAAAGGTATGGACTGTCTACATAAACCTGACAATGTTTTGTTTTTAAAAAGATCAATACCTACTCTGATACTGAAAACACAGATGCTAAAACCCCAAAATATCTGCAGATTTCTAACAGCTGCCATGAAACATCAGATTTCCTATCACAAAATTCAGTCCTAGTAAGAATTGTAACAAGGGACCATCTCTGTCACACACAAAAATAGACACAACACTCAATCTCCCAACTCCTATACTTAAGTATTAATGTCCATAGCAACACCGCACAATTAATTTTATTTATTAAATACAGCAAAAATAATAGCGGTGAGCGGTACACATCAACAATAGCTATTTCAATATGTAAGGAAGGAACATTCCCAAACCTGTCTCAGAGAGAAAATAAAACTGCAATGTGACTGGGAAGAGTAACAGCACAAAATAACAAGACAAAATGAAAAGACACAAAGAAATACTCAGTATAGGTATACAGAAGTAACTATGGATTGGGGAACTTTACTCATTATACTTCACATAAGTCTCCTTTTAACTTTGTCTCAAACTCCCCTCACTCTAATCTGCCCTATTAGCAACAGGAAGCTTTCTTGCTTATACAACCAACACAAATGTGAATAGACTTTTGCTATCAACTTGAATCCCTGTTTTCTTGAACTGTGACTACATTCACGGGAATGTTCACCAAAATTTTTGATGAATATACTGTCATCATCTTCCATCTGGACAGCAACAATAGGAGTTATTCTACCTTGGAAGTGACAGCTTTGAAAACACCTGCAGCCGGTGTAGAATCAGGGGCAACACGACAGGAGCACGCTGACGTGATGCTTTCCTCTTTGCATTGGTTCCCCTGGATGCTCTAGGAACTCTTTGTCTTTCAATCACACAGGTTCTGTTAGCCAGGAAGCCAAAAGATCACCCAGGTGACTTCAAAACAGCCCTGACAGCTCAATTCTTCAGAAACAATGGAGACATCTATAGCCTGGATGACAGGCCAGGAGCTAGATGTCCAGTTATGCAACTTCACATCCAGAATTCAAGAATTAGGCTCAAGTCTACTATCCAAACAACTGAGGCACTTACCTGCATTTGCCATTCATTTTATTAACAAAAAGGATAATAGACTTTCTTCTTAAAGAAAACTCATTTAGAACCCAGTATCCATCCACAAACAGGTATTTTGTCTGATCCAATGCAGGGAAAGAAAGAAACAAACTATAGCTTCTATCAAGTACAGCTCAGCTCCTAAACCTTTTTATACTCCCAACAGATGTTCCAACAGCACAGTCATGAAAGAAATTAAATCACATCAAGAACAGTCACTTAATGCATATATACAAAGATAAGCACACACAGTCCCGAGTCTGGGCTTTGACTAGAGCTCCCACAAGCAGATCTAACCTGGCATGGTGCTGCCCTGCAGCTTTTGCTCCCTGGCTTGGGGGAATGTGACTATCCCTGCCCACAGACTACTCTGCACCAGCCTCTGCCGAAGCCAACTGACAGCTAACCTACATAATTCCAGCTCTTTAAATGCTTTGTCTAAAAGTAATTCATCAAGTGTCCTTAGAAACATCTTATCACACTGTTAGAAAACAAATGTTTGATTCACCTACAGCTCCTAAGATCGTGCCAGATTGAAGTATCATTAGCATTTTACCTCCAGATAGCACCCTCTCTGAGGATGCACCGTAAAGAAAGCAGCCAGAAATCAATGCTAAGTAATGTATTGGATTTTCTGCATCACAGTATTTTTCAGATAACGAGAACAAATATGAAAAAAGGCTCAAAAAGGAACTGTGATTAATGACCAATTTCTGAAGAGCCCGACATATTTTAACTGCTGTCTGGACTTTCAGTCTCCTCCTCTGAGGCTGGGTTCCACTGTGCTGGGCTATAGATGCAACTCGGGCGAGACTGCGAAGCAGCCAGGCTAACGGGCTATTCTAAGGGTATGTCGAGTGCCAAGAACCTAAAGCTCTCTTTATAAATTGCATCTGTCCCAGAATCAAGGGAGTAAAATGCCTTTGACAAAACCATGAGGATCAGATTTGTGTCAGCAAACTTAGCACACAGGACAGAAACAAGTGAGGCTTACTGAAAGAGTCTAATTAAGGAGCATAAAAAAGACATGAAAGGTTTGCCGTGATCTAAATACTGTTCTGCACAGATGAGCCTAATAGCACTGAACAGCAAGTAACAGTCCTGATACTTCTAAGTGATCTTCTGTTTCGCGTTTAACAGGTCCAGTCCCACGTCTGCCTCTCAATACACCAGTAGTCTGTGGACAAAGACAATTACTGTACTGGTCACGGGGTGGGAATTTATTAGTAGTAGCTGGCAATACCTAGCAGTGCTTTATAACCAAACTTCAGAGAGCTCTTGTTCCTTTTAACCCTAACTCCATTCATTTCAAAATTGTTAAGGAAAACCAGAGTAGAGCCATGCTAAGAAGTCAAATATGAGGAATACTTCTCGGGTAATGTTGCAGGACAAAGGGGGTTACGAGAAATAGAACAGTGCTCTCAACAAGCCCAGCAGCTCCAGCCTGCCCAGGGAGCAGGATACAACCGCAGCATTTTGAAGCTAATGCCCTCTGTCAGGGGCTGCAGCCGTGGAGCAGCCTGTGCACAGCCAGTGCTGCCATTCTGCCTCACTGCAAGGAGCCTTTAGCGTGACATGACAGGGAAAGCAGGAGATCAACAAAGCCCGTGTGGAAATAAACATTGTTTGGAAAAGCACAGGGACACAAGAGCACTCACAAAACATTAACAGTGTTTTAATTTTGCTTGTCAACGACTTCAATGTACAGTATCTTGGCTAATTCTGTCAGTATACTGTGCTGAGTTAGCTCAAAAAATTCTTTAAAGTGATATAGCTTCCCTAGTGATGTCGTTTTAACTCTCTCTGAAGTGTTACAATCTTAAAATGTTTTGGGGAACAGTTATTAGAAGTCTATTACTACTACAGCACCATCAGAAAGCCTGTTGATCCACAATGGCACCCAGAAGTGCAGTGATATGTCAATCTATCTTCCAGAGAGCTCCTATCTATTTCTCAAATTATTTCCATTGTTAAATAGCACTGTAGGGTTTGTTTAGAATAATGATGATATTGTATACATGTATTACATTGTTTATTGCAACATCAGAATAAAGATATAAAAAGTACAGCATCCTTGTCTGTTCGCCACTTTGCTTTGAGACGAGGCAAAACAATTCCCTTCTACTACCTTTTTTATTACAGATCAGTTTTTCACCAACGCATTCAGAAAGAGTCCTGCTGCTAGGAGTCTTATCTATTTTTACCTTGGGTCTATAAGGCATTCACAATAAAGCCCCAATGTACACTACCACAAAAGATACCTGCTAATTATGACACTGAATTTATTATACCACAATATAAAGGTCTGACAATACTCAACATTGTCAGTAAATGGAAAAAATATATTTACTATATTTGTATTAACCAAAGATATCTGCAGTTCTTTAAACTCTTATAAGTGCATAAAGCATAAGAAACTAATTTCCAGTTGAGATGCAAATTAGTGCCTCAGGAAGCGCACATGATAGAAGAACTGTGAACCACCTAGTTACAGATATTAGTCAGCTTAAAATGTACATTTTCACTATTACTTAAATTGTAAAAAAACCCAGTGATTGCATTTCAAGAAATTTCTCTCTTTTTCGAGAACTTAAATGTGAACGAAATGGTTGCTGTGTAGTACTAGAAATACACAGGATACTTTGAAGATGACAAAGATGAAGATCAGACAGTCATACCAAAGGAATAAGGTACAGGTTATGCTCACATCTACCTGAAGAATAGAGATCTCTAAGGACTCAAGAAGTATTTTTAGCCCTCTGGGACAAAGCACAAATTTAGCTCTAGCACTTCACAAACACACTACATTGTTACACCAAGACAAAGCCAAAATCCCACCCAGCATCCAAAAAGTGGGGTTTTTTTAGATTCCAGCAGATTTTTAAAAGAACTTTGCAAAGTTCCTTGTTCTCAGACCTACAGGTCATAACACAGTACTAATTCCCGCTGGCACAGCCCTGCAGTCACCCGGCACAGCTCTCCTACCAAGTGTGCTCCAAACAGCAGTTTGACAAAGCAACAGGGAATGTACTTGTAAAAGGGGGAGAAAAAAATAAAGAGTTTTAGGGTCTTATTTTTTTTGTAAAAAAAATATTTGAAATGTTTCTCCTTTTTCAAATAAATGTTTGCTCTTTTAACACAGTTTTCACCATTTTGTGGATTTGGTGCATAACAGAAATTTAAAAATGTTTCCAAAATATTTCAATGTCAGTGCATGTAAAACACTCCAATTTCATCTTCCTGATTAAACATTTCTGTAAGAGAAAAAATTTACACGTACGGTTTTCTGTTTAAGGAGGCTTTGCCTTCACAGCTAGTATTTCATATTCAGACTCCAATTTCACATCAAAGCTTTACTTTTAAATTTAGTAAAGATGCAAGTTTAATCTCGGGAGACTATGATGTCTTAGAAGTTAAAACAGTAAGTGCTGCTACCAACAATCTCTAAGAGATTCTGCTTTTGATAGATTCATTTCTAATGAGAAACTGAAGTTACTTGATGAGCATTACCAGTTACCTTGGGGGACCTGCAGAACATTCCACTGATTCTACAGAAATTAAGGCTTTCACTTGAATTTCTACATAACCTTCTATACCAATTGCTTTAATACTGGGCTTCCTGCAACAACTTTCACTTCTCCTTTTTGTCCCCCACACTAATGCACAATACTATCACCTTTCCCTCAGCTTCAACAACACAAGACACAGCTTTAATTAGCACACGTTTTCAAAATGTTATCACTACACATTTGTAGCAATGTGTGTCCCGTGTCACAGCCCCCTCCGCAGTTATTTCCTGTGACCAAATAAACAGCAGAAAATAAACACTAAGCTCTACATTTCAGACAGAAAGGTAACTGAAGGTTCAAGAAAATACACATTTGTCAACAGCTGGCTAACATCCAAATAGTTCAAAATTAATTCGGTATACTCAAAAAATATTTTTAAAAACTCCTTACTTTTCATTTCCCCCTCTATTATCTGCTCCATATACAATCACTTTTAACAGAGACACATACTCAGAAATCTCTGTGCACATTCACATGTATCTCCTTCTGCAGTTCAGCATCTTCATTTTCTACATGCCCTAAAATAACTTCCTCGGAAGCACAGTATCATCTTCCTGCATCAAATACTTAGCTGTCCCAAAGTAATCTCCTTTTTTAAAGATATATTAAGGCCCTTAATTACTATCTTAATATTTCTTCCCTGCCTTATAACATAGTGAAGGTACATTGATGACATATAATGCCTTATCTCTTCACTGACTGAGCCCCTATCATTTCAAGGTGCAAGTTTTAATCCTCACGTGGATCAGTCCCACCTCCATCTTTTTTTTTAATGTCCAAGATCTGCCACCCTGCAAAGATTTTCAATTTCCCTTTTACTATACATCCAAATGAAATTTAGTGCATGTGAGGGAAAATGCCTATTTACAGAGTGTTTTCTTAGATTAAGCAGAGCAGAAAAGAATATCCAGCTTAAATACCAGCTACAAAATTAGCCAATCAGGTACTGCAACCCAGCTGAAGTAAATGCATTTCAATTATAAACTAATATCAGATCCTGCTCTCCGGAAAAAGCAGTTCAAGATAACAACTGAGAGTGAGCAGAGTTACAACTTTCCAAAATTAGCCTGACATGATCTAATTGAGCTTCAGTGGGAGTTAGATTGGGCCACATGCCCACAGAAATATGAGTCTAACTGCTGCCTCTCAAAAACAACAGTTAAATGAAAACTGGCTTATTACCACCATAATTAACCTGACCCAGCCACTTATATTAGTAATTACTTTTTTTTTTAATGGTAGCTTTCATCCAAGTTTCCCCAGAATTCCATGAGCACTGAAAGACAGATTTTTTTACATACATATTTTATATATGTAGCAAGAAGGCTGGCAAGGAAAGGCGAGGATGTTGCACTGGAAAGATAAATCCATCTTTCAGTGTTTCAGAATAAAGAAATAACTTCCTTTGCTGTATGAGGCAGTCTCTTTATATCCAAATCTCAGTGCTCTTATTTAATAGAAGTTTCCCAAATCCTCTAAAAATTGCAGCCACCATTTGCTGTTGTGAGAGGAAAGCCCTATATGATTTTCAACAGTAAGTATCAGTAATGTTCAACTGTTGCTGCCACGGATTTTTTCCATATATCATGCAAATACATCACCTGTCATACAAAAACATATTCCTAACACTCAGTTGCTGTAACATTAATTTAATTGCAACACCAGGAATGCAGCCTTGAGGAAAGAAAAATAATTAAAAATTGCTTTGTTGCTTTCATCTTGATGTTATTTTAACGTGACTGTTTCATTACAGCAATATGACTATGACCAAGGAGGGAGATCATTTAAGTCTTTAGCTACTTAAGTTCTATTTAACTGGCCATTGTGAATGATTGAGGAACTAATGAATTTGTCTTCAAAACAGTCTCAGAATTTAGAAAGCATTTTGTAGACATAGAAGGCAGATATTTGGCAAGTCTCAAACTAAATATTTGACAAAGCCAAAGTAAACACATATCTCCAAACACTGACCCAGGAAGCCATAGCTGGCCCTTTCCAGGTATGGTTAAGCAATATACAGGCTGAAGTTAAGATGGAAGATTTTTTTTATGTCAATTTTCTGTGAAAATACAAGATGGAAGAGTAATTAATCTATCCATGAGTAATTTAGCAAGGAGGAAGAAAGCATATTTTTCCCAAAAGTGCAAACTTAGATTGAGGATGAGGGGTTGTTTAAGAACTTCTGCAATTCAGGAGCTCCAAACTCCACAACCAAATCTTGAGATTCAAGTAAACACCCTTTTCCAACCACTACTTCTCCTGGCATCAGGAAACAGCTATCTTGCTATTTGCATTTTTAATACCTCCAGACTGTGGGTTCTAGACTATAACCCATCCTACAGCATTTACAAAATTCTAGCTGGAGGGATTAGCAACCAACAACTACTCAGATCTGCCTGGATTATCTCTAAGATAGAAGAGAAGAATATTATGCCTATTCAGATGTATGACTGTTTTTAATTACCAGCTGAACATTAAGAAGCAGCAAGGATTAAATTTAAGGCTTCAAGAACCTGTTTGTCCTTAATCTTATTTTTCATTTCTGATAAAAGTTTTCTTACAAAACAGGATGGATTGCTTGTATCTATTCCCTGACCAAATATGAACTAAAAACAAACAAACAAAAAAAAGCTATTCTGTTCTACCAAATATGGTTGTGCAATAAATATGTTTTGACATCCTAAAAACAACATTGACATTATCTTAAATATTACACTTAATTTTTATAATTGCTACATTTTATTACAACGATAATTTGCTATATCTAACACGTATTAACTTTCGTCTTCTTGAATCAGCTCTAGTCTAGCTATCTCTGCCAACACATCACTGTCATATAAAAATTGCAACTAAAAGACTGTATAAGGTAATTGTTTTATTTCTTCTTTTTTTTTTTTTTTTTGATGGATTTAGCTCAATAACCCAACAGTATTCTGCTGTTTCCGCAGATCCTTCATATAGCTGCAAGGAAACATTTTTTAAAATAATACCGACAATTTTCCTTAATAATTGAGCTTTAAATTGACTAAGGTCACCAGTAGCACTTTCAGGTTCCATTAGTTTTTAAACTATAGCTGAATTTCCACTTATTATTCCAGGAACTTTTTATTCTATGTGATTTTACTGAAAATCAGAACAACATTTACAAATACTTAGTTAACAGCTGGCTGAATTCATCAGGCTCCACATAATTAACTGTATCCCTTCTTTGAAATTTCCAGAATCAAGAGAACAGTTCCAGGAGGCCCCATACCTTACTTTGTGCCATTCAAAAACTATTCAACGTACAACATTTTTAATGCTTTATCAAAAATACAGATGAAACCATGCTCTTCCAGTTCACAGGCTATAAAGAAATAACCTTCTGCGGAAGATTTGCCAGTAATGTTGCAGGGGTCTGTGTGCCACAGCCTCCCACGCTATCCTCTACCTCCACAGTGCTACCACCGTGCTTGGTACAAATGGCCAGCAATAGCCCCACGTCTGTCAGATGCAGCAACAGTGGAGCTTTACAGATAAAACACCCAAGTGGCAAATGAGGTCATCCTTGCTGCTGGAATGGCCCCTCTCCATCTCTTAACCTAGTCAAAGCAGACAGACAACTGTGCTCGGCAGCAACCTACTTTGCTTATGCTTATGCCTAAAGCCAAATTTGAGCATTATGAAAATGGAAGGTGACACAATAACATAAAACAGTTTGAGTCAGGAGAAATGTATGCTGCAGCACTCAATTACAGCTGGGTGAATTAAGGACTGTGTTAGGAATTAAATTCCTCCCTCCCAACTTTGCAAGTCAAGATAGATCTTTCAGTATTAAAAATTCCATTTAAAAATTATTTGAAGATCAGTCAATGACTGAATTAATTCAGCTTGTAGTTTCTACCCTTGAAGAAGCAGAAGCACAGGTCAGTTTGTAGGAACCTGGTTTTCCTATTTTAGGGGGATAAAAAGGGAGAAGGAATTATCTTCACACTTTTTTTCCCTCCTGTCCAATTTCACTGCACAACACTAATTCCAGTCAGATTTGGGGAGCACAACCCAATGACTGTTAGGGGACTCAAGCAGAGTCTGCTCTGCACTGGGCAGTGCTGAGCTGACACACGGATTCCAAATGGTGATTGTTTACCGGTTCTACAAATAGTACTATCAACCAAAAAGCATCACTTCTTATCAACTTTCTTTATCCATTTCCCAGTAAAAGGTTGCCTTTTATTTAGCATGCCAAGCCTTCATTTTGACCAAACTTGCTTACAAATACTCCACCCAACAGCCATTTCTGAAAGCATCAGCAATTAAAGCACCAGTATCCTCACATTAACATTAATTCAAATACTATCATTCCTAAACACAAACTATTCTTTTTGCATTCTATAGCTGTAAATGCTATCCAGTTAAAGACATCTTCATTTCACAAAACACTTTCCACTGATAAAGAACTCTCACCATACAGAACAGTTGTGCCTCCTTTTACATACCTAACTTTATTCAACTTCTCTTTCATAATTCTTATTTAGAAAAGGCTATCCAAATGTTTAGGTTAGGTCACTAACTCAGCTTCTTTACAGGTTCTTAGCTCTTGGAATAACAGCGTGCCTGCTAGTTATGATCTTGCTTCTGTCACAGGAGGTTAAGAGGTTGATCCCTCGATTTGGATCCATATGTTATGTTGATTTTATAATAAACTTGATGAAAAATTACACTGCTCTAACTAGTATTCTGTGAATATTATATCAAAGTTAATGCCTACCAGAGATATGCAAGAGAAAGAAGTCAGATTTCAAAGCACTGTAAGACTGCTGGAGAGAATCTCAACAGTCTGATATAAAACCAGTTCTACCACTCAGAGCTACCTGTGAACCATGACTGAACAGACAGGCCAGACTACCCAAAGGTACCACAGTGCTAATGAACCTACTGGCCTGTTTTTAACAGAAGTCATGAATCCTTCTGAATACCCCCATGAATACTTATGAAGCTGGGCATCCAAACATCAAAATACCCATGATTACAGACCATTTGGGAAAATGCAATCTGCATTCAGCAGTTGCCTATAGGAAGATTCATGTTGTAAGCATTTAGCTCATTCTTTTTGGAGGAATGTATGTGTGAGAAACTTTGTAAGTAAATCTCTGCTCTGTTTGCCATCTCCATGGCATATAAACAAAAAGGTCACAGGCTTCCCACTTAACAGTACCATGAAAGAAGCATCTTTCCCTAAAATATTTAAACCATGAAATGGCATAGAGGAAAACACTTGACTTACTGTAAGGTGTTGTATCAGTTGGGTCAGGAGGTGGAAAATTTTCTGTGAAGTTGACATTACACAAGTCTGTACTACAGCAGCAGAAGCGGTATGTTCCATTCTGAATCAAGAAAGGCATGGTTGTAACTATACACTCCTCAAAGTGACATTCCTGTGGGTCTCCTATATGAGACCAGCAACCTGTAAAAAGAGGCAAATTAAAGAATTTTTTGTAAAGGAAGCATAACATTAGTTCTGTTGAATGGATAAGCACACCTATAGAAATCCTTACATTACCTAATTGAACATTACAAAGTGGGGTGAAAACAGTTATCATAATTTGCTTTACCTTTTAAATCAAAACTTGAAGAACTTTTAGAACTTTCCACAGTCAAGGAGAAGAAACATGGGCAGTGATGAAGGCCAACATCAGAGGTGTCCAACTGTCACCTTAGTATGATAAAACTTGAATTCCTGAGCCTTCTAAGCAGAAGCCATTTCCCATTTATCTGATATCAAAGACCACATCACCACCCTCTGGTCCACAGTCTAGATGAACTGTGACCTAGTCCCCTCCTTAGGCCACAAGACTGCATCCTTATAGCTTGGTGCTTCTTGCATAATTTTCAACACTCTGTCCTTGCTCATTGTCAACATCACTGGACTTTTCTACACTTATTTCTTGGTTAATACCAGGCCCTTTCTCCCTGCAGCACCTGCTCCTTCCCAAGTGTGGTCAATGGCAGTTAAATGTCATTTGAGCACAAATGGCTGGAAGGGAAAGAGGCAGCAGGGGGGCAGAGGTGAGCAGTCAGACCGCCTCCTTCAGCAGATTGCCAGATCAAACATGGCACAACATGGAGTACAACTACATGGGCTGTTTGGAAACACCAGTTTTCATTGAGCTTTACACCACCTTAACTTGCATCCAAGTAACACAGAGTAGAGCCTCTAAGAATGGTAATCAAAACATGTCTCCAATAACTGCAAGGCCCTTCACCCCTCTTATCATCACTCCTCCCCAAGAACTGCAGTGAACTGCATTACTGATGTGACAGTGTGTGCTACAGCTGCAATTTCCTTTGTAAATAAACACCCAATCTATATGAAAGTATATAGTTTACTGAAAGAGACACTAACTATTAAATTTATTATTACATCAATACATACACTGCAATTCAAGAAAGCCATCTTGACATCCTAAGTAACAAGAAATTTGAGTGCTTTTTCCTTCACCTGCGCATTGATGTCCTTGGTTTCTCTTAAAAGTCGTTTATTTCAAGCAAACTTTCTGTTCATCTTTAAAACTGCCACACAGAAGTTTAAAATTATGTATTTGTACAATGCGCAAGAAGTCTAGTTTTGCAGCTGTGCATCTTTGTATCTGCTGGCTAGATCACAAGACGTGAAATACACAGCAAAACTGAACTGTAACATACCTTGTTTTACAAGATGTATGTCTCCTTCTCGTGTTTTTTCCCAAAGTCCATAGCAGGTACTACCTTTCATGCACAGAACTGTGCCATTCTCCTGGGAGATTCGGCTCTCACTGATTCCATGGTCCTGCTGATAGGGGTCCTTAAATGCACACAGCCGCTCCTCACTCTGCGTGGCTTTAGACAAAGAAAGAAAAGTAATTTTTGTCAGCGATTCTATGCATAAAGTATTAAGAATTATTGAAGTCTTCTGGATACATTGAAAATCAGCCTGAATTATACGTATCCATTCTTTAAACTCTACTCCCACAGAAAGAAATAAAAATGAGATCTATCCCAAAGTTACTTTCATACAAAGGACAAAAAAACCTCGGCAGATTTCACAAGATGAATGAGCAAATGTTTCGAGTTCATAGGTGCAGAATAAAAATGTGACTGCATAGTTTGCCATCACCTGCATCACTTGTCCTCAAGCATAAATTACAGGGCTGTTTGCTGATTTCTTCAACAACTGCATGTGTTGCTTAATTGTTTACAGATCCTAAAACAGGATGATCTTTTTCAGACTGCCATCCAACCCAGTGCCTCCTGAATTCAGAGGTGTTTATCCACTCTCTGGCTATTGATCTAGCTCCTTTTTTCCCCATGTTACCCAGCCACTGCACTGATATTTACTGCCTTTTTCTCAGCAGCAGATCAGTTTGGGCTCTTTCACACGACTTCATTAACAACCAACAACCAAACCACTAATGGCAGAGTAAAGCCCCTACAACTGGCCAGCAGCTCTGGAAAACACTGCCTGTAAACAGGAGCAACACATGTGAAGTCTCCCTGCGGAATGTCCAGCAGGAACATCATAAAACATGCCAAGAGTCCAAAAATAAATGCCCCCCTACCACCTCAAATATTTTTGTTTTTTTTTATTAAAACCAAAGCCACCTACAAAAAGTATACTGATTCTTATTTCATCAACTTAAAAAATGTAGTATCTTAATAACTCATATGTTTTAACTGCCTCTGACATCTTTTCTTTAGGAAGAGTAAACACATCCAAACAATAAATTCTTCAGAAAGTCATCAAGATAAGCAAATTCTACATTTGTAGTGAATCAATCTAGAATATTTTCATTCTTCCCTTAATGATTTTATAAAAAGCATGGAAAACTAGAGGTGGAACTACAAGGCACTTAAGTATTATTCAGAAGTACAGCTGAGCAAACATTCAGTCACAGTAAGAATTTCTACTATGTATTTCGACAACTAGATTTCATCCAGTTCTTCAACTCCCATGAAAGCAATGGAAGCAGAAAGGTGCAAGATGAAGTAGACTGATCTTTTGGAAAAGAGATTTGTAAGTGAATAAAGATACTGTATAAAATATTTCCTCAAGAGCTTTTATTTATTTGATCATTCTACAGTACTGGCCCCAAAGAAGCCATTTTCCAGCAACGCAGGCATACTGCAGGAACACTGTATCTCTGCACCACCAGTGTGGGTGACTTGGCAACAAAAGGAAAAACCAAGAGACTTGGACATGTGTGTCTCACTTCTAAGGCCTTTACTATTCATTAAGAAGTCAGAATTCGTAATTCTGTTACGCTGAGACAACCATAAATTGCTGCACCACCCAGAACAGCATTCTGTCAGTGTCTCCCAGTTTATTCTGTGGCTGCAGTAACTAAAATAGCACAACTTAGCTTATTTTTCTAGTGGTCTGGTAGGGTGTGTATGATCAGTTGAGCTGCATCTTGGCTCAGTAGTGGTAAAACTCTCAGCTGAAGGGACAAGAACTTCTTAAGTCAGTGTAATTCAATCCCTTGCAGCTCCACGTACCCCCAGAACCTGGCTGGCAGTCCATGCTACTCACCCACCTCTCCATACACACGTCAGTGCACCCTTAACAGGGTTTTGCAGCGATAAATACATTTATTATGAAGCAGTGACTTGATATTCAGAAACTCAGTTGACTAAATTTCATATACAATTTTTTTTTAAATCTAAATGAGTAGAGCTAGTCAAGTTACTGAGTACAAAAAGGTCACACATTAACAGCCAGCATATGCTGCCTCCAGCAGTACTTGCCAGTGGCACGTAGTAGTTTTATTCTCAGGAACAGCTGAGTATGCCAGGCGTGAAGCATCTGTCCTGCATTCTCTGCTCCATGACATGGGACTGGCCAAGAAACAACGTATGAGCGGACAGTACTCCACTGCCATAAGGGAACTGGAGCTGACTAACTTTTTGAAAATCAAAAGGAGAAAATTCCATCACAGAACTAAAATTTTCAAGACAAAACGGGACAGAATTATACAGCCTTGTGAAATAGGGCCCATCTGCTCCACGGGACACTATGAAGGTTTTAGAATGTGTTGTGTATAATAGCTGAGTGGGGCTAAGGCCATCCAAGGCACTGCTCGTTTAAAAAATGCTCAAACTGCTGCAAGATGAGCCCTTTCACAATTGGACTTGACTGTGAAAAACAAACTTAACAGAATTTATGAAACAGACACACAAATGTGCTTTGCTTATAAAAAAACAGCCAGTAATTCCAGGAACGTTCACTTTCATAACACCTCAGTAGGTTTAAAAATAAAAGAAAATCTTTTAACCTCTGGATTAATGGAAGGAAGAAAAAGAAAAAACCCAAAACATTTTGGTTTTGCTTTGTACTCAGAAATACAGTTGAATGCATCATGTCTGAGTTCCAGAGACTGAGACAGCTTTAATTGCTTACTTCTCTGGTCTCTTCATCTTCCTATAAATCTCTTAGGATCACGGTTGAGAGGCAAGAGTATGCAGAAGACACTTGAAAAAAGAAAGATTGGTAGATGCTGTCCAGCCATACACTACAAAAAACAGGAGTTGCTACCAAAAACTTTCCTGATCTAAAAGATTTGTATTGCCCTACAAGAATCTCTGTAGAGGGGAGGAAGGGGCAAGCATGAGAATATACAACAGAGAGAGCTAGCAACCTAACTATCTTTATCAGTTTTGCAGCAAAGTCATAAAAATACAAGTTAACTTGACACATTTTACTGTCAGATGATCTCAGTGGGAAACTTTTCCAACAAAAAATAAAGGTTACTCATCCAACAACCAGAGTTTTCATGCTGATCACTGCACATTCCTGCTTCGATTATAACTTAGAGTAGCACAGCCCCTGTGGGAGCAGTACCCACTGCAATACTCTGCTGACCTCTGGCCCTTCCCTGATGGCACGGAACATCTGGAGAACAGGGGACATGGAACAAAAGCTACTTTATTTTTCCCTGTGGCCTCTGTAGGTTCATTGTTGAAGTTCTAATGCCGAAGAAAATTGGGTAGAGCATTCAGATGTACAGAAACCATTTTGAAGAACAACAGACCAGATGAGCTGCTTCAATTTCTTTGCATGATTTTGCTAGATTCCTGCTCTGGGAAACTGGCAGTAAAGTTTTCTTCTTTTAGGGACTGGAATCTAGTCAGGTCTAAGAACTTTTAGTATTGGAATACTTCTAGGTCGGGTATTGAAAACAAACTCTGGCCTAGAGGAGCATGCCTTAAACCTTGCCCAAAAGAAGTACTACAAAATACTGCTACAAAAATGACACAAGAGTACAGGAGTGCCTGCTCTAAAGCTTACCCACTCCAACAGAAATCTTACTCTTTGAGGTAAAATACTGTTGCTCTTTTGGATTTACACGTGTTCCCCATAGATGACCTTTTATGTGAGTTTTCAGGCACCATGGGAGCCACCAGGTATGCATGCTGCACTCAGGGCTGAAACACATCTACCTGTCCCTTGGGAGCTGTGCAGTGTCTGAGGGCAGCCACTAACACTCTCTGCAGCAGCTTAGCTGGAAACAATTTCAAAGCTGCTTCTTCCAAAACCTGATGCTTGGAAATACTCAAAAGCCATCTGGATCTGGTTCTGGACAGATGGCTCTAGGTGACCCTGCCTGAGCAAGGGATTGGACAAGATGACCTCCAGAGATCTCTCTCAACCTCAACCATTCTACAATTCCTGCAGGTCTCCAGGTACTCAATGTGCAGAAACCAGACAAAAATTACTCCTCAGCTGGGCTACCTACCATTTTTTGCCTCCAAGGCAAAAAAATGGTAGAGTAAGACCAGAAGTACTAGATTCTCTTCTTTGTCTTCAGTTCCAATAGATCCAAAACCCAAAGAAATACCTTAACGTTAAGATCTCCATTAAACATGAGCAATTAAAATAAACAGCTTATCCTATGAACACTGAGGCTCCTGTACCCACGAGCAATTGACTCTGCAGGTCTCCTTTCCTTACAGATCCCATAAACCCAAGAGACACCAGCAATGTATCCTCAAACCAGCAAAATACAGAAGCCATGTACAGATCAAACTACAGGGTGTGTCTGCCCAAACATGAAATGTCCGAGCACACCAAAAAAACTAAGACCTACCACCAAAATGAGTAGCAGCACAGGTTTCACAGGACATCTGCTGAGTGGCTGAAGTCATCTTTCACAGCCCTGAATTTACCTTTATAAGGGAGATTTTCACAGTGAACTAGATTTGTTCATTATGTAGAACTCATTATATATTCAGGTCCTTTCTAATTCACCCTTAACAACAGACCAGGAGAGACATGTCAAAACAAACAAATGGCAACTGAATCCCTACATGACATACGCCACCGGAAAACCTGCTCCTCCAGACAACTGCAGAAACAACAGAGAGGCTGACATTGAAAAGGACAAAAGTAAAATCCAAACAACAAATCATGAAGGATTCATAATGAAATGCCAATTTTCCATTCCTCTTGAACTTGTGTACCAGACATACTATGTCAAAATAATTCATTAAAAATAATAAAATTATCTCAAGCTTCTGTTCTCTCATCCAGCAGAGGCTTCCAACAAAGACAAGAAGGGAAGGCACCATTCCCAGAAGTTCTACCACGGGAAAAACCAGTGACAGCGAAGCAAGCTCTTCAATTCCCTATCATAAACTAGAAAGAAAAAAACCCAAAATGAGTTCTGCTGTTCTCCAGCCCATTTTACACCTCTATTTATACAAAAATACGCTTTTCTATCCAGTTTCAAAACCATTCTTAAAACATGAGTGGCATCAGAATTGAATATGGGTGCTTCTTCAAACTTATTCTTTCACCTAAGAAACAGCAAACGTTCTCAGCTTTACTGCCTGGCTGCCATTAACTGGTGAGTCTGTTCACCATACATATTGTAATAAAGCACATTGTGAAAACTTATTGTCGTATTCCAAAAGGAGAATAGGAAAACAGATTATGTTCAATTACTTTCCTGAGATCATAAAGGAAATGGGAATTGTCCATAGTTTCTCAAGTCCATCCTGTGGCTCACTCTTACTGTGCAGCGCTCTGGGGCCATGGAGTTCATCCCCATAGCACTGTACAGCCTCAAGAAAGAGGACCAGGGCTTCGGGAGTTTCCTTTGTGGGATACGGGTCATGTTTTGACATGATTTACAATCTTAGCGTGAACCAGTTCTACTGTCAACAAAAAAATATCTGAACATTAACACAGGAGAAATACTATATAGATGTTTCCAGTATTTTCTCCCTGTAACCATGCTGCTGTTTCCAGCTGCTCAGAAATAGAGAACTGATTCACACCGATATGTGAATTCTGAATGTCTGCTCACTAGAAAAACTATAGTAAGTACTAGTATGTTTACCATTTGAATATTGACCTTTTTCCCCCACTAAAGATATCTCTGAACAGCAAAGATCAAAAGAAAGTTACAAGGGCATTTACTGTCTGCATCAGAAGTCTTGTGCTGTGAGATTAATATACACTTCATCCATACTAGAAGGAGTTTAAACAAACAAAGATGCTGTTCTTGCTTCTGATACATTAATTCTTTCGTGATCACTTTGTGTTCTAGGAAAACATAATTACTGAAAACAATGAAACAGAAATACCAAAAGTTACAGGAATCCAACTGCAAATCCTTAGAACATGAGTCATGTTTTCATTAATAGCATCGGAAGTCAGTTCCATCAGTACTTAATTGACGCTTCCTGACCTTGCGTCTATTCAATGCAGTACATAAAATGCACATCAAGTGCAAAGGGAGGGGGAAAGGAAGGAAAAAAGACTCAAATGTTACTCAAATGCTACTCTATGGTCTACTTGTTTGGATTAAAGATATATAAGCAAATAAAACATTTGCCACTCTACAATTCATGCCAGGCAAAACATTTGGTGACGCAACAGCCACAAATAAAAGAATCTAAGATAACAGAAGACAAACTTGCACGCAAGCTACAAGAACAGGCTTGTGAGTGCCATGGACCACACACATGGGTACCATGTTGGTAATTACATCCAACTGCCTTCATCACCATATATGTGAAGATTTGGGGGGAAAAAAGGGCAAAAAAGCATTTCCAAGCATTTGTTTGCCTGTAATGGGATTTCTTTAAATACAGGCCACCACACGTTCAACTGGGAACCTCAGGAGGCTGCAACAGATTTGTTTTTAAAGACTGAGGTTTTTTCTGTAACTTGTCCTTTCAATTAGTGAGATTTCATCAGAACAGCCATAGACACAAAACCTGTTTTATTTTGGCCCTGTCAGCTTTCTGTGGAGTTCTTTTATTTACACAATACAGGGAAACATCATTGCCCTCGAGGCAGGGTTATGAGATAGTATGTGTCTTCATAATGCAAACTATTAAAGGGAGGGTGATTAAAGTATTGTACATCAGGAGATTCCTTTGAGTATTTCTTTTCAACTACTGATAGCTAAATTCTGGTGTAATGTACTGAGAAACAGAATCTTGAAGAAATCATCACTCAGCAAGCACTCTACTGTTGCTTTTTTCATACTTTTCTCCTCCGAGGTTTTAATAACATATTTCTAAATGTGTATCCACTTACATTAAAATGTATCACAAGCAGATGTCTTTTGAAGGAAGCCATGCTACACCAGACAGACCACCCTTAATACTAACTTAAGAGTGGGAGGAAAAAAGCTAAACTACTGGTAATCTTCCATGTATTTACACTTCCAGTACCCTGCTTTGTAGCATGTTTGCCCAACTGCACAGCAAGGATATGCACTGACTGGTCAGGAAAAGAAATAAATTGTCTGCCTAAGGATTAGGCATGAGGGCATGAAGATCTAAACCAATCCAAAATGGCCTGCAGGCTTCCTGAGCAAGAAGTCAGGAGCAGCACAGTGCAACACAGAGCCAGGGAATGCTTGGTCAGGCCGGCTGCACAGCCTGCTGCTTTACAGCAAACTTCCCAGGAATCCTGCAGGTGGGCTCCAAAAAGCAACCATTAGATTAATATTTGAAAGACACGCAGATGACATAATGGACATTTACACAAAAGAATACAGTAGAAACATCCAGGAGGGAGGCGGGAAAGTAAAGAAAATGCTTCAGAAATTTGCATCTGTGGTCATACTTTCTTCCTAAGAACAGGAGAGGAAATAAACATGACAAGCATTATTTTACAGGACATATTATGTACTTCAAGATACACTGTGAAATATATTTTGACAATGAAGCCCTGACAGTTTACACTCAGCGTTAAAAACTGGAATAATCTGTTCACAGTACTGCGTGTCCTTAGCCTTCATTGATGAAAACTATTTTGGTTTTGTCTGCTTTTGCTGTGTAACATCGCAGTTTCAAATGCTGGCAATTACACAGAGCCAAGGCTTTGATTGAGAACTAGTGCCAAAACTAAAATGAATGCTCGTACTGATACACCCATTTTGAAGTGATTGACTGCACATGCAGATGACAAAATCACTTATGTTCATTACAAGGTCCTTTGCCCTCAAAACAGCACGAGACTAGAAAATTCAAGCATCTTTTTTCTGTACATGGATACACTTTTGTCTTTCCTTCTCCTCAATCTACCCTCCAAGCAAGCAAGCAAGTCTGAAATCTGTTTTCTTTCCTTGCTCCCTTTCTAACACTGTGTTGTCTGCTGATAAATGCTGTGAGCAGCGACGGAGACGCCAGCCTTTTCCTGTTGTGTACTCTTCGACAGGACTTGGGCATAGTAGTATTTCAGCTTTCTCCTGAAGAACCAGCCCCCTTGCAGCCCATTAGTATTATATGCCTTTGCCTAGATGCATCCACCACACCAGGAATTTCATTAATTGGAATTAATGTAAATGGAGACGTATGGAGAGCCCAAAAAGTAAATCACCAACTCAAATTCTTCACTGAGGGCCTTGTCCTTTTCCCCAAACTTACTCTCAAAGGAAGTGTTACCTTAGAAGAACTTCGTTTAAGCAAGAGGAGTCACGCAGGAGAGAACCAGGATGGCAGAGATTTATTGCTAGCAGCTGAGAAATTACGTAGTTCCCAAACACTGCCAGATTTGATGAAAAAAAAAAAAAATACCTGAGCTTACTGCCCATAAACTGTGTCACTGCCTCATTTCTACAATTTCTGAGGACCACCCGACCACCTCGCTGTGCAAACCTCGCCCAAACCAGACATTACCACAGATTCAAAATTGTATCCATCCAGTAAGAGCACAAGACATGGTGGCAAGAAAGACAGCAACACCTGCATTTTGGGTCGAAATTCAAGGATTTTGAGCAAATGTGAACAAACAGACTTAATACTGTATCAGTATCAAGAGGGTGAGGCATTCTTCAGCTGATGCGGGAAGAGATTTGAGCTGAATCTGTAATGAGGATATCCCTCATTGGCTCAACCAGGGTCAGAGAAGGACAAACTGCAGAATTAAAACCAAATGTCCTGAGTCTCAACTACAGCCCTAACAAGTTGACCTTTGACTACCTTTTCTTAGGCCACTAATCAGAGCTTTCCCCACCCTAAAAGATCTCCTCCACAGTGTATACATCTCGACAAGCAAAAGAATCTACCTCTCTCCGTGATTCAGCATTTTCCTTAACACTGTTTTATAGCTGTGTTCAGCTGGTACACAGTTAGGACATTTGTTTTTATTGCATAAGGCTGTCTAGTTCAGCAGGCTTCTTCTTCCTATCCTTTTGCCCTCTACTAAACTCCCATTGACTTTTAACTAGACATAATTAAAATAAAATGCATGTCACTAACAGGTAGAGGAAAAGGGTTATCGATCTGCCTAATATGAAATTGCTACATGTATTACCTGCTACCTGTGGAAAAAAACCCTTCTGGTACTTTAAAAAAACTGACCAGTAACAGTATCTTAGTTCAGTGATCCTGCAGGACTCTCAGCATTTCACCACACAACTTTTCTGTTAAGAAACAGCTGAAGGCTTTACAGCAAAAGACTACAGAAGGATTTTTAATGGAAAAATAGTAAAATGTCATGGCATTTTAGCATTCTCTTTGTTAAGCTCTAAAATACTCATCTTTGTCATCAGACTTCAACTTATAGCCAATTACAAAAACTTTACATTTCACATTATAGCAAAATCCAGACAGCGTGTCCTATGTGGAAGCACAATGGTCCAAGCACACTATGAAAGTCTTCTGAAAAATCTGTCAAGCTCAAATACTGCAAAGTAGAAGCAAAGTAGCATAAAACATGATTTAACCATTAAATGTCATACAAGTGTCAAATTATGGAATATGTTTAACACTCACTTAAGGAAGAATCTAATCCAAACACATTAGTGGAGTACAAAGCATAAAAACATTTACTCTCAACTCCAAATTACTTTTTTTTTTTTAAATACTCTTACAGTTTCCACAAAATTAACAAAGTTGAACACGATTTTCTGTGAGGAGTCACCTGACAGAAAGCACCTCTGTGGCTTCAAATCACATTGACTGGTTTGCACTGTTTCCCTGTCACAAGACAAAACGATCGCTTATTGTACCCCATGAGCAAACAGGAATTCCAGTCTTTACACACAGTTGAGTCCACTCAGAGAGAATCTGCTCACAGACTCACGATCTAAGGCAAAAAAAAAAAACTGTCCAACAAAAAGGATTTTGTCAGCCAGCTTTAATGTATACCTTCCACTTTATTTAAGTATTAGTCCAACTAACACTAGAGGTTATTAAGGCCCATGTTTCTGGAAAAGCACAGGGAAGGAAGTAGCTGGCTTCCACTGGCTCAATGGGATTTTGGACATCCAACTTCTCCAGGTCTCCTGGAAAAATCCCAGCCTACATTTAATCCGAAAGCATGAACACAGGAATTAAACAAGTCTATTATTTCTCAAATTATTTTTTTATATATCTTTCACTTCCTAAATGACTCCACTCAGAGAAAAAAATAAGTAACTTCATGTTACTGTTTAGTAATTATGTCAGAATAGAAATCACCACAGCCTTAGTCACACAATCTTTTCCTGTGGCTAGTGTCTATTCACAGAACTGAAAAAGCCTGAATTCTTTATCTTTGCCCTACACTGGAGTTCAGGGATTTTTCTTCTGGCTATGAGCGTCTGGCTCTTGTTTATCTGGGCTGTCAAAGTGAAGTATCTGCATGGAATAACACAGGAAACTCTGCAGCAAAAGCATGAGTAAAGTAGACTAATGATGTGGTATTTATCCCCCAAACTCAGATGTAATAAACTTCCCACAGCAAAATCTCTTATTTCAGAGTCTACTTTAGATTCCCTTTAAAAATGGTCTGCTGCTGGATAATCCCCTAACACATGGAATGTACTCACTTTTCTATCTAGCAGCAATGCCATTTCTACTGAGGGTGTTACTGAAATGTTTTCTGGAGAACTTTTCAGTAGCTTAAATTTGGAAAAAAATAGTACCCATAACTCCATTACAGCATATTACAAAAATTCTAACTATACACATTTTTAGGGAGTTTGCACTACTGGCAGTATACTGAAACATTTGAACACTGGCAAATGTTCTTTGACCTGAAGCTACAAGGAAATTAAGCTCCAAAATGAAAATCATACTTTGCCCTCAGAAATATACATTATATTATATTCTGACTGACTACAGAAGCATAATCTGTTTGGCTTTGAAATTTTGAACTCTGCAGAAAATGACAAGGGGAGTAAAAGGCAGAAACTAGCTTCCATCCTGACATACTTTTTGAGGGTATCACGCCTCTCACCTTTTCAGAATTCCTCAAAGAATATGAATCTAAGTTCAGAACCATCACAAGTATTTATCTTCAAGGCATTTAGAACCATGCCACAGAATATCCCACAAACCACTGTTATCTTGAGTCAAGAGCACGGTCAACATGACAGCTCCCTGGGCACCTTAACGCAGCCAGTGCCAGGTGGAAGCCAGTTCAGACAGAGGGCAGGCTGTTATCAAGGACCAGGAAGAGATTGTGGGCTGCTGCAGGAACCTGGGACCTACTTCAAACACTCCTACTTTGTGTTCCTTAACTGAGGAAAGGTATGGAAAGAATTGTCATCTAAAGGTATTTATGGTGTTTGTTGAACCGGCCAAAAGCAGAAAATATTGACTTTTGCTTCTGTTAGACTGCAAGGTTATCAGCCCACTGAACAGAGGTCACCATTCATATATTTCTTGATGTTACAGTGCTTTAATTGTTAAAAATTTATGGGCACAACACCAAACTATTTAAAATCAACTCATACATTTTATTCATGCATTTATTCTTTTCCATTTAAACCTCTGTTGCACCAACAACTTCATTGGCTAAGAAGGTGGTATAAGAAAACTCAGAAAAATCAATCTAGTCAAGACAAGCTCTTCATTAACTCCTGGTTTCTAAACATACACAGTCACAGAGGGTATGGTTGGTACATGCAGGCAAGCCCAGATTACTGAACACACTTGTTTCAAGGCTTGGTTTTCACATACTGAGGTACAGGACGTCACACCAAGCAAACAAACTTCGGGGGACAAGGAAACAAAAAAAGTATTTTAAACAGCAGTAGATTGTTTTTAATTATCTTTGTTGATGCTAATGACAGGAAACATGGGAAAGGGCACTCCCAAAATACAGACACTCAAAGAAAGGACTGTAATCAACTTGCTTAAGTGTGCATTGCACACCTGAGGATGATGGCTATGGTTATGCTCAAAAGACCATCTAAACTTCTCTCCCTCTCCTTCTCTCTCTCTCTCTATATGTATTTATATATACACACCCCCCAGGTAGCACAGGTTAAAACATCCCACAAGACACAGCAATAGTGTGAGCAGAAAACATTAGCTTCTCCAAGCCACCAGGGAGCCTCACCCACCAACCAGCTGTTCCGGGGGTGAGCCCAGAGCCAGAATGTGCTGGGGTTCCCCACACACACTGCAGCTCTTACCAGAGACATGGACAAGAGAAACATTTCGGTCCATGACTTTCAGAGTTCACACTTTTTCTGAATCAGACCTGCTTTAAAGGCAGGAAATAACCACAAATGGCATCTTGGCATTTGGGACTGCTAAGGAAGGAACAGCGCCAAATGTCATACAAAACCAACAAAAAACAATGCAGAGGCTTCACAATGGCAGAATTTACCAGTAAAGAAATTGTTTCCTCTACAGTTTCACTTTTTTTGCTATTTATGTTTACTACAGGGACATTGAAAAAATATTAATTAGTTGATGTAGGTGTCTTTAGAAGCAAAACTATGAGCAAACACTGTTTCAGTCACTACTGAGTGTTTTCATTTATGACTGGGCACATGGTTTAGTGGGGAACACACTGGTGCGGGGTTAATGGTTAGACTCAATAACCTCAGAGGTCTTTTCCAACCTTAACAATTCTATGACTCCACGAACTGATAATTTTTTCTCTTTAATTTGAGCTAGAAACATTAGAAAGTGATTTAACTTGGAGCAAACATTTAAATAGCAGCTTTAAATAAATTCAGATCAGGTTTATTAACTCATGTACTTATTTCCTAGCAAACCAGCTCTAATTTATGAAAACTACAGTATAACATCAAAACACACTTATGCTTGCACATGCATTATTAAGCTATGTTTCTTTACAAAAAATACAGTGTTTTAGGGAATACTGTATATTTTAAATTAGCCATATACACCTAAGAAGTAGGTTTCCCATTCTTTTTAATTTGTACCATTGAAAACTTACTTACAGCTTCTCTGTAGATAGAGACCCTGATCCGACTCTGAATGACTTGACATGGTGCCAAGCCAGATAAGGACAATTTCTGGTGATTAAAATACAAATCCTTCTAATGTTAAACGAATTTGATTTTTTTGCTAAACAGTTTTAAGACAGACATACTTTTTTTTTTTTTTTAACATAAACATAGCTATCAGAAGAGGGAAAAACCCAGCAAACACACAACTCATAACCTAAGTATGTTTTAGAGTCTTAAGGTAAGATATAATTTATTCTACAATATTCACTAAACACATTTACAGGATCAGACAGGTTTTCAAAATCTCTGAGACAAACTAATACTGCAATCAAAGGATTAGCAAACCAGCTGCCTATGTGCCATTACAGCTGATTATCATAGACTGTAGACAGCTAGCTTACTTGGAAAGCGTTTTCAAGAATACTGCATTGTTGCCAGAAAGAAGGGTATAGCAGGATAAAGTGATAGTAACAACTCATTATTTTATTTATTATACATAAAAACAGGAACTTACGCAATATAAATTGCATGAGGTTTTAGAAAATCTTGTTATAAGCTACATTTACAATAAAACCTGACAAAATGGAGAAGTGAAGAGACTTACAAGACACTGCCATTCAGAGCTAGGGATGCCATGCAGTGAAGGTATGACTTTTCTTACTACTCTTACTAAAAACGAAATGGATTTAAAAATTCATCTTATCATGAATCCTAGGATAAAATCATGGGAATAGAAAAACTGAACAACTTGGAAGTTACAGGTTTTATCTTCAAAATGTTTTCATATAACTTTTGAGTTCACATGTAGAAAAAAATGCAAAATATAAACTTCCAATAGTGATCAATAAAAAAAGTGGTTTTATTATTAGATAGTCTTCAAATAATTTGTTATGTCCAAACAATTTTTCCTCCTTAAGGCTATGAGAAAGAATTATTGTTCTTACAGGAGACTGAGCTGTTACCAAACAGGAAAGCAGCAGAACTCAGCATATTTAAGAAGATACTGAAGTGTTTACAGCATTCCTTACAAAAAGACGGAAACATCTTTAGTTTTTTACTAACACTTCAGCATCATGTTCTTTCGACATCTTTATGAGTTGCACTGCCAGTAATGAGAGAATGTTTGCATCACTCCAACTTGACACAACTATAAAGGAAACTCAAAATTTATTATCTATGAAGAAAATTCAGATGTGGATGGAAATTACAGTAGTGATTTGCTCATCTAGTAAAACCACTCCTTTCAAGCAACACTGATGCAAACCCAAGACTAGTAACCAACTGAGTTTGTCCCCCAGATATCTGGTAAAAGAAATAATGTTAGCAGAGCAGAGCTGTATCTCTCTATCAGAATTGTGAATATCACATTTTTTTGCTGCATATGGTTTACTTTGACTACCGCTGGCTTTAGTCTATGTCATTTAGAATTATATATTGAATCCAAAGATTCCTGTACAGGGAGAAAAACAGGATCATCTTGATCACAGTTTCTAGCTATTGATATGGCCTCTGTATCTCAGAAGAGGAAGCCAAAGTCAGAATTTCACAGCCAGTCAAGAGAGGACAGACTGCCTTGGGGTAACTACAGAAGTATAAATATGCACCAGTTATTCAAAGCATGGCTTTCCAGAAAGCTTTCAGATTAAATAGATTATTCCTCCCCTACGTGCTTCTTCTCTGGTTTGTCTTCTTTCCCTCGCCTTCTGGGGATTTAAAGGTCTTTGAACATCCTGTGTAGGAGATGAAACAACAGCCATTCACAGTTTTTAAATGCTCTGTCTGAATGAGGCAGAGTAGTTAAAGAAAAGAGGCTTATCATAGTTTTATCCTCAGCTTCTGTGTTTACAATATGGTTACTCTCCAAATCTTGCTTGCTGTCTCTATCCCATAATATTGAAAGGTCAACCTCTCAGGTTTGCAAGCTTTTTTCACTCTTATATAAAATCTCTTGAAATTTGCCTCCTTATCCATCCACCCAAGTAAAGACTCCTAAGAGTCTACACATAAGTTCATCCACACCACCATTATCTTCTTTATTTTTAAAAGCTGCATTTTCCATTACACCTTGTTTTTTTCTAAATAACAGTTGCACGTCACTGAGGACAATGAGGATGAGAAAACAGGAAATGCTTTGATCGATGTGGGGTTTAACATTACCAAGTCACTGTATTAGTCAGGGACCAGAAAACACTAACAGAAATTACAGTGAAGAAGATCCCAACAATAGAATCAGTTGGATTTCACAGAGATAAAAAAAAGTAGCTCATGCTCAGCTTCATTAATCCTTTCCCCCTCATCCCATCCTCTAATTAGGATGCCTAAGTGCTCTCTGAGAGCACTGAACCATAAGGATGTACAACACAGGTATCAATGCAAAACTGGAAATGAAACAATGAAAACATTGGCAGATAAACAAGTATCTTCTCTGTACAGAGAAGAACAGAACACAAAACAAGAAAATAAAAATCCAGGCCAGGTTATATTTTTAGCAAAGGAAAATGAAGAAAGTTCAACAAAGGAAACGTGCATCTGACAAAAATCCAGTGACCACCAGTTACAAAGGAAAAGGAGACAAGACAGTTCTCAGGCTTTGCAAAAATACTGCCTTTAACTGAAAAACACAGACAAGATAAGTATAACGAAGTTCAACAATCTCTGAATATACTGACTAGTTTACTCTTAAAATACCATCATTGTAATAGTAGTATTGGGAATTTAAAAGCTACTGAAACAGTGAGTGCAGAATCTGTCCCACAACATTCCAAATTCCAGGTAGGTTTACCCCAGCGCAGAGTTCATTATTAGGTTTCCTCCCATGTCCCTACTGCATCCCTCAAGCAGTAAGGTCATCTGTCTTGTCCTTAATGCTTAACCTCATTGAACTTCCACCTTACCTTTTCAAGTCCTAAAGCATTCAGTATCCTGCTCATTTTTGTTCAATCTGCTTATCATTTCCTTGCCTGCTCCTCCCCTGATGCATTCCATAGCAGATGCACATTTCTCCCATAAGCACCACTACACCTTTTTTAGGTCACTGTATGTACAGCACAGCTCCTGTGAGCAGCTGCCAAGTCACAGTCACTCTCTTCATTTCAATCAAGCTTGTGCTGAAATTAATTTCTACCACAGTGTAAGTCCATGATGAAGAAATTAGCTTCCCTTCTTTAAACCACTAAAAAAGCCTCAACAAAACCCCCATACCGAGAGATGCACTACGCTGACGCAATGCGTGGCTCCATTGTGCCTGTGTGGCGTTCTTCAGCCTGTGACCTGGCCTCAACACTTGGCCATTTTTTGCCCTCAGTCATTGTACTGCGTCTTTATTCTGATTATAAATAAACTGAGACAGGATCCAACTCATGCTTTCATCCAAATACATATCAAAAACATTAAAATAAGAAAGATTAAATCCGTCCTGGTTACGGTTGACTGTTATTACAACCTGCTTATCAAAGTCCCTAGTCAGGCAAAGCAATTCCTTCTCCCATTTAATGGGATAACATGTAACTCCAGAACCTGAGGGAAGGAAGGAGAGGACATTCTAGAGACCTTCCAAGGCTACAGGAAGGCCACTGGCACGAGCATCTACTGTGGAAGGCCCTGTTGGTGACCCCAGGTGAGCCTGCCTGCCAAACCCACAAACTGCCCCCTCAGAGCTCAGGCTGGTCCACATTCACCCATGGATGGCCACAGCACTGCAGTCAGCGTGATGGCAGCGCACACTTCTCCCATCATGGTTTGCTTTTAACCCACACAGTATTTTGGCAGGCCCCTCCTTAACCCTGTGTCTGCTCTATAACCACGAGACACCGGATGCTAAGGGAGCAAAAGCTGGTTTTTTAGGCTCTGTCCTCCTCTCCTGCCAATCATAAAACACTGCTCACTAGTTATTTCACATCAAATTTGACAGAAAATAAAGATCCTCGTGGATACTCATTTCTCAAGAGTTCAATGAAAGCACGCTGGGCAGAGGCAAGTGGCACCAGAACCACCCCAATGGAAAGAAAAGGTGCTTCTTAGACATGAGGGATTTTACAGCTTAAGGAAAGATTACTCAAAAGTGCCTCCTACTTAATCCCAGCACAGCAGCTTTCAGAGGACCTCTGGCAAACACAATGCCCCCAATTTGGACAGAGCTTGTTCTATCACCAGATCTAATCCACATTTCTCACTTCCGTAACTTTTTAGCATACACATGCAACCATTTACGCTTCACTTAAGTCGTACTGAAGTTGTTAAATTCCAGTCAAGTGCCAAATGGCAGCACGAACAGTCAGATACAACACCAGGGTGGAAGCTGAGAAACACTGTTGAGGTCTCTCTGCTCCTCCCCAGCACAGCTGAACGGCCTCCCTACCAGGACCAGTTGCAAGGGAACAGAGGAGGAAATGGAAAAAGTGTCACATGCAATGTCTTGCTGTGTTTTCATCTAAAATCAGCCATACGCTCCTCACAGCAGTGTCTGTTTACAAAGCATTACAAACAATTGAATCCTATGGGATCCACGCACGCACGCTCCCGTCACCTCCTGCTGAAGCACACACTAACACTAATCCTACGCTGGCATAAGCAGCATCTTAAAAGAATCAAGAATTTTGCCTATTAAAAACCAAAACTTACACTTGGCAGTAGGAAGAACAGAACAGACATTCTTTTCATTTTATACAGTTTTCTTGATATGCATAAATTGATTTAAAAGACTCCACTCCAGACATCATTTAAAGCTAAATGAATCTGAGCCTGTCAATTTTTATTTTCTTAAGCTTTACGTTTTATATGGGTTCAAAGAAAAAACATCACTGCAAGCATCACTATAGCAACTGCAGCTCTTGAAACTTCCTTCATGCAACACACTCAGATTCCAGATGGAGCAAAATGCCATGTCTATCTCGCTTTTCTAAGGAGCCTCTCTTTCCTACAAAGCCTCCAAAGACTAGCAGGGACATCTGTCGCAGAAGTTGTTCTTGCAGAGACCACACAGAATAGGACAAATTCACCTATTTTTGCAGTTCTGAAAACAAATAAAACAATCAATATCATGACATCTGCACCCAAATGCCTGCGTGAAATGTCACTAGAACAAGAAAAGAATTATGCAAGGTATTCCTTTGAGTCCCTTTACAACCCAAGGGCTGACCTCATTAAAGTTAGAGGCATTTTTGCCACATATTTCAGCAGAGCCAGAATTCCACCCTTCATGGGAGGTTTCTCTGGTAGCCCAGCTCTTTCACTCACCACACTGCATCCAAAGTAGTTTGTAACATTTCCCTACACTTGCTGCCAATCAATTCTGCCTTACTACCTGGATGCAATTTGTAGAAAAGCCTGTGAATCCTTTACTCAAAATCTTAGAAAATAATAGTAATAGCAATATAAATTAAAAATAATTTGAAACAAAGTAATATAGAGATTGTAAACAAATCCAAGATCATTTTATCTCTAGGAAAAGACACGAGACTGGAGTAAAGGCACCATTGACTTATATTTTTTATGGAGCTATCCAGGGAGAAATAAGAGGTAATTGTGTATCTTGTCAGTTGGTTCCAATGTTCCCCATGTAATTCAGTGTCATGGAAGCAAGAACAACCCGAAGACTGTTTCAGGTGCCACTACAAACTATAACATTCATCATAATATTCAAGTAAAAATTAAAACACCATCAAAATCTATTCCCGTTGCCAAAAACACGTGGGAAAAAACCCAACAATGAAAATCCCTTATAGATTCTCTGGTTTGGCCTGTATTCTGAAAAATAATTAACAAAACATTCATCTGTCTCTTGTCTAATCCCTTTTAGAGTTTGCAGAAGACATCCCTCAATTCCAAGGTGAGCTTCTGATATTTATTGCACCTTCTGTGCCAGAACGAGGTGGCAGGACTATGGTGCAGGGAGAGCTGAGTAACACCCTGCTAACGGCAGGCACAGATGCCAGCACTGACAGGCTTCTTGCAAGCCACGATTTTCAAACAGCAATATGGTCATGTACCAGTAACATCATTATGCCCTGGAGATTCAGCCCTTTGTCCTCCAGTTCACATAAATGAAAACAAGTGTCAATACATCAAAGAAAACTGTCTGGAGTTCTTATTGCAAGTTTCTGCTATAGCTGACAGATGGCTCAGTTCTTATGAGTGGAAGAAAAAACATTTCCTAGCGGACCCCAAATATTTGTGCTTCATTGGCACACCTCTCAAAGAATTCAAGAATAGGGAAATGGGGTCAGGATGAATTCTCTTTCTGAAAGGAAAAGAAATAATGTAGGGAAATATACAGGTCATGAAACTAACAAATATTAAGCAGGCCATATTTGAAAAATACTAGACAGAACACATATCTGTATTTCTCTTCTAGAGCCCAGGGCCATAACACTCAAAATAACCTCAGCTGCCAATTATCTGGAGTCCCATAAAGTCCATCTATTGCAGTGAGGAATCTGACAGTCACTAGTGGGGAAAGTGCAATAAAAAGATTGACGTTACCATCACCATTTGACAAACGTGTGAGTAGTAACTTAAATTCTTCTTCTTGAATAATAGTTTTTTTCATTTTTAAAATCATAAGTGATGAGTGTTTGCAATTTCTCGTGGATGTCCTATGTATGATATGAAGTCCAGGTCTGCGAAAAAGTTCAAGCAGTATCAGTGTCTAATCTGCAAGCAATGATGAGAAACTATCATCAAGAGCATTAACAACTGGAAACATTTGCTAAATGGTTGTGTAAATTCTTAAATTAAATATCTAAAAAAAAAGTTATATACATGGAGCTTTATGTACTAAATACAAACACAGCCATGCAAATGTGATTACATATTTCTGGCACACTATCAAGGCACAGAAAAATGCCACATATACTGGTCTGTTTAAGATTAACTAGAGATGATTCCACTTAAAATTATTCAAAAATCTCTACAACTTTTTACTGTTGTTGTTGATCTAAACCAGTTCAAGGAAATCACCTCTCATTTGTGCATATTTTGTGGGGGGGGAAAGCAAAACTTTCATGAAATTACTCCTTCTAACTGTCTCAGCTACTTCTAGGTACAAAGATGGCATGCAGGATCTATGGCTGTAGAGTTCCCATGTCACAAAACATGGCTCTAAGAACCTGCAGCATGATTTAGATTGCGTTAAGGAAAGCTGCAATCTTCTACGCTATCAAAAAGATATTTTGAGACAAATGTGAAAGATATATGTTATTGTCAAGCTTAGGGGAGAAAAAAACAACAAATGCTTCTGTGACAATTTTTAGGTTTGTACTTCACCCATTCTAGCATTACTGAACAAATAAGCTGCAGTGGTCAGTTACGCTTTTCCTACATACTATTATCAATAGCTGTTGAACATCTGTACTATTAACATACTAGATATTCAAATAAACTCATATTTTCCAACTGACGGTTTTCCAGTTTCCTCAGTTTTCCAGCTTGGTCAGCAAGTTTTCCTGTTTTTTTAGCTTTTGACAATGTTGTTGTAAATACTTGCAGGAACTACCATTCCTTGAAAAATAACAGCCATCAGTATGTGCTCCTCTCTCTGAGGCTAGCAGCCCTTAAAAATTAAATCAAAATTCCACAAAAAACTGGAATCAACTCACTCTAGGCCCAAGTATTAACTATTCATTGGTATTTATCAGCTCAGTGTTCATTCCTCTCTACTCTTCCCCACACTCCTCAAATTTACTAGCAAAAGACAGTACCACTACATTGACTCAACATCAGTTTGTGCAATCCTTAGAGTAATTCTCAATCCCTTTGAAAAAGCAAGCAAGAAGCACATTTTCTTTCAGAATGCTTATCTGCATTGTAAAACAAATGTTGGTTTAAAAGCTAACTGTAACCACTCAGCAGTCCTGCCTTGCACTGCCCTGCTCCCAGAAAATGGTTAACATTTCTGCTGCTTCCCCCCTTCATAATCAACCCTGCTAACTAAGTTTTCAGACAATATAGGAGTATTCAGATCCCCATCCTGGCCTGCTTCTTTGTGTCTCTATTAACTGATCTGCAGCTGTACAAACAGCAGTGTTTCACCAGCATGCAGTCTCCTTTACTACAATTTACCTTATTTAATAGCACTTCTATAAGCTTCAATAAGCTCAGCATTTGAAAAACAGCAACAAATACCTTCAAGACATACTCCTTAATCTACAAAAAGATACCTACAGGTCTCAAACAGTAAATTGCATGACAGTCTGTCTACTGCATCTCGACAAAGGGCTTTTGCTGAAATCACGAGTCCTGGGGAGTCTGAGGGGTCATGTGTTAGTTTTATGAATATTCTGACTCATTATCAGGCTCCATTCTCAAAACAGAAAACAGCACTGTATAAACTTTGCCAGTACAACCATCAACAAAAGTCACCATTTATTTCTTCAGGTAGAAGAGGTTTCCCCAGCTGTGCTAAGAATGCCATCATCTTCCTAAATAAACTATTAAGCTGATGAGGAGACTGTAATTTCTAAAGAAAAGTCTGGAAAGAGTTGTTTTTGCAAATTTGCAAAACAAGTCAGCTAACACGAGCAAACAGTCCCTCTCACAGCTGACAGTCCTGGCTGGCAGCAGGTTGTAACTCATTTTCATGCTTCCCCCTGCAATCTTTTTGGGTACTTTTGGGTAAAAACACAAGAGAAACATAGAAGAGAGATCCAGACACATCCATGCAACACACGCATCCACTCCACTGCTAAAAGTAGTTCACATTACAGTGGCTCAGCTACATTAAATTATTCTGGATTGTCTTCGCACAGATATCTCAAGGCACAGTTTTGCATCTTAGTTGTTCAAAACATTCAGCAGGGGAGCACTTAAATGAAAAGCTTTTTATATTGGTGCCGCTCAGAGCTACTGTGTTTTTTAGAAAGCCCTAAATCTTATCCAGATCGTAATCATAGGCACAATACAGAAAGAAAAACGTGGCATCAGAGTTGAAAATCCTTCTGTCAGGCAGAACCTAATTTCAGAAAGTGCTCTTTCTTGATCTCTTAAAAACCAGTTGCCTCAGTTAATGAATATCTCAGAAAAGTTACAAATAACCTGAAGTTTCCCCCATAACGGATATAGAGAATATACTTCTAGTATTAGCAAAAAATAGCTTTATGCCTCATATGAATTATCTCAATCACTTATGGTTTAAGAAAATGGATTTCATTTTTTTTTTTAATAATTTACAGATTGCAAAGACTGGGACTTGAAAACTAGATAATTTTTCTAAGGTGGTGATGTTTACATCTGTAGCACACTTTATTTCTCATTTGATGTAGAGAACAGTGCAAGAGCAGTCAATTTTCCGAAGAGCACGGGGAGACTTCTGACTGTCCTGTTAAGTTACTGTGTCTCACTGAGGCAAAGAGAAAAGGCGAGGGACAGGAGGGAACACATTCAGTTTTACAGCAGCAGAAGTTACGGCCCGCAGTTTATTTCCAAGAACTCAGCTAACCCCTCCAGCACAATAAAACGCAGCAGTGGATGGGCGAAGCAGCCCTTTCTTTCTTCCCCTCCCTATTTGAACTGCTTCTCTTCGCTGGGAGAGACAAGGCTGGGGCTCCCCTGCCCTGAATGCCTGGCTCTGCTCCAAGCTGCACTTAATGAGGTCCTGGCAACTCCCTGGTACTGCAGACGCCTCTCAGCCTTCATCAAACACACAGACCCGCGGGCGGAGCTGCGCCTGACAGCAGGGCTTTTACTTCCAAAATAAAGAGACAAACAGACATTCTAGAATATCGTATGCCCCAGACTTTATCTGAGCTAATCCGATCTCACTTCAACTCTCCTCCAAGAAAAGCGAGCGCTAATACCTTATAACAATTAACAAAGTTTACATATTGTGCTATTCAAGTCAGCTAACGTTTGATGCAAAAGAAACCCTTAACTCTTGTCATTTCAATTGTTAGAAATCCAGTTACATATTCAATGTTTGGGGAGGGGAAAAAAATCAGTAGCAGTCAAATTCTGATTTTCTTTTCTAAGCAGTGATAGGGCAAACCACTACAACAGGAACCAAGCTCTAAAAAGCAGAAGAGATTCATTCTTTAAAAATGTATCAACTAAAGAAACACCACAATAATACATTAGTGACACTACTACTATAATTTGCCAGAGGATGTAATGCCCACTCATACTTCCACATTTTTTAAATTACAATAATTTTCATGCTTCATAACCATGTTTTAGATTATCTTCTTTTCTGACTGAATACAAGTTTGGTTTGAAAAAAAAAAAAATAAAAGATTACAGCACAACCTAGCTATCCCAAGTTGCTTTGCTTCCAGGTTGATCCACATTTAGCTTCAAGAGGAAAAAAAAAAATAGCCAGAGTATACTGAATTGTGCACAGAAAGTGCTGCTGTCTCTTTGCAGATCATGAAGGAGGATTTTCTTGTTTGGGTTAGAAGTTTATTTATTTGTAAAGAAATATTACTTTTCTCTACAATAATTTGCAGACTTTATTAAAAATATAATTCAATTGAGTTTCACCTACTATCATATTATTATTTGGGTATAACCCAAATCCTTGCTAACAAGGCCCAAAACATTTCTTTTCAGGAAGATCGCTTGTCCACAGGAGACACCCTGCAAGAAACCACACATTCAGATCCCACTGGCAGATCACAGCTAATTCAGATCCCCAAGTTCCAGCTGAAAAAGGTAACTTTTGTAAATTACCAGCAGAGAACAAACGAAGGATCCCACCCCCTCAAGCCCAATGCCAGCACTGTCCGAGCTCCAAAGGAACACGTATCACCTTCGATATATTACCTCTGTTGAAAGCAGCGCTCAGCCCAAGTCTGTTGTTCCACACATGTAAATTACATACACACAGTAAACAGACTGCATTTAGCAGAGGCATTTACTCTTCAGACCTTACATTAAAATATATTCTGTGTGTAATATCTAATGAACACATGAAATAAATCCTAGGTTAGGACCAGCACTTGCTCTCTCCACCCATGTAAGCCTTGTCAGAATGGAGCAAGCTTTTCCCAAAGGTAAGGGAGAAGGTTCCAGCTGTTCCATGTACGACTGAACAAGGAATTAGGTACAGCAAGAGACTGTACCTAATAAAATATGTGTGGATGAGCTTTAATAAGCACGAAGTGAAGTTGTAATAGATGCTGCAGAAAAACCCCAATGTTTTATTATCTGCTGAGGGGCAGAAGAGGGTGTAGGTCCCTCCAGATGACACTTGGCAAGAAGACATTACTTCCTATGAAAGGCACATCATACATAGCATGTTGCTCAACAAAGCACTGCATTTGGATAATTTTGCAAAAGCAAACTATTTAAATACAGTAGTAGCAGCACAAACAGGGTGTGGGAAATCTGAACAGCAAACAAAGGAGTGTGGACAAGATTACAGACAGGGAGGGCAAAGGGTGCAAGAGAAAACATGCTGGAAGACAGCAGCTCTGTCCAGCTACCCAAGAGTGGTAAAGCACTGTCTAGGTTACTATTGCTGTGACAATCCATGCCTATATTCATCGCAAATTATATATCAATTGCTGTATAACACTGCTATCTGCTGAAATATAAAAGCACATTTATACCTAAATAATGATTTAGTGTATTAGATACCATTAATTTAAAAGTGAATTAGCAATCCGCCATATGGTATTGAAGAAAAGGGTTGCACTAACATCATCCTCTTTCTTGAGACTGAAATACATACAAATGAATGCCTGTGAAATGCAAAAATAAGGATTTATATGGAAAGATATTTGAGAAGAAACACTGATTCTGCATAATTAACAGCACTGAAGAGATGGAAATGTTTGCTCTTCCTAACAATATCCAGCAACCTGTAATTTAGCAAGCTGCTATCATGAAAAACCTGTTATTCCATTTATCATTTTCTCACCAAACTGGACTAAAATTTCCGTCTGGGTTCCATTTAAATCTGTCTTTGTAACGGTGCAGCTGAACACAGTGCCATAATCACACCACTGAATATTTGCTAAGCAGGCTGTATTTTGAGAAGGAGGTGAAAGACCTTTTCCTTTAGATACACTAAAGTAGCCTTTGAATCAGACTGAGGGGCTGAGAGTGAAAAGCCATCAGCAATGCCCACATCAGGGTAATGAAGCAGAAAAGCAGCAGGATCAGCAGCAGAGCGAAGGAGCTGAGAGGAGCCCGGACCTCCCCCACTGCAGCAGGATGGCACCAGCGCTACGTGACAGCCAAAACCAGCCCGAGAGGGTGAGCCTTCCCATCAGGGCACTCCCCCTCCATGTGCTCCTTCTTCACCGGGCAACTGTGTGCTTCCCAAAACCGCACTCCTCGGTCGTTTGTACCACCTCTGGTGTGCAGCACACAGCCCTTGTGCAACGCTCAACGCGAAGCAGAATGGGGAAATCCATAGCGCTGGCCTTTCAGAGTTCTTAATGTCTGGGCGAAGTGATCAGAAGACCTTTAATTTCAGCATGAGACAATAGGTTTTTCCCAAGGACCCAATGCACATCGTTTACAAGGATTATCCTGCTGGTAAGAGGGCATGTCAGCAAGCTCACTGCTCAGGGTGTGAAAGGTTTTCGGCTGTTCCATTAGTTTCCCTCCAGCTATTCACTCGATGCCAGTAACAGAGTTCAGTATTTTTGAAATCCTACACTTACGTTGCATATGTGTTTTGGATGACTTCCAATACTGACCAGTTTCAGATATTAGACACGACATAGAATACTTTCCAGTATAATTTTTTGGTTTCTAAGCAGGAGCAGCTTAGGACTCTCCAAGTCAGAGATTACAGTATTTTGTGTAAAAAAAAAAAAAAAAAAAAAAAAACAAAACAAAAAAAAAAAAAAAAAAAACCTCTACAAATTTTTCTTCTACAGATATGTAATATTTCCCCTTTTCATCATCCTGTTCTATCCTGCACACGTGTCAACAACCTTGAGAAAGAAACGCACTGTATCAAACTACAACTTACAGAGAAAAGTAACAATGGATCTTACACAACAAAAATGCAAATACAGATGTCAAGTGACTCAAAATTTTAAATGCAATTCAATACCCTTTAATGTCATTAATCAATATTCTTTTCAGGAATGTAATGGCATGAAACAGTTTGCATTAAAAACAACAAAACATTTTGCTAGCAATGACCTCCTTCGATGATGGTAAGACTGACATCTTTCCCTAGAGTTGGAATAGACAATTATAGCCTTAGTACATGTAAGCTCCTATTTAAAATGTCCATAATTGACTACCAAAAACAATTGTTTACCAGGTCACATAAAAAAATGAATTATCCAACTGTATAAAAGTCCATTATATAGCACTACTTTATACAAAAGCAATTCAGTGCCAAGAAAAATCTGATTTTATGCAAATCCAAGCCGTTTATTATGAACACAAGATAAATGTCTTGGTTTGGCTTAACATTGAAGACCAGTATGCAGCAGTACATAAACATACCCTTAACTCTGTGCTTTGTTTATTTTCCATTGTATGTGTCCCAATCATTTTGAGCCTGATATCTAGCAAGTTTGCAAAAGATCATAAATACAGTGATAAAACCATAGTCTTTATGCCCCTCATTTTTTTCTCTTATGCTAATATCTCTAAAAATCATAGAGCTATCTAGCACCAAGTAAATTTGTATCAGTCCCTTATTTTCTTCATAAATGCACAACTATCTTAAAATCTCAAGTTTTCAATATATTACTTGCACACTCTTCTGTATATAATGCTTACAGCTCATCCAAACAAGATGCAGAACCACATAGTAACAGCTTGTGTCCATAAGGCAGCTATCACTTTACCAAATAATCCAAAAAGGAGCAACAGATGAAATGGGAGAGGGAAAAAAGAAACCAGTCACAATCAGCTCTTCAGTAGGAAATATTTAAGTTATAAATAGGTTAAGTATAAGCTTATATAAAACTGAACCGTTTGATTTAAACAAGTAGCTTTTTAGAGCAGCAACAATATTATTTTAAAAGACATCAAACAGGATTCAGCAGTAGAACTAGAAACAGTTCTCTCAGAGCTTTGGAAGTTTTCTGTTTCAATGTCTTCTACTATCTCTTAACATCTCTCCCATTTTACTCTACAAGTCTTTCAACAGCAATCTATATCTGCAGTATACTTCCTAGCAAATAATTATGCCCATCATTTCTATATCTTTATTTTTTACATTTGCTTATTATATCAAGCAACCAAAGGCTCGCAAACCAAAAGTTTAAAAAGCCTTTACCCTCCTGCTGCCAGGGATTAGCATATTTAAGCATTCTAGGGAGGCCCATGTGAAACAAAAGAGACGGGCTGGGAAGTACCACAAAGCAGTGCTTCTCAAGTAGAAATGGGTTCTTTAAAACAAAACAAAAGAAAAAAAAAAAGAAGAAGAAAAAACAGCACTTATGCATTCACACCACTTGCTATTTACCCAGTGACTGAAACAGAGGTTAAAAAAAAAAATCATTGCAGAAATTCAAAAGACGGTAACAAAAGTCGGTGTATCACACACAACCAGCTCAAAGCTATTCAGTTCCCTTTTCCTTGCGGCAAAGGCCTGCCCCAAAGCTCCCTAAAAAGCACAATACAGTCAAGCCTCAAAACAAGCCTCCTTCTCCTATAAATCTAGTAAACTACCAAAGGGAATAACAGATGAGAACAAGAAATCTTTCTCTCTCTTCAGACAAGAAGTTCCCAAAACAACAACACTTAAGCCAAGATTTGCACTGAGACAATGCAGTTTTAAATTGTTTAATGTGTTTTTTACACATCAGTTGTGAACTACTGGGTCTTTCGCACTCCACAGACCAATTGCGGTGAGACAGATTTTTCTCCTAATCAGCTGCTCAATAACTCTAGACAACCCTGTTATTCAGTAATCCAGGAATAATTCTCTCTTTCTCTCCCGGGGCCATTACACTGCCTCTTAACCCAAACTGAAGTAGGATTAGCACCATTTTGCCTTTTCCCCTCCCCTGCTTACTGCTGTTTCTCTTGAGCCAGAGCTCATGAAACTGCACAGTGAACCAATTCGGAGAGATGACCTGGGGAAAAAATAAACTGGGGGAGCATAGGCAGGTTAGTTTGGCAAAGTCAACTCTTCAAAGAGCATCACTGAGGCACTGGTGCTGGCAGGGGAGAGAAGGCAAGGTCAGCCGGCCAGCAGTGAATCCCAGGGGCAGGTGGAAGGCGAGAAAAGTGGTCCCTGGCAGGTCACGGTTTAGAGGTTTAGACCAACTTCAACTACCAGAGAACCGCACTCCAGGCTTCACTGCTTCCTTCAAAAGCAAATCAAACATGCAACAATTCTACAAACACAAAAAACCCAGTATTTTTCTGCCAATGGTTTTATCACTGAAACAGAAATTTGTACTCATGGAGGAGTGTTAGAAAACAGAGTGAATAGTCATTGTTGTTTGATTGTTTCAGTATTCCACTGTGTGATGCCATCCACACACCCACAAATTAAAACCAAGAATTTTTTTCATGGGGAAATTATTCTTAAAATAATTGACTTGTCACAGTGCCTTTATGGGAATTTTATAGAGGTTTAAGCTGTAACCTTGTCCTGCATTGAGTAATTAACAGTATAGAACTGTACAAAAACCAGCAAAATACTAAAGCTTTGCAGAGTAAATGCCACAGTACTTCATTCTTTGACCTCTGTGGAGCTGAAAAGCAACACCATGTATTTCACAGCAACCTATTACCAAGTACATCTACCAACAGATGAGCAAACTCTAAATTTCTTTGTAAAGAAATGAGAAATGGTAAGAATCTGCTACGTTACTGATAACACTTCAGGACACAAAATCTTCACTTGGTTCAATTCTTTTGAAGTGCTTTAATACATTTTTGATAGCTCAGTGAATGGACTTATGGGTAGTCAATTTGCATATATTTTGATAGAATATGCAAAGAGGTTCTCTGAAGATCCTGTTAAATAAACTACAGAGAAAACATTATTTCACTAACTATGAATGATAGATTTCTCTGTCCCAGAGAAATCTGACACCCATACATTCTCTGCATTAAAATTTAACTGGATTATTTACTAGCAATGTGATTTCCTTCCTGAAAACCATTTTATACTCATCTCTGACAAGCCTCTAGAAACCCCTAGAAGCCAAGCAAAAAGTTGAGAAATTTACCATAATTATGTGTTTGAAAACAGAAATTTATGGGGGAAATAAAAAGAAACAAATTCACCCTGAAATACCCAAAATCAGATGCAGACTATTGGGCAACCATCACTCAGGTGGGCGAGAAAACTCAGCAATAGACCTGCTAGTCACAGGTGCCTGGATTGTCCCCAAATCTCAGAACTCACCGGTTTTGGCCCTTTGGGACTTCCTATTCCCCTACAGCTTCCTTATTTCACACAGACATTTCCGAGCCATTCCTTAGCAGTAAATCTGTTACTTCCTTCTTTGTCCTGACCCTGAGTAACTTCACTCCTAATGACCTGGACAAATACCAGTGGACTTTGGAATTTCAAGTGTTGCCAATAATCAGACTTGGCTTTCCTTATACACAAGTATCCATGAAATTCAATACTACTGCTCCAATGCAAACATCTCAGGTCTTCCTCTAAGATAAGGTAAAGGCATTGTGAAGAGGGAGCGTTTCAAACAGAGCTGATGTATAAAGATAGATTACCAAGCAAGACAACTGCACTGTATCACAACAAAAATGACCTTAGATTAGTTTGAGAATGAACTTTGACAGTAATGAAATATAAAGAGGTGTTTGATTACTCAGAACATCTTTTCAGTCTCCTTAACATAAATGGTTACAAAAACAGGAAAAGATAAGCAGGCAAATATTTCAGCTTGGAAGGCAAGTGAATCTATCTGTAGGTGAAGGAAAGTCGTATTTGAAGATCTGCTGTTATAAGAAAAACACACAGCCACTGATGCACTTTTTTTCTCCAAGTCTTAAAAATTTGTATCTTACGAACTTAACTAGTTAATCACCCAGATCTTGCATTGCTAAGAATTTCTTTTATCTGCTCACACCTTGAAAGCCATTTTGTACAGCACATAAATATTCTATTATTCTGCAAAATTCTGCAGTAAATTTCACATTTGAAGTGTTGTTATAACACTATAATATTTTATGTTGTTACAATCACTCATCTCCTATGCAGAAGAATCATGTTTACCAATGGACATAAATTATTTCTATCAGTCTGAGGAAGGTTTTACGGGAGAGTTTAGATAGCCAGCTATGAAACTTTGCTCCAAGAACATAAAAAAATAAATACAGACCATTATGCAGCAGAGGAAGGTGTCACAGGCTCTTTAAATTTACAACAGGATACAGATATATATAGAGGATATTGTGTCATTAAGGAACCTAGCTAACTCTCAGAATCTAAGTACATTCACAGATACTGCTTTACCACATAACAGCCTGAAAAAAATCCTGAATAAATACAGTGAGCAGGCAGAGCTAAATTTCCTTCTCAGAGTAATTGCCAGAAACATTGAAAATTTCAAAGCAGGGTACAAAAGCACTGCACACTCACACTATTTAACAACTGCTGGAGCTGACCCACAGCAGAAGCCCCACGAGCTGCTGTAACTCACCAGTCTGGCAGAAAACTAGGTCAGTAGCCCTACAAAAACACTACTTAGATTTCTGCCAGTTAGAGACTTAAAGCTGCTTAATGACGGGTTCCAGATGAGTACAAGGGTGAGGAAGGAATACATACCTAGGAGCAGGAGAGAAGCTGAAAGAGAGAGATTTCCTAATGGATCGCTGCCGTAGAAGGATGACTAAATTGTCAGCTCCAGGAACTGAAGTCTCCTGCCCAGTTCCTCAAGACCCTTGCCCCATTTGCCTCATTCCAGCAAGTACAGAAAGAACTCTAAGCACCCCTCTACCTCTCCCTTCCTCAAAGGGCACCCACTGACCGACCCAACCTCAACTATCATTAATTGCAGACACTTCCTAAAAAGCAATGCTGTGCAACAACCAAATTCTGCATTCACAGTTACATTTTCATACGGTAACTTTAAAAACACAGTAAATACCATCTCCACAGAGAAATTACTTCTGTCTGCCCTGGAAAAAAAAACCAGAAGAGTGGCAGCAGGGAGGAAGAAGGCAGAGAGAGAGATGCATTTTGGGATAAATCTATCTATGTAAAAAGAAGTGCAGCTAGAATTTTATATTAAATGTTTTGGAATAGAATAACTTACTATCTCATGGGCTACTAACTTTCAAGGTAACAGTGAACCTGGTTCTACCAGCACAAACTGCTCAGCAAGCCAAAAATTATATGAATGGTGCCAATGTAACACCATATTCAAATCACAATGCTAGCACTGACCCTGGCAAGAACCATTCTGCATCAAATTAATGACAAGTGAAAACTACACTTTGCTTCCAGCTGCCCAGCTTACAGCCCAGTCCTGAAGCTTCCACTGTGCCCTGCCTGCTCCAAGACCATCAGTTAACAGAGACTACATCTCTTAGCCACTGAAATGCAGAGCCACCCCACCCTATGATTACCTGCAGCTGAAAGGATTTGAAGTATTTTCTAGCCAAGATGCACCACCTGTGTGTATGTTCAATGAACACTGCTCAGCTGCAGCTGTTAAACAGATAATCCATTTCTGAAAGGGTGAGTTACAAAGAACTGCTCAAAAATTGACTATCTGGCCTTACCTTAAACATAAGCCATGACAATTCAGGAAAAAAACAGTATTATTTCTTACAGTGGTATATATTAGCCCTAAAACCATTTCCTGTGGCATAATGGCTTGCTTCTAATGAAATCATAAATCACAGGAAACAGTTAAGAATTAGAAAAATAAGACAAGATATTTATTACTGTTTATGAACAATATTTAGAGAGGCCCAGAGAGTGTCTGCATGCTTCAGTAGCATTGAATGTGGGGGGGAGAATCTACCTTCAAAACTCATTTCTCAGTCCCATTTTTGAAAATGAATCATACCCATAATCACTGCAAACCCTGTAAAAATAGGTGAATAGGTTACAGTAATGAATATCATACTATTGTTAAATATTTGATCTTGGAGTTAACCTCAAATACACACCTAAAGACTCTCACAGACTGTTTTTAAAGATATACTGCCATAACCTAAAGTAAGGACACTACTAGATAATACATTCAAGTTTGTGGTAACAATATCTGAAAGCAGCAAGAATACATGAGATACTGAAATGTAAAGTCTCCTGAAATTTCCCTTAAAATTCTGCTGTTTCTTTCTTCCAGATTCCTCCATTATGCCCATCCAAGATAGTCAGCTCCCTCTGTCCCATGTTCTGTTCCAATGAGGGTATGGACTGAAGAGGGACCTGGGAGGCCCATGTAATCCATGCAGGAGAGTCACAACAGAATGTCACCATCTGTTAACAAGTCTCTTTTCAGTCAGGTTTTTGCTTGGGATGTGAAGGGTGGGAGCAGGTTTGGAGGTAGAGAGGGAGGAGCGTAGTTTTGTTCCTGTTGTTTTAAATATACTATTTCATGCCATACCATACCAAGAGCAGCAGGCATACTCTTCTAAACAAGCGTGATTGAACTGAAGCAACCTTGTCTCCCCAGCCTTGCTAAAGATCTGTGAATCCCTTATAAGATTTCGATAAGCAAAGCCATAGTACCTTATTAGAAGATGCTATGACAATCACACATTTTAGTCACCTTACAGGCAAAACCAGAAAGCTCTACAAACTTCCAGGGCTGCCATATCAGATTATAAAGACAAACCCAGCCAGTACTTCAGAAAACCCGATCTGGCCTTCTGGCTAGCTGCCACAAAATCTTTCCTTCATTTAAATTCTGCTCCAATTCTACTCTCTATTGTTTCATTGCTTTAGGGAGCTTTCACTTCACAATGAGGGCACCTCTGCCAATCCAGCCCTGCCTCTGTAAATAATTTACTGGTTACATGATTTCATCATAAGCAGTGACTGGAACTGCAGCACTGGGGAATTTAAAACATGAGTGTCAAAACATGCTCTTACCAGAATCCCCCCAACAGCCAGAACCCTATCAGTGGCCCTTAGGCAATGCCTGACAGGCCTGGAGCAGGTCACTCCTTGCTGCAGGAACCACCAAGTATGTTTCATCAAGATGGGGATGAAAATCCCCTCCAAGAAGGGTAACTACTTCAACACAGCTGCTGTAAGCTTCAGATGGAGTACACAAACAAAGAAGGTACTCTACACCAATTTCCCCCTGTACCTTTCAGCCAGTCAGATTCCCATATTCCTTTCAATATTCATTGTGTCTCATGCCCAGAGAAAACAGTCTCAAATCAATTAAGAAACATCAAACCTCTTGCTAGCTCCATTTTAGAAAACTATATTGCCTCACGCAGGCCCTCAAAAATATGGAAGGTGTAATAAGGTAGCTCATCCATGCCAGCCAGCTGCTCACCTTCACCTGTGCATGCCAGTAAAACCTTGCCCTCACAAGAGGAACCTCCACACTTACTTCTCCTGTAAAGGCCTTCAGAACAACCTTTCATATGTAAAACTAGTTGTCAGATACACAGTTTATGTCACTGGGGTTGTCCCAGAGAGAGAACACAAAAATTTCTCTCCACTGGGATTTAAGGTTTTGTTACTTGAAAGCCTGACTAAAAATCAGAGCATGTGCAGCTCTGAAGAGGTTCTTGCTCTTGTGAATGGATCCATTAAAAACATTCCTCTGAATACAAGTCCTTCTGCTTACAGAGCAGAAAACAACCTGGAGCAGTCACTAGAATACTGTCCTCCTCACATGGTAACTGATTTGAGAGGCACGAGGAGCGAGGACAAGCTGCAGAATAGCAGCGATGTGAATTCGCCATCATTAGATAATGGAGCACTTGCCTATCTACTTCAAAAAATTTGCTAGGAGTTACAGATTTCTCCATTCAAACTCCACAAAATTACTGATTCCTGCATTGATTTCTTAAAATTTGTTAATAATGTTACAAAACCAAATTCAAGCAGAAGGAAAGTTTTCATCATAACTGCAAAACAGTGGAAGACTTGATGGTAATTCAGGTCAAATATGTTATAAATATTTGCATTAACACACTAGGTCTGGTTTGTAGTTGGCTTTTTATCATGATTTGGTTTTGTTAAACTGACCACCACAAATACTCATGTTCTAGTTTATCTCCACGTTATTTCAGCTCAGTATGTTCCTGTACATAACCTGAAATTCAAGTTCTAGGACCTCTTCTAAACTAATTGCACTGTTAGCCACCTTTTCAATGTTGGCCAATTCAGGACAACATTGAGGGACAGTTGGGTTGACATTATTTATATTTACTTACTTTTAATTTAAATTCAGAGCAGAGGGAATAATTACATTTATTATAACAAAGCCTGGAACTCTGCCTGTAATTAAGGATCTGACACATCTTAGAAGAACTCCATTTTCAGTTGCTTAAGACATTTGCCAAACTATCAGTGAGGTCACAGATTTCACAGAGCAAGCCTTTTTCTACTATTTTACTTAGAAGTGAAAAACAGATTCTGTTAAAAAGATGCTGTCATGCCTGAGAGTAAGACGAGAAAAAATAGGTTGTGAAGTCCATATTAAAATACTTTTTTTAAGTATTCTGTTGACAAATTCTAAAAGTGGAAGAAGCTGAATTTAAGCTGTGGCAGACAGGCTGCTCATACCAAGGGTGTGGCTCCTGGTTGGTTTGCGGTGAGCTCTTTTTTTCTTGTGGGGAAGTGGAAGGGGAACAGAGGATTGCTCATTTTCTTGACAAAGTACCAAAATTATAGGCCTCTGAAAAACTTCAGAAGAAGCTGTTAGTTTGGAAACTCAATTTTTCACAGACCAGCAGCACTGGACATGCATTACGGTCTCTCTAGGACATGGGACTGTTGCACATGCTGCTTCCATAGGCAGATAGAAATCTGCTGCTTTATGAATGAGCTGAGGTGAACTTAGCTTCAGCTCCTCCTCCAGCAGCCAAGCACCTACTCTGGTAAGGCTGGAACTAAAAGCTTCTCAGTTCTCTCCTGATCTCTCTGCCCTTGCCAGGGAAGCACACGAAACAGGAAAAATCCAAAATACTAAGAACCCTGGTATGTGAAAAGCAGTGAAGAGACACAACACAGGCCAGTAGAGAAAGCAGCAGTGATGTCACTGTTCACAAAAGAGACAAAACCAAAGGAGGTCAAAACCAAATGAAAAGACCAAAAGCCAGGAAGAAGACGAAGTTGAAACAGAGAAAAGAAAGACTGGAAATGCCTGTGGTCTCCAATAAAGAGAAACTCTGCTTTGTAGAAGCAACTTTTTACTTTTTCCCTTCCCCTCACTCTCTAGATCCTTTGCATTTATTTTATGATTTCGGTCACAATGTTGTGCTTAGGAAAAAAATATTATTGTAGCAAGAAAATGTAGGAAATAAACCGCTAGGTTCAAAGCAACAGATCTTCTTAATAACATCTTGTTTTCAATATATAAACTTCTGGGTTTGTGGTTGGGTTTTGGGCTTTTTTTCTTTTTAAATTAATTTCTTCCTATCCTTATTCCAGGAAGCTCTCACTAAGGTATCTGGATGCTAGATTGCATATTTATATTCAGTAGTGTTTAGAGAATTACATCAACAAATAAAAATTGTAAGATACCATGTATTTTTAATTCATTGGTTCATTGCAGAATCCTCTGTGTTTGGTACCAAACAAGACTACATACAAGGCAAACAGACGTGAAAGAAGGAACATGTTCATACTGTGGCAGAGCCAGATAATCATGCACAAACTGTGTGCATGTGTCAGGCTACCATCAAAAACCTACTCCTTAGATTTACTAAGAAATCTACAAAGACTTTAAGCAAAGGACAATTTCTCTCCGTCCAACCTTTTCCAGCGACTAACTCAAATGTTTTTTTCCTATGCTTAAAGAGATCTTTATTCCATGGCCCCTGTGAGGATTCATTCTTCACACTAGCCTAGTGCCCAGCTAGTGCTCCAGCCATTCAGTCACAGAGGAAAATTAGGCAGGAAAAAGGTTAATCTCCAATGATGTTACCAGAATTCTTGCACCTCACTAAATTTTCTTGTGCTTCCAAGGAGTAAATTATTGAAATAACCTTTTCTGTTATAGATCTCTTATCTTTTTCATTAATATATTTTGAAATCTGCTCCTAGTTGGCATGTTTCTCCCACAGTAAAGAAATTATAGCTCAGTGTCCATGGCCCTTTTATAATGGTTTTAATAAGGCAATAGTATAGGGTTTGGCAACTAGAGTATTTTAATTCAGGAATCTAACAGCACTACATCCTCCTTTTTGGAACTTGGATGCTCAAAGTTCCAACTGTCCAAAGATGACTTAAAATATTCTCTCCTAATTTTAAAGTCACTAATTTTAAGACCAAAATCATCCTGAGCTCTCTCTCACACACATAAAAAGCCTTAAGAAAAATTACAAAGCTTACTATTTGCAGAAGCAATGGCTGTTAAAAATAGGAAGGGAATGGAAATCAGATGATTACAAGAAAAAATTAGCCACAATTATGCAAAAGTATCATCATATATGTGTATCTTAAAATTCACCAAACTGCGCTGAGAAATTGGCAGTATCTGAGTAAATCCATATAATCTGCTTTTATTGATTCTCTAGTCCACTGAATTCCCTCACACTAAACTTATTGAAATGTAAAAAACAATTGCTTCAGAAAAGCTTAACAGAAAACACTCTCAGGGTTTCGTATGTTCATTTAAAAGTCCTCTGAGCCTAGAAGTTTCTTAGTATCTACTGGGAAGGCAGGGCTCAGAATAATTCTACATGTACTAAGGCTCAAATTACCTCTTCTCTCTTCTACACAGGCAGAACAGGCACTTGGAGAACACTGGATAGAAGAAAGAAAAAAGTGAAAAAACACAAAGGAAATACATACATATGAAAAATATGAAATAGAAGTAATGAAATTCCAGCAATGTGCTCATGTCCCTACATAGCTTTGTTTTTTATTGCAATAAAAAACCCCAAGTATACTCACTGTCAAAAGGGGAAAAAAGTCACATAGGGAACATTATAGTTTACTGCTGCTTCTAAGAAAAGCAGTGAAAGCATGTCAGAGTACAGACACTTGAAATTGCTAATTTAGATGCAGTTTAAGATTAGAAATCCACTTTCATCTAAAATAAGGAATATCCACCACGTGCCTACCAAATAAACACTTTTTTGCTGCATCATTAAAATATATTCAAGTAGTTGAGCAATTGTACATGCTACCAAAAAAAAACAAATTTAGTTATCTGTTCAGCTTTCTGAACTGTTTCTTTAACATCTCAGGCACAGCTCAATCAAACAGAGAGAGACCATGAGTGGATGATGCAAAACAACAGATATTTGGAGTCTGTGGCCTGCTTGGGATAACAAATTGAACAAATTGAGTGGTCAGGAATGATGATAAAAATTCAGTTTAACTAATCAGAACTCAAACAGCAATAAAGTAAGACACAAGGTAAAACACTCCCAAATATATTTCAAATGACAACATTTTCTCTTTTGAACTGTATGTATAAAATTGAAGCAGAGTAGTTAACAGTGGTGAGAAATTAATAAATACATTTCTAAACCTCCTGAAAAAAAAATTTCCTTTTAAAAGTGGTGTCTCTAATACTGGTATGTTTTGCAATAAAACTGCCACTTCTCAGAACTTTTCTCTGCAGCATAGCTTTAATTAGTACAGTTGCTTTCACAACCAGCTTTCTACTATGACATACCTCAAACAAACATGAGTTTGTGACTGTGATGAAAGCATGGTGAACTGGATGACAACACACCGGGAGCCAACAAACCAAATACCTTAACTTCACCTCACTGTGGTCCTCCTTTCCTCCACTGTCTATATAGTTTTTAACTACTGTGATGTTTTCGCTCATTACAATCACAGCAAGACCTCAGTGCTTCTTTTTCTTTTAAACATCTGTACTGCAATTATCAGTGGCGTGCGCAGTGCAAGTTCTCAAAACACAACTGGTGTTTCAGAACAGAACACCCAGGGAATGAGACTTGTCTCCACATCCCAAGAAAAAACAAGATTTATTGCAACTCAGACAATTGTTTAGAGGGGAAAAGCAGCTATTTTTAACTTACTGCTTAGTGGCTGCACTTAAGGGAGGCTCCCATTTCCTTTCTTCATCTTACGCAGCAGCCGTAACTACTATTTCCTTTTCCCCCAGCTGCTTTTACAAAATATCTGGGCTTGTAGCTTGCAACTATGTGCTGTCTTCAACACCATCACAGGTCCAAAGCAAATGCCAAATACTGCTTCCAAACCAAATTCTGCCCTCAAGGGCAGCAGGCAAGTTTACCTTTGAGTGCATCTACTTCTGTTCAAACACAGAAATAGCAAGCCTGAATTTAGGCAGGGCCCTGAACATGAACCAGCAGGCCAGCCAGAGGATGCAGATTTAAGGTGCTGCCGTACAAGTAAGTGTAAAAGGGGATGCAGCCCTCACTCAAGCAGATTTGGATTGTGCTCTTTAAGCACTGCTGCTTGGTGTGATTATCTACACTTGGGACAGTTTAATTCAAGCACAGGCATCTGCAGAGACAGACAGCACTACATGAATTGTCAGCTCCTGATGGCCAAAAGCAAATATTTGGTGGATCACTGAAGAGGTATTTCAGAGCTTGTCTCTAGAAGTATCGTTGTTAAAATTCTAATTAACTCTGACTCTCATTTAATTCTGTTTATTTTAAAGCTATGAGAGGTTTATTATCATATGCTAAAACAAGTCTTCTGCAGTCCTTAACAGAACTGGATAAATGCTACCATATGCCAGGTATGGGACATGAGAAAGGAACCCTATCTTTTTCCTCAAATGGAAACATTTGAGATGAAGACAGTATTTGTATTCACATTTGTATACATTTGGTGAATAAAAACCGGAAGGATAGGAAGGGCAGAGCAAGCAAAGGCTACAGCAGTTCTAAGCTAACTTCCAAAGCCTGATCTCATCAGTCTTGGACAATACAACTCCAAACACAAGGATGAGAATTCAAAATAAATCTAGCACAACTACAAGGAAAGGTATCTGCTATCACACTGATGACCAGATACAGATCTTCAAGGGAGCATGATGATTTTCTTTTTGAACTGTCACACCCACCCTTCCCTGCCACACAGTAGTTGACAATGCTGAGAACAATTCTGGGGTTTTTTCTACACACAGGGAAAAAATATATCACCAGCTTGTCTTTCAAAAGTCCTGGAACCCTTCAATAAAATGCACTGTAGGAGAAATAGTTTGGAAGTCTGTGTCATGGAACCTGTGTATTCCCCCAGGACTGGAAGAGCCCTTCACACAATTTTAACTTAACTGCCCTCTCTCCAAATCTTAACCAAAGCTTCATGTGATTCTACTGAAAGCACTATTTAAATATATCTCTGCAATCACTTCCTTAATTACTCGCTCAAGCTCACACATGTTTAAAAGAACTTTGGTAGATGAGCCATCTCTCCTGGGCTGTACTGAGCCAAGTGTAGGTAGGCAATGACTGTCCTATACCGCCTCTAATCTCACTCTGCTACATTTTCCCCAGAACAAATTATACATTCACAGAGGATCTGTCAATCAGAATTCTCAGAGTTTGTGTTCTGCAAGACAAAAAAAACCCCAGAAAAATAAAGGATCCCCACTTTTTGAAAGCATACCAAGAGTGGGAGAAGCTAAGCATTCCTTTAGGGAAGAATAAACTTCAGTCTTTTGCACTTCCTTTATGCATCCCAGTTGATCTGAGCACTTATCAAAGATCTCTTTTTAGTAACATGATACGACTCATTTCTTTTCATTAAAGGGAAGAAATGCGTGAAAGAGCAATGTTCAAGTGGAAATAAAAATGTCTTTCTACAATAACTGAAATAAGGGCAATAAATGAAAATTAAGAAGAGAGAATATCAAAAAGCACACACGAAGAACTACATCTGAACTGGGGAATATAACATCCAAGAGGAAGAAAGAAGCAGGAAGGTCTGCAACTGCAAAAGTCTATTCTCTGCAAGAACTTGACGTTATCTTTTTTTTTTAACCAAACAAGGCAGATATCCTGCAGAGAAAAATACTTCATAAAAACTGTCCCAGTTATACACAAAGCAGCTGAATTAAGGTCAGCCAGATAGTTGCTACAATGACATTTTGGGGCATTATACAACTGATGTCATGTTTATTTTTAATGCTCTGCTTTTAGGTAATACTGGTGTTCCTAGCGAAAACAAAACTACAGAATTGTGCTCATCCTCTGCTAAATACATTGCATCTTCCCTTCTTTAAATGCTTCACTTGGATCTTAATCTGCAGGATTATCATCTCCTGCTCAAGCAGGACAATAGACAAGGGAGAAGGAATGATGGCCACAAAGCCAGATAACATAAAACACAAAATTACAGAGGTAATTTACTTAAGTTATCCTGCAGCAATTCTACATGTGCATGCTCACAGCATCTTTCCAAGAGCTATCTTAACAGTTACTGCAGGTTAGGAGCATGCACATAGTCAATCAAAGCAAAGCAGTCAGCAAACTGGTTTCTGCCTGAACTCATCCTGTTCCTTTACATCTCTTTGTCCAAGAATTTTTAACATTTATCCTCAAGCTGTCACTGCTTCTGCCTCCTCTGCTATCAGGGGCATCTGCCCTTCACTGTTTGTCCTCGCATCACCAAGAAAACTTGAAAATACCTTTCCACACTGTCCTCAGTAGCTCCCACATTCTTCCCCTCAGAAGTCCTCCCCAGCTAATTCTGGTAGTGTCTGTGTACAGATCAGGCTAACAAATCCAGCAGAACTATTTTAACTGGGCTCAGTATGTGCTACATCACACTTTACCTCTGAATTTTGGTATGCCTTAGAAGTAGGCAACATCCCCTTTAACAAAATAAAATGCAATAAAAAAAGCTCTTTTCCTTTAAACATTGTTTGAAAAAGTCAAAGCTCACTCTATTACTCTGCAGTTAAGGGGAGGTGAGTCTCTAATAGTGTTTCCCGATACTTACTGCTATAAAAGTGCACTTCAAACCTCCTCCCACCTCAACTAGATAATGAGCTTTTCCTTCAATCAAATATAATTAACTGTACAGCAATTCATTAAACCATTTCTTTGAAAAAACCACCACCCCTGTGAAACCAGAAGGAATCAACATTCTGCATTTTGGGTCGCATCCTTTCAAGTGAAGCCCCTTAACTCTAGGAAGTGGATTGCTGGTGATAGCACTGAGCTCTCTCCTCGCCTTTCCCTGTGCCCACCACGGCGCATTCTTTAGCTGCAAGGTCACTTTTCAGAAGGTGATTAGCCTTCCTTGTTTGCTGCAGGATGAATGATGCTCTCATGCCTGTCTAGACTGAGACTTGATGGAATGCAGTTACCTCTGCACCTCGGATCCCCACACCTCACGGAAGTGAAGCAAGCCCCGCTGTTATCAATTAAGCACTGAAACGAAGAGCTTTATGTAATTGCCACAAAGGAATTTACTATCAGATTCCATCGCATACGTCATCCTCTGTGCTATTAAATATTTCAGCTAAATGCAATAACTGTTTGTATGTGGTATTCCTAGATTTTGAACTATTTAGTTGCAGCTCTATGTTGAAAGCACATGTCGGTAATATAAAGGTAAACTCATTACATGCTTATCCTAACCATCCCAAAAAGAATAACAAAACCAAGGGTGGAGAAGGGTGGGCAAATCTAGGAAAGAATCAAGACACAAATACCTTGCTCTGTAATAACATTGGTAAACATCCAGCCAGGATGTCTAGTTTTATCTGGAGAAGAAAGGATATTGCAATAGGCTTACTTCTCAGTGTTTCCTGGTAGTCTCACTAAAATGTCTGATCTCCAAAATCTGTGTCAACTTCAAAGAACTAACTGTAAATTTGAACAAATGAATAAAGTATTCAGAACACTGGAATACTAAAAAGGCTGGTGGGATTACAACAGCATCTTGTATAGTAAGCATCTGAAAATAGACTATAACTGTACTGAACTTCATTGTCCCAAAGTGATTCTGGGTTTAAGCTTATAGCATGAACACAAAAATACATGAACAAAGCAATGCTGAAAGGCTTACCACTAGCATCGCATCAGCACAGAAGGGCAAAAATTACTTATTTAAATTTCCACTCAAATACAGAACATTCACATAAATTTTCATTTTCCCCTCAGTAATGAGATACAGAAGACAAGCTAGCTGATACAGTAAAAAAGTTCAGTCTTTAGAATTATCTTGATTTATCTTTAATTAGAAGGCTGTCAACATCTTTGGGGGTTTATTTTGCATTATATGCATGAACATATTGCAGGAAGTCTGGAAGTGATATGTAATAGCGTCGTTAAATGCATGTTGAATTCTGATGTCTGAAAACTATGGATTTAGCTACATTTGAAGATTTGAACTTGGCAGAAAAGATACCATATGCACAACAAATACATGAAACCTGCCACCAAAGAGGAACCGTATCTCTTCTTGCTAGTAGTAAAGCAACATTAAAACATAGGTACTATTTGAAAAACTCCATAGCCATTCAGTCACTTCAATTAGGCATTGATTGTCACAAATATTTAACAAAAATTTTATGGAATATGAATCCTAATCAAATACAAGGAAGTAAAATCATAAAGAGGATTGAGATTCTAAACAAATTCTTATTTCGGTTAGTACAACTGTGGCTTGTTCAAGCTCTGTAAAAATAGGCAGATTAAAGTTTTACATTATTTGCCTCATAAACCCAGTTTTTAAAAGCTGAAATTTTTGTTTTCATCTGTTTCTTTACACTCCCAGCACTACAAAAAAAAACCTTGTTGCTGCTATGTTGATGAGCACTGGCTACACACCATGCAGCTCAGACAGAATTCTGAGGGGCATATTCTAGATTTCCTGGCAATTGCAGATGCTTTCTCACTCACCCAGTGCAAGCTTCTTTCTGAAACAGAACATACAGAAGGAGTACAAAGAACATTGCCCTGTGTGCTACACACAATTCACTATTCCTCATAATCGGTCCCTCAGTTTTTAATGAGAACCTTAATTAACTGAGGAGCTTTCTTACTTTTCCACCTATCTTCTCTCATTATTGGATCACCAGCTCTGTCCCCAATTTTGTTTACACCATGTTAAAAGCCCATTTTTTATTTTTATGCATGCCTTATTATGTTCTCAGCTCAGCTCTATTGTTTCTAACCCTTCTCCCACTCTTCCAAAACGAGCCAAGAAAATCGTTGGTCAAGATACCACTTTGACAGTATCTGTCTCCTTTTGCAGACCTTCACTTCTTCAAGATGAAAGACTTTGTTTTGATGACTGCTTCAAAGTACACATCTGAATAGTTGTTTTCATATCTAACTCTTCCATTCCTCAACAGGACTCAATTCAACATCCCTTTTTAGCACATTCTCTCTTAAGCACCTCTAGACTTCCTCAGTGAAGTGACTCCTGCTCAGAATATTCCAACCAATCTCATATATTATGGCACCACTTACTATTCAGGTGTCTTAGGACCTCACAGATATATTTTTCCCTGCACGTTTGGAAAGTGAAAAGAAAATATTCTTACATTCTCGAAGTGAAAGCACAAAGTTTTTTGAGTTCTTGTATTATTATTTTATCACTAGTCTTCCTTATTTTACACACACACTCTTTCTCTCCATTTTTAAAATTCATTTACTATGTCATGTCATATTTGGATTGTGTATTCCTGTGCCCCAAGGCCGCATATTCAAAGTTAAGTAGTGTTATATAGTCTGCATATGTAAAATAATAGAGGATTTTTTATTTTGCACACAAACATTCTATTCCGCTATTTCTTAAAATAAGGGAGGCTAAATTTGCTGACAGCTTCATTGATGGTACTACTTCTCTGATAGGAAATAACAAAAGTAAAGAAAGTCTCTCTAATTGCCACTTTAGATATTTCTAAGTCTATACAGAGAAATTCAGAAAAAATATCTACTAGATCTAAAATTCTTAGCTAAAACTATGTGAAACAACTGTGACCAAATAATTGTGTTCTGCTGCAACAGCATTAAGTAATACAGATTAAATTTAACTAAAATTTAATTAGGCCAGATTCATCTTAGCATAACTAAAAGAGAAATTATTTAACAGGTCTTGATAGAATCTGGATGTAATTAATAAGTGTAAAAGTTTACCCATCATACAAAATAACTCATTTATAAGAACTTTTTGGAAATTAAGAACACCCTGCAAACACCAAACTTGCCAATATTAAAATACTGAGGTTTAGCAGTGAAATCATATTGGTATGCCTGAATTTCGGTAATATTGGGATTACATAAGGATCCATACACATAAAGACACAAACACACACATATATATCCGTATGTATTACAACTCATCTTCACTGTTATCTATGCAATATACACTAGAATTGGGGATTTGCATATGTTCTATATAAAAGTTTACAGAGATCCAAATACCGCTACAGTGGGAATGAAGAATGATTTACCCTACTGTTTCCACATCTTTTTTCACTCATTTAGATTCACTGAGTCATTCATCCCTGCCTGCAGAGCCAAGTAAGAATAGCACAGAACGCTGGAACAAGTTCTTCCACTTCTCAGGGGTGCTACTCAAATAGCAGGAGGAAGCGCAGGAGACAGGAGTGTGCGCCTCTGGCTCCTGTCACTGGCACAGCCCGGGCCGGGGTGGCTATTTCAATCCCAACAGCTGCTCCGGCCACAGCTCCCTGGCCTGGGCCATTACAGATGGAAAGAAAGGAAAAGAACTTGAAACATGCAAACACAAGAAACTGACACCATGGTGGCATCCAGACAAACTTCATTACAGAGTTCCTTTTATCCTTCTCTGATTGCAACTGAAATTATTTTAATACAGAAAGCTTGTTCTTGGGCTGTCTGCTTTGCATATATATATGGCAGGGCCATTGTCTAGCTAAAAAGATAGGTGCTGCAATTTTCCTACTACAACCTCAGTTTACTATTCTGGCTCCACATACCATTTGTATCTCAGACAGCTAAATATAATAAAAAGTTATATTTAAGAACAGGTAATCATTCAAAAAAAAATCCAATTTTCAGCTAAGGTCTTTGTCTGCAAATAAATATAAAGAAACAATTTCTAGTGTTTAGGTTTTAAACACACAAAAGGACTGACAGAAGTTCAGAGCACATAGCACATTATCTACAGTGTACAGCATGTCCACACCAAGACTTCTGCAATTTAGAAAGTATAGGGACACAAAGCCACTCAACACAATCAGCTTTACTGACTTCTCTTGGAAGGACAGCACCAGAAGGAAGGACTAATTTTCAAGGAGGTTCAGCAACAAACTAATGACAACAGAACCACTCCATCACTAACAAAAGTAAGCATTTTTTACAGTGGACAAGTAAACATACTGCTGTAAGATCGTTTATTTAATACAATCACTGCAATAAAAAATAGCTTTAATAGTAACAAACCCCACTATTTTTCCTGGTAGGTGTTTGTCAAGTCTAACAAAATTTCAGAATAGAAAAGGATTGTGGATTAGCTTAAATTCTTGGGAAAATCTCATTAAGGTTCTCTAATATGGATGGTCTAAGAGTTTTGTTCCAAGTAACAGAAACCAAACCATTAAGTCTCATAAGGCAAAAGCAAGAGTAGCAGAGCATGTTTAGGCAGTGGTTCTTGTCACCGAACTCCATTAAAGCTTCCCACACCAGGTAAACCTGACCTTTGTGACTTATGCAGAGGGCAGTGCCCTTCACACCAAGAATGACGAGCTTGAGAGATGACACTGCCAACGCCCAACACTTTGATATTAATTAAGTGCTGCATTCTCTAATCTATAAACTAAGGAGCCCAATTAACATACATGACCTTCGATCATACTTACAGTCATCTCACTACAAAAAAAGAAATCACCTCTTACCCATATCTTCTTACACCCATTCTGCTTACAACTCCAAATACAAGAAGTATATATAGTAGAACGAGGAGTATAAATGTAGTATCAGCTTTTGGCTAAACATTATAGTAAGAGCTGCTGTGCATTACCTTGCCCACTTGCTGTTAGCAGTCAGTACAGAAGATCAGAGGTTCCCTGTACCACTGCCTACGTCATTGTCTGCCATTTACTCCAGCCCAGAAAGTGACAATACATGCCTTCCCATTACTCCTCCTTAAACAAATAATAAAACTATTTTTCATGCATTTCACATATTGAAGCAAGTATAATATATAGTAAAAACATTCAAAGGGACCACAGGAAAAGCCTAAGTTGCAGCACTGTTGAAAAGAAGATCATAAGGAAGCTTAACGTGTGGGATAGCTGAACTACAGAGTATACACAGGATAATCAATTAAATCCAGGTTTGAAAGTGTGAAAAACAATGCATACCATACAAGTTACTCATACACACTGTGAACTTCATAAATGGCTGACAGCCCTTCAATAAGGTGATTTGGCCATTGTTTTGCAAGTTCAGCCAAAAAAACTGGCTACTACATTGTCTCAGAAACACTCATTGTTCCACAAGCAGCAAACTAATTGCCTATAAACGTGACCCTTCTCCCACGCTTCTCAGCCAACTTCCATGCTTCCCATAAAAGGGATCCCCCATTCTCCCCCAGATCTCCTACAGCATGCCAAGTGAAGACAAAATATACTGTGCTTAGTCCAGACCAATGTAGGTACTAACACACTTGCCAGCACCCCTGCGCTGACTGGGCAGCCAGTTTTAAGCAAAGAGAATTGCCTGGGCTGAGTTCTGCTCCTCTTTGCCCTTGGGAAACATCTACCTTGGAATTGTCTCTATTCAGTTCCTAATTTTCATGAAATCAGTAGCAAATTAATCTTTTGAGACTTTTAGCATCTTTCACATATGGTTGAAATTAGCCAGTAAATTCAGAAGTTAGATGTGGAGATATAAGGGTTCACAGATGTCAGTGACAGCCAGAGCACCTATCCTTCCTTCCCTCACAGAAATAATAAACCAAAGAGAAAATAGAGTGTACTGAGAGATGCAGAAGGTAGACACATCTAGAGTATAAAAAAAAAACACAACAATTTGATGCAAACTCAAGAAGGCAACTGACAAAACTGACACATCCCAGTCACCTGGAACGTGCCATCACCACCCAATAGCTTGGGGTTTCCAGACTTACAAGACTGAGAGAAAGGGAGGAGGATAAAGGCAGCACCTGAATGATTGGGTCTCTTAAGTCTCACAGAAGAGAACAGAAATCTTCAAAACTGCTATCTACAACTACTCTTTCTTTCTTTCTCCAGTGCAAAAGTTTCATTCCACTCATTCTCCAAACAAGTCTGACAAAAGTTTAGACACTATCTCTGTCTGGCTGTCTAATACGCCTTGGTCTGCATCCCACAGCAAACCAGACTGAATCCTTCATCCTTTCAAAGCCCTCCTATCGCAGCCTTTCTTCCTCCTCGTCACACCCCTAGACTGACCTCCCCTATCAGATTCCACTCCTGCTGCTCAGCCAAGCTTCCAGCTCCGCAATTAACAGATTAACAGACCCTTCGAGTCAAGAAGGCACCATCAGAAACAGAAATTTTAGGAAGAGCATAAGTTTTCAAACACAGTTTTTGGAAACTGCAATAATTGCATTTTACAACACTGATGGTCAGCTCAAGGTTTCCATGACAAATTACTGCAGCCAAGCTCAAGACACTAGGCTTCAACACAGAACTTACCGAGACTGATATTCCCTGGCAACTATGTGTGTATTCCACGCTATATGTTCAGGTGGATTGCCACATAAATTAATTAAGGCATATCTTAAATAACCTTGCATTAGAAAAGAAGGGCAAAAAAAAAAAACCTACTACTGTTGCATTATGAAAAACATGATAATTAAGCACTGTTACAGGACAGACTACCTAGATAGGCTGTGAAATCCCTCTTCACTGGAGATTTTAGACATGTTAGACATACTTACACAACCACCAGAGGAGAAGTCACTTCCAGCCTTATGTTTCTGCGAATGTGTTTCAGAGAAAAAAAAAAATCCCAAACAAATTAAAAAAAGCAAGCAACCAACCACCACCACCAAAAAACCATAAAACCACCCCAGAGAAAATCAGTTTGCATACTGAAATGCTAGTATTTTGGAAAACAGTTCTTGTACTTCGCTATTTTTAAAATTCAAATTCAAGCAGTGAGCAGCTCCACTAAGTCTACAAGCTTAATAAAATTAATACTTGCTGCTTGTAAGCTATGCACAGATTCCAGTCCTACCCAACACAAAGCATCACCCAGCCTGTTTTATTCAGGGCATAAACATTTTGTTCCGAATAAAACTTTACACTCAGCTCACAGCCCAGGCTATAGATTCTGCCCAGAAAATGACAGCACGTTTTCATGGCACCGCCAGACTGAGTCCAAACACAATACAGCTCCAGTGCCATGCACTCTGTTGTTAGGAATAAAACATTTCTAAAGAACCCAACATAACAACTTTCTCATCTCTCTGGTGAGAAAGGTGGAGGAAGGTGGTGTCTGCCAAGGAAACAATGCCACTGACTATACAGACTACTGAGAAATACTTAATGGAATATAAAAAAGCGGGGGGGACAACGACGTAAATGCCAACAAATTATTTTTTTAGAGAAATTTCTAATAAGTGCTAGACAGGTGCCATAAAAAAAAACACTTCAACAAACTTCACCGTAAGAATAATTATAAGAAATGCAGTTATGCTTCCCTCTTCGTCCAGGGTGAAGTGAGGTTTGCCTGCCTTCATCAGAGAAGGACAGGCAGACAATACAGCCAACCTTTTATACATGGTTCCTTTGAAGGTTAAGCCATTGACACCTAAGTGAGGTATCTGTGTAGTGTCTCAGGGCTTGAAATTTGGGTTCATCAAATGAGCACAGCCTCCATTTCCTCACAGGCTGTGCCTACACTGCACAGTGCAGTACCCAAGAACTAACTTTGCTTGGGAACTGGAAGCAGCTTAGCTGAAGTATCACAGAGGTTCACACAGGCTGATATACCTAATGGCAAAAAGGCTCTTCTCAGCTTGGTGACTGGCTCTGTGAGGAATGCTGGACTTGCACAGGTACACTGTTTCTTTACACAGCCAGGCAGCTAAGGAAGCCCGAGTCCGGAGCACAGGCTGTGCCTGGATGTGTGCCTATCCATCAGGCATACCAGTGTGCTCCTCAAGCAAACAGCCTTGTTTCCATCTCCTAGGCTGATATTTCTGAGACAGCTCCCAAGGCAAACAGAAAAATAAATTTAATTTTTGCATTATGCCTGAATAAGCCATAAACAATGGGTATAGCTTTAGTAAATAAGTAGAAATTGGGGTGCAGATAGGATTAAAAAACCTACTGGTTTATATGCAAGATGCAGAAACTCAGTTACTAATTCAAAACACTGAATTAGAAGAACTGAATAGCTAAAGGAGGTTTTTCCTCATGTCACACAATTCATATTTTAAACAATTTATGTTGGGATACTAACGTAACTTTAAATGGTGAGACTGAATTAGATTAAGATGCTTCAGCTCACTCATTTTAATTAATAATTAAAATGATCATTAAAAAAAGATATTTCAATCTCTATACAATCCCTTTCCTACTTTAATTTTTACAGCCTTGTTGAACCACCCAGATATAGATTTATGGAAATATTCCCAAAGATAAAAGTACATTCTGTTTGCTCTAATTTTCACTTCATACTTTCCACAAATAATTTACACATTAGGCAATGGAATGCTGTCTACCCCGGACACGTATAAAGAAGGAAAAGTGCTTTAGTATTGCATATCACAGAACATAAGCAAGTGAAATGAGGAACAATTATATCTTTAATATCAGGTCCATATCAACACCCAAACAAAAACCTTTAGCAATACTGGGGAAGAGCTCAAAGGTTCCCCAATAACCTCTTCAGGCTCAAACCCTCATGATTAACACATCCTAATCCTCTACAATTTCAAGGCATATAAATATGTCTCATAGTACTAAAGATTTAGAAATACGTATTTCAAATAATTTTAGAAATAAAAGAATAAAGAGGTACAAACCATTTTTGTCCAATACTACTTTTTAAACCACTACCTAGGACTATTATCAGTAAAATGTCCTCACTTAGCATTTCTCTTTTCAAGGACTAATACATGATTCAAATACATTGTTACCAGATAACTGTTAAGATCTGTATTTTATGGTGGAAGCCAGTAATATTTTCCTCCTAATAATCAGCAAGTATTACTGAATCTAGAGCTAGTTTTTCATTATATCTTCAATTACAAAGGTGAAGGGATAACCACTTTCTTTCTTCATTCATATTCCAGATTATGAGTGGAACTATCTTCTCCAGCCCCATTATAAGATTTTTTTTTTCATCTTTATGCATCTTTTCATCTTGCCTTTCCTGTCCATACTAAGCCCAGGTCTTTGTGGAGCTCTCCCCAAAATAATCTCTCAGATATTCTCCTCCAGACAGAAACTTAAAGACCTGTTATGAAAATACTTTCCCTCTGATGTCATGATTTTGCATTTATAAACACTCAATTCTAAACACTGCTGAGATATAGTGTCCATTCACTAATCAGAAGTAAGAATTAATAGGGGGTTTCAAAGCTACAAAGGCAGCATTTTCACTCTGATGAGAGCATACAGTTCATACTTTGGGGGAGGGGAAGAGAAGAAAGAGTGTTGGCTCTTTCATGAACATAAAAGGGCAGAATTACATATTAGTGTAGCTTCCCCATGTATAGACATTTTTTTCTGAAATGCAGTGTAAACTTAAAATCAACCATTAGATTCTTTAACTAAAGCTCAAATCATCCATGTAATTACTCTTTACAGAGGATTATGACCACGGTTTTTTTAAAATGGGAATTGTTAAAATTTCACAATTAAGAAATAAATCACAATAGAAAATAGGTTCCTATTCACAAACCAACCAACCAAGCTGGCATCGTCAATACCCTTTTAGCAAGGCAAAACCAAAACCGAAATGCTGGGAATGCTGTTGCCAGGTCAGAATTGAGGTGAATTGGCAAAACCGTGCAGATGGGCTCCCACCGCACCCGCCCAGCCCTTGGCCGGGTGCAAATCCCTCCTCGCTCCTTCCGTAACCCTTCTCCTTCATCAGGGCACTGAAATTACCAACTCACTGAAGTTTCCACAATGCAGGGAAAAAAGCCTACACTTTTTTAAAATACATTTGAAAGAAAAGTTGAGATGATTAATATGTGCTTTAAAACCAAGATTTTTGACCTTCAGAAGTCCCTTCCCCCAGATAAAAAAAAAAATCAAAAGGGAAAAAAAAAATAAAAATCCTCCTCAGAAACTACCACAGAGAGACGCTACAGACATCAATCTAAAATAATGGCAGTCAAAGGTCAGGATGATACAGGCAACACCAAGCTTTTCATTTAAATATCTTCCTGAAAGAGGCCTCTTAATAAGCAGAAGCAAGAAAATCAGGGACTATCCAGTCAGAGTGATAAAGAAACTGCCTAAACATGTCTCATTTACAGAATTTTCATAATAATGACACCAAGTATCTTCAGCTTAGACAAATAAATTTTAAGACCTCACTGAAACATAATATGCAAACTACCATCAGCTTGTTGGGTCATCTAAGCAAGATTTAGCAGATTTTTTTACGAAGATTCACTTATGAACTATACACAGCAGATTACAAAATAACACTAAAAAAAGCAGGCACTGCAAATTGGATCCCGAACAGCGAAACGACACAAAAGTCGTAGGAGTCTTCCAAAACTGCTGGAAAACGCATATTGCAAGAACAATTGGTATTACTGCCTAACAAAGCTGGGTAACACTCAGAAGGCTCCAACATGCTAATCTGTCACCGTGACAGAAAAGCAAAGGATGCCAGACCAATACACATCCCTCTTCCAGTACCCTACATATCTAACACTGAGCTTTCGAACACAATGAAAAACAGGACTAGGGCGTCCAAAAATACGACTGAGGATGCTCTTAGCATATCTGCTTCCAACTTCTTGTTATTAAAAAAAGAGTACTCTTCAAGATATTTTAGCATTCCTCAACAGCGTTTTGTGTTATTGTTCTATAATCACAAGCGGCAACAGAAATAGCTGTATTTTTGCTTCAGATCACTCCTCCAAGAAAAAGAATCAGCCCTTACAGTAAGCCTGTTATAGAAGTGCAGCACATGTTTAAGGCCCACAGGAGCACCGATGCTGATAAAATTAAAAATGGCTGTGCCCGGAGATCCCACAGCAAAAACAGGCACAGCTCTGCTGCAGATTAAAATATATATTAAAAATTCCTGCATTACTTTACAAAGGGCGAGGCATGCAAAACAAAAAGATTATATATATTTCCAAAACTGAAGTAAGTTATTAGACAAGAGATGCAGATCTAGGCAAAGCATACTTCTTGAGCGCAGGTCGAGTTCATTTACACAATAAAGCAGCGCTTTATTCCCCGAGACGCTGAAACGTATGGGGATTTCAAAACTTTTTTACCAAGCCTGGGCGCTGAAACAGATGCACAGCGCTGTGTAAGGAGACACAGACGTGCCCCAGTGCCACCCCCTGCCCTCCCCTCCCCAAAATGGCCAGCTCGCTCGGGCCGTGGCTACTCACCAGCCGCAGTGCCGAGCAGCAGGGTGGCACTGGAGAGCAGGAGCACCAGCACAAGGTGCTGCAGTGAGGCAGGCATACCTGGGCGAGCCGCGCTTCCAGCCGGGAGCAGGAAAAATTAAAAAAGGAGGGGGTAAAAAAAAAAAAAAACCACCACCCGAACAACCCGACGAGAGGAAATTCCTCCTGCTTTGGCACAGCGTTCCTCAGCTCTCTGTGTTCGCGCTCCGCGCGGCAGGGCGAGCGGCAGGCGCGGGGCCGTGCTGGCTCTCACTCCATCAGAGCCGGCCGCCCCGGTGCTGCCCCGGGAGCCGGCGGCGCTCGGCGGGCACGGGGGAAGCGCCTGGCTCTGCCTGCCCGCCCCGAGGCATCTCCCCCGCCGGGGGCCGCGCTATTTCCCACGCAGCTTCACGACATCGAAGAAGGAGCCCGGCCGGGAAGGGAACATATCGAGGCGCTCCCAGAGCGGTGTCAGCGAGCGCGGCGGGCCCGCGGGCTGCCCTGCCCGGGCCGCGGGCTAGGGGCTGCCGGCGGCGCCCAGACCCATGCCGGCCGGGGGCTCCGTGCTGCGGCCGCCCCTCCTCGCTGCCTCACGCTCCGGGGAAGGCGGCGCCGAGTGCCCCCGCTCTCAGGGCGAGCGCTGCGGCCGCATCCCGGCCCATCCGCGCTGCCCCGGCCCCGCCGCAGCCGCCCCGACAGAGGTGGGGCCCGGGGCCGCCAGGCCCCTCCTCGGCGTCTCCGGCTGCGAGCGCACCCGGCCGCTCTCCGCAGGGCCAAGGCCCTTCCCCGCCTCCTCCCCCGCCTCCTCCTCCTCCGCCTCCCGCCCCGGTTTCCACAGCGCCGGGCGGCGCGGCCCGGCCTCCTCCCGCCGCTCAGCCCCTCCGCGCTGCGCTGCCCGGCCCTGCCCGGCCCTGCCCTGCCCGCGGCCGGCTGCGGGCGGGACCCCAGCGAGCCCCGAGCACCGCCACCCCCCTGCCCTGCCCGCCCCAGCAGCGCGGGCAGCTCCAGACACAAAGGGGAGTCGCTGCGGCCGCCCCGCCCCGCCCCGCCCCGCCCCACAGAGCGGAGCAGAGCAGAGCAGAGCTGGCTCCAGGTACGCCGGGCCGGGCCGGGCCGAGCCGTGAGGGAGAGGGGCAGGCCCCGGCCCACCTACCCGGGAAGGCCTGTCCGTCAGAGGGGGTGTCGGCAGGGAGGCGTGAGCTCGGGAATCGCAAAAACCGCCTGTAACAACAAGGAAAAAAAAAAAATGTTTAGCAGGCTCCAGATTGCATCAGCTTCGAGCCCCGCGGCCTGCGGGTCACGCACCGCGGAGGTTCTGCCTCGCCCTGCAGGCCAGGCCCCCGCGCTCTTTGTCCCTGTGGGCCCCGGCTCGGCGGGCTCGGGCCGTGCTCCCCGCCGCGCTCCCCCGGCCGAGGCACAGCCACACAGCACCCCCCGCGATGGGAAAGGTCTCCGGCATCGCGGGGTCCCACCGTGGGCGAGCACCACCGCACCAGCTGCACCGGGGCGCTGGGGTGCCGTGTCCAGCGCTGCCCAGACACCTCCGGGGGCAGCGATTCCACCACCTCCTCCGGCCGCCCACTCCCATACCTAAGCACCCTGTCTGAGAAGAACTTCTTACTGATGTCCAACCTAAAGTCCACCCAGATCGTACAGCATCAGCCACCTGACTCTCCCAAACAAAACCACTATTTGCTTCTTAAAGAGATTTTGTGATTTCAAAACAAAGATAAAGTCAGCCCGCTGAGCTGTTCATATGCTTTAACCTTTGCAATATTGCATAGGACTAATAGAGATAAATTGAGGTCAGCAGCTGATGGGAGAGCTGTGACTGGAACATGCTGTCTGATGTTCTGGCCTAGCAAGGGTCTTTCAAACAAGTTTTACTGGCTGTAGCACAGAAAAAGGTTCTAAAGAACACCCTGCCCACAGAAGGCACATTCATATCTGGGCTTCACCAAAGGTTTGATTTATGACAAATGCATCCTTGTGCCCAAATTCCTACACTAGTTTCAAGAATGGGATACAAGGAATACAAATTCAAAAATCCAAAATATTAAGTGCTACTACATAAAATGGTGTAGCTGCAAATCAGTTACAATTTTAGTAATGATAAAAGGTTTCTGCATAACTCCATTCCTCTTCACAAGCCATAACAGGTGACATAGATGTAATTTGATTCTTCCATCAGCAAGAAAACTATTAAATAAATTCTAATAGAATTTTCATCATTGTGATGCTTTGGCCAGAGACGTAGTTTGACATTTCTAGGGTCAGGATGAATTTATATGGCTGATAGTTATAAAAATGTTTTTTTAAAGTTTCCTACAGTATCTTTACTTCCAATCTATGCAGATCTAAGATGGATATTGGTGAGAGACAATAAAATATAGAATCCCAGATTGTAATTTCTATTGCCGCTTTCCAGAATTGCAACCACATGTTAACCACAGTATCCTTCCTGTTATTTGTGGAATGTGAACTGTCAAGAAATAACCTTCAGAAGCAAAAAACCCCCTGCAACAAAACCAACTGTCAGAACAGCTTTACCTCCAAGAGAAGAGAAAAAAAAAACCCCTAAGTATTTTTTTGCAGGCCCAAAGTCTAGGGTTCTCTTCTGGTTCGGCAAAGACACCAAACTATGCAATACACCTTCTGCCCAGGTGTACGTACCAATAAAATAAGTGAGGTCTACTTTGTTCAGAGAAACAAGAACCTAACTGTGTGTGTTGCACAGAATTTTCACTATTTAGATGGTAAAAGAAAATTACTGTAATTGTTTATGAAGTGTATGAAAACCTGCCTGGCCTGAAGTAAATGACAGAAGTCTCGCTTGTTTTAACGATTCTAGTTTTGGCTCATCAATTAATATTAGAAGTTGTCCACAAGAGATTGTACAAAAATATATATTCTGCATTAAAATACCTTTCTTTTTTTCTCTCCAAAAAATGGACTGGATTTTTGTTCTGTGTTTTCCTAAAAAGAAGGAACAAGACATGCCATTTTTACTACAATTGCTTCCTCTTAGTTTCACAAAACCCCCAAACGTGATTAAGAAAACAGCCTTGTGAAGGCCGCAGGGCTGTGCATCTGCTTCGCCTGAGCTTATATCAGGTCCTTGGACTAATCTCACAGACTTGCAATCCCAGCAGTTTGCAAGAATCTCCCATCCTTCCCTAACCCATTTTGAATTCTGCAGATCTCCTCTGCACAGATCAGGTCCCTGCTGTCCCAGTGTGGCTGTGAATGCCACAAGGAGCCCCTGGCCACACACTGGTGCCAGCCTGCAGAGCGGGCACCGCTGCACCCCTGTTTCTCTGGAGCTGGCAGGGCCAAGGAGAGGCTGACCCCTGCTTCTCCACATGGATGTAGAAAGCAATCACTGCTGTCTAAGCACAGAAGCAGCTTCCTTTTCCCACGGTGGTGAGAGGAAACCAGAGATCTAAACTGTCATGCTCAGGCTCACCCATTGTTATGTGCTTGGACAAGAACATATTTATAATCCCTTCTCTGATATTGTTTTATCTGTAAGCTAGGATTTTGCTAGCCTAATATTCAGCAACGTCCAGTAAGACCTACAGAAAAGTACTCAGGATAATGAAAACTTGCAGAGATGCAGCACAGGAATTCTGTGTTGCAGGTTCAGGTAAAAGTAGGAGAAAGGCAAGAGAAAACATGTAGAATATATCAAGATTTAAAAACCAATATTCCGACTGAAGCATTGTATTTCCACCAGGAAGAACTTTGACCAATGAAACAACACTGTCGAATCTAACAGAGACAAGTCTGTTAAAAAATAGTAGGAGGAAATACTTTAGAAAGCAGATGCTCTTTTGCAGCTATGTTCACTGTTCCCAAGCCAGGCAGGGGCAGTGGGACAGGGACAAGGGGGACAGTGGCAGAGCAGCCAGGGGACGGTGGCTGCAAGCTCCCAGAGACAGGAGCCAGATTCATGGCAGGGGACTTGTATCTTGCCCTTGGGCGAGGGAGCTCTAAACAGACCAGCCACACGCAGCGTGCTGGGGCAGCTCTTTGCATCAGTGAGACGCTGAGATGAGCAGGACAGCTTGATATCCAGCTCAGAAGTTTCCCGCTGTCGGTCATACTGGTGCAGACACAAACATGTTGATATCACTTGCAAATTCAACACTGCACATAAGAGAAATTAAACATGTCCTTGTTAGGAGCATCTCCTTTAAACAACACATATGTTTATTTTTAATTAACTGGAATATGGGAAACTATTTTCATGCTACCAAGAGAGTATTCCAATCAGTGGGAAAAGAAAATGAACAAAGAATGAAAGAAAAATGAAGTGAACTACCAAACAATAGCTTTGGTTCTCTTTCTTTTCAGAAAACCCAGTGTTCAGGCACTTTAAAAAGATTTCTCAGGATAGGTTCAGTGTTATCCAAGAGTTTTTCAGCACTGACGCAACATAACTGTTATCATCATTAGGACTCAGGGGACTGTTCTTTTTGACAGGACCTTTCATGAAGTCAACAAATCACTTCAAAGCAAGCCATAAATTCTATTTGGCTGCCCATCAGCTTGGCCGGAGTGTTCTCTCTGTGCTGGAGCAAATGTTGGGGAAAGAATAGAACAACACTGCATGATATTTAGGTTTTAGGGGATATTTTTTCCCTAATTTAAAAACAAAGCATCCCCCTAGCATTGACTCTGATCCATAAACATATGTTAGAACAGCAATCAAGATGTTCAAAGGCTTTCCTACAAATAAATACACCCGTTCTGGATCCTAGGCAGTAGCTTAATAAATAATGGATTTGGTACAGGTCTCCACCACGAATGCCTGCCACTCATTGCTAAATTAGGGAACTGTCAGCAAGACCATCTCCCCAGTCTTGCCTTCTTTAACTGTATGTAGAGAGAGGCATTGTTCCTCGTAGACAGGATCCAAGCCTTCTATAGCTCTCTAGATTATTATTAACATCCTGAATTGCAGCCAGAACACACTGAAAAGACAATACTGTCTACTTACAGTCTGCTGAGTTAGCAGCTACAGCTTCAGCCAATGCAGCCAAACAAGTAATCACATGAAGACGTCATTACCCTCGGAAGTATTCTGTCCCTTATTTTATATAGATTTTCCCAGCAGTGCCCAATCCAGGCTATTGCACACAGGCATTAACACACCCCATAGGTCCCCTTGGATTTAGATGTCAGGATAGGCAGGGTGGCTGTGGGAAGACCATAGTTACAGGGAAGTGGGAACATGACATGCAGAAACTAAAAATATGAAACCTCTGGGGACTTTACATGCAATCTGGACCCAAAAGAACATTTCTCCATCATGAACATGTTACCTTGGGAATAGGGAAAGCCACCCTACCCTTCAGAGGCTTCCTGCAACCTACCAGCAGCCTTGCATCTTGTCTTAGTTATTGTTGGTTTCTGCTCTTTTTGCAGGGCTTGGTTTTGTCTTGCTAAAACAGATTCCACAAAAGAGGGACTGAGGGACACCCATCCATGACTGAAGTCCCAGAAGAGTCCTTTGTGGGATAAAGTTAGTTTCTTTCTGCTCTTCCTGCAGGCAGGAAAAACACTGTCCATGATGGTCAGTCTGCCCTGCCAAGATGCAAAAGTGCAAAACCTCCTGTGGCATCACATACCAGAGCAGGCTATCTTGGTCCCAGTTCTACCAACAGCCTTAAGGAAAGGGTAAATCGAACTCCCTGCCTCAGAGAGAATTAATTCCCCCTTTGGTCCAGTGAAATAATCTGTGCCAGACCTTACTTTTGGTCTTTAAACTCATAAAAGTCTGTCTAAAGGCTGTTACAACTTAATTTTTCTTTGTGAAACATAGAAAAGAGCATTAACTGTCAAGCTTTTGGGAAAAAAGCCCCACATTTGTGATTATGAACTATTAAGTGTTTTCAAATCTGTGTTTTTCTGGCTCTACCACAGTGCTGTGCAATCTACTGCAAGGTGAACCATACTCTACAACAAAGTCATGACAGTCTTTGATATCACCATCCTATATATCAGAAGAGAAGTTTGCAGCAGCTTTGTTTACCTTTTGTTGGCAAACTTTTAATAAATTTAATGCAAAAATTAATTACACCACTTTTGTGGCAGTCCCTGGAAAGACCTATTCTGATATTTAACTTCTCTTCTTTTGTGCTGGTCTCACATTCCCTGATTTTGGTACTGTGAGTGGTTTCCTATGGAGAGCCCATAATTGCATGATCAAAGGTGTGAGGATCAAGCCTGGAAACATAAGCACGTGGGTGTGGGACAAGTAAGCCTTTGTTATACAGGGAGAAGGAGGAGGAAGGTGTAGAGTGTGGGATAAACAAAGGGACTATTTTGTATCTAAAAGGATTAGCAATGAAATAGTTAATAGACATTTTTACATTTCATAATACATGATATTTCCCTGTGATAATGAACTACCAACAGTGTTGGTAGCAGTTGCAGCCTTGTTTTAGAGATAACATTGCTTAGTCTGTAGAAATCTTATCTCCATTTTGGGGGTGGAGGTGAGAGAAACTTTCAGTATAGCTCTGAGAAGCACCTCCTACTTTGAATTAAGTCTGATATCATATGTTAAAGGCCCTTTACAGCTTTCCTGAAAGCTCTTGGCTTGTTCATCGCAACATAAAATGGGAAATTTGCTGCAGGGTGTTTATCAGTTCAAAAAATCACTTATTCATTAAATCCAACAATGGACTTAGCTGTGTCAGAATCATCTTCTGGTCTGTAGCAGGGGGTGTCATCACCACGGACCTGCAGGGTTTCATTCCTGAGAGCTACCTGAGCCTTCTCATACTCACGACAGGCAGCTGGGAATGGAGATCATGGAATCTCCAACACACACTCCTGCCACTGTTACCTTCCTTTTTCCTTCTGGTTTTTTGATTTTTTTTTTCTTTTTCTGTTGTTGGTTGGCCTTTTTTTTTTTTTAAATCACTCACTACATGAGCTAGTTAGCAGTGAAAGCCAGGTTGGTTTTCAAAAGCCACCTTTTCCTTTTTGTTCTTTAATTTCTCATAGATGATTGGGATTAGACTTAAAAATATTTCTCCAATCAGCTCAATGCTTCTAGCAGGAGGCTAATAAAAATGCCCTTTGAGAACAAAATGAAGGCCTATGATAAAATCTTGGTAGATCTGCACACAGTTTGCCATAGTAGAGGTGCAGAGAAAGCAGCCTCTGTGTGTGCTCATTGCTGGCCATCCCTGAACTCCACACCAGTTTGACAAGTGTCAGGCATTCATCTAAAGGAGAGAAGCAGTATCTACAATGTGAACTTGTTGCTTGTTATTTTAAATGACAGTCTGGAGGGGAACAGCTTTTGCTTAGGTTTCTTACAACAGTTCCCCTTTGCAACGAGAAAGGAGGCATCAAATACGAACCCAATAACGGAGCTTCTTCAGGTTTTGTCTTCTCTTGCAAAAGCAAACCACAGGGAAAACAGTTAGAATTGAAGTACCTTTTAACTCAGTGTTTGGTGCCACTGCAAGCACGATGGCAGAGGGCCATCTGCTCTCACAGCCATTGCTTCCAGAGGAAGGTTCTGCTCTGAGTGTGCTGGCCCAGCATTCCTCCCTTGCACTCAGCCAGCTCCAGGAACGTCACCCGGAGGAAGATAAAAGCAAATTATTACCTTTTACCATACCAAACAGGAAATTTCTATCCCCTATGCCTCTGCCTGTAACATGACATCTGTTGCCTGAGAATTTTGAAATGTTTTTATCTGTGAAGAGTGTTCCTTCAGATCAAGAAATGAGTCAGTATCTCTGTAGGCCCTGCTTGTCTCTCACAGATTAATCTGGAAACATAAGCCCAACTAACTGCTTCCCCAAAGCATCCATCAGCAATCCTCTCATTGAAGCAAGACAGGCCAGACCACCAACTCCAGCCACCAGCACCTGTCCTGAGTTGCTCAGGTACACAGCAATCACTCCCTGCACTCTCTATAGGCATTTGAAATTGCAGAGGCCTAAAAGGCTTTAATTCACAAATGAGAACCAGGCCTCCCAGAAGCCATTTCCAGAGTACAGCATGGGCTGTGCAAGCCCTGGATAAGTGGCTTAGGGGGGCGCAGACAGCCCTCAGACTCTGAAACCTCTACCTCTCCTTGCAATTTTAGACTAAAAGGAAGAGATATAAATGAGGATGGAGGGACAAGTGGGCAGAGACTTCCACAGGAAAAATTGCCCTTTGTCTTCATAGTAAAGAATTTATAGTTTTCTATAGATGAAAGCTCATCAAATGCAGAAAGGACCATCTCACAGAAATGCCACACGAAGTGCTTTATGTTTTAAAAGTTTAAAGGAATTTTTCCTTCTTTTTCCCCCCCACATTTGCCACAAAATAGTTGTGATGTGTTGCATACTGTTTTTAACCCTCCCTTCCCTTTCCCTGACCCTCACTGAGTTCACTAAAATCAATGACTGAGCAGGGTTTCCCCTCTCTAGCATTTTTGCCAGTTCACTTTTGTATCCATTTACTTTTACATTACCTCAACTTTGGAGAGGTTGCATTTAGCAAAAAGAAAAACCATCATGCCTGCCTCTACCCTCAAAACTGCTGAAGCTCTCACATTCCCAGGAGCAGCAGAAGGGTGGAAGGGATGTGAAATGAGGGCAGACAGTAGCACAGACTCTGAACTAAATGTTGAACAAGAAAGAGGAGGGAAATTGTAGGCAGGAAAGGGAAGATGGGGAAGGAAAGGAGGAGTGAAAAAGTTACAGGAGAGGGTTATGTTCAAATTTGCATTTACTGATTTAACGAAAAGGGGGGTGCTAAACTCAGATCTCTGATATCTGTGACCAAACCTCCCTGTGGGGTTATCATTTTACTGTGAGGCGGCTATTTGTACAGTAAGAGTTGCTGTGTGACACTGTCCACACCAGTGCTCCCATCAGTGGTATAATCAAACACAAATAGAGTAATCCCATGGGGTGTGGAGGTGGGGTCAAACCCCCATGATTTTGCCTTAGCAACAAGAAGGTGCTGGTCTGCCTGTCCAGCAGTCCACCCCCAAGGGATCTCTGTCCCTGCCTTCAAAGGGAAGCACGTTAACTCGGAGTAACAATGGTGAACACCTTTCAGACCTCCTGGGTGATGTGAGGCCATCACTGCAGCCATCTGCCTGGAAGGGCTAGAGATCAGCACATGCAGCAGGGGCTGTAGGATGAGGAAAGGTCCCCAGAGAGGCCAGCATGCAATGCAGATGTGACCTGCTGCCTCTTTGGTTGCACCCCTGAACAGCACTGCAGTTGGCCAGAGCTCCCTGCCTGCTGCACGGGACAGGGGCACAGCCATGCAAAGGGCTGCCAGACACAAAGCCCTGCTTCAAATGTCCCCAAATTGGGATAACCAAATTGCACTCACAACTGCTGCAGAGCCAGAGCTGGGCTTGGTTCCTCCTCTCCATCCCATGGCTGCCCTGCTCCTTTGACCCGGCCCCAACAGATTCAGACACAGTGACGGGGCGAGGCAGTATCAGCCACGTTTTGTAGGGGACAGAAGACTCCCATGGCCGATCACGCTGACAGGGACACTGGCTTGGAAGTTTCTGAATGCTCACCCACAGGAATAGATCCCTGAGGCAGACTGGTAGATAATCCTGAACCCAGAAGGAAATCATCAAGTCTGAAGTTTCTCTTGGCTTAAACAAAAGCTGTAAAGCATATTCCTCCTGCCTTCCACTAGAATTCAAACCTCCCCTGCATGTTTTGTTGATGAAATCTCTCACCCCAATTGAGGAGATAGCAGTGTTTGCTAAACAAGCCCTGCCTTGCTACCAGAAGAGCTTCTGACCTTGTTCTGTCTTCTTCTTGGTGTTTGGCAAATACTTATCAGTGCTCACAGTGACCTCCAGCCAGCTGGACAAAAAGCTTTGGAGCCAAACATGTGCACAAATAATTCCAGGGGCAGCTGTTACTACTGGATTATCTCTTCCTGTGGTTTCTACTGATACAAATAGTTAATATGTCTTGCAGTTCACAGCCCCTTTCCCTTTAGTAGACCAAGGTCCATCTTCCTTCAGTTTGGGGCCTTTAAACCCATCTCAAAAACAGGGGCCTTCAATCTAGCACTACCCTGTGTTGCCAAATGCATCCTACCAGATGAAATGAAGCCCACAACAGCCAAAGTTGCAGATCACAGCCCTGCCACCTTTAGCCCTGAAGGTCACTGTTTAATCACTCTTCTCAAGGTATGTGTAACAGAGGCCATTCTGTGTGTATTCAAACGTAGCACCCCCTCTCTCCAATCCTTCTGGCTTCCCACAGCCTAGACAGAAGTCTTTTTTCACCCTAATGCATTGAGGTCCATGCCTGATCAGAGTTCATTCAACCCGAAGAACAGCAATGACTCGCTTCCAAAAAATGAGATTATTATGGCTAGAGACCATTATGAAAGCCTGCATGAACTGAGACCAGATGTGTGCTCAGCTTACTCCAAATACTGCTTAGAGAAAAGTCCTGGATTATTTTGGTTTTGTTTTTTAAACAAAACAAAACAGAAGATTGACAGAATCTCCTCAGTAACAAGAAAGATTTTCTGATTTTTTTTGCACTGCTCTTACAGTGTGGCTGGACTTGGAGCTCACACCTCCCAACAGTGAGCACAGCAGCTCTCAGAAGGTGGATGAAGACATGGACGGAGCCCTTACATGATAGGATGGAAGTGATGGGAATGCTTCTTTTAAGTCCTGTTCCAAGAATCAGCTTGTGGTCACTGGGACTATGTTAGTTTTTCAGTAGGATGCTCTGTACCACTCCCTGGAAATGAGAGCAATCGCATGGCTACAATCACTTTTTGCCTTTACAGCAAACCTTTCATCAGAGGAACTGAAAACAACTTGCCAGCAAGAATGAGCACAACCTCACACTGTGCCTGTGAGATAAGCAAAGGATGGAATAGATTAACTGCTTAAAAGCACACAGCAGCTCTGTGGGATGAAGGAAAAATAAGGAAAATATATATATATACACATACACGTTTGAAACCATACAGGGTTTTATGGAGAGGCAGCCTGGAAGACTGCCAGGATGCTGAAATTGCCACCCCTACAGAACCACAAATACCATGGAAACCAGTGGGGCACCGGCAGGCAGGAAAGGAAATCAACTGAAAAATGGCTTTCCATGAAATGCAGCCAGGCTGGGATACTGCTCCCCTCCTGACTGAGGGAGGACTACGTGCCTAACCACCAGTGCTGCTGCTGGTGGGAGCTGGGCTCTAGGAAAGAGTAATTCCCAGTAATTTCCCAGCCCAGGGTAAGATTGCTTTCCTGGCAGCAGCCAGTGGATGACAGCAAAAAGAGGGATGGCTGAAAACTGCTACATCATGTCAGCTGTGGTATGGAGGCAATGGAAACCCTTAGTGCCAGGTAAAGCTTCAACACGTGCTGGGAGGTGTAGGAAGATCAAAGTCAGTTGACATCTGTATGAGGATAGGGAAAGAACATGCATGCACAAGCTCCTGCCTGCCCTGTCTGGTGAGGCACAATAAAAAGGCACGAAACACTTAGAAGTAATAGTAGTTTTCCCCCAAAATACTAGAAAAGCTCAAAAAAGGATTCCTTTAAGCTGAGCAAAAGTAAGTAAAGGAGAGCGCCCTGGAAAACAAAACTAAAAATAACAAATGCAACTGAACACAACAAGAATAACAGAAATAAACAAATCCAGACAAGCAGTGGGGGAGGAATGAACACGCTGTTAATTTGTCAAGTACACCGTTCCCACATCAAACTACAGAGTAGGCTCAGAGAAATATTCGGCCTCCCAGCTGAGCAAGGGTACCTGCTTGTTACCAAACAGCAAACATCCCTTAAAAAGTCATACTCCTGCTAAGCCAAGTGAGGAGGAATCCAAGCATAGAACAGCTGTACTCATTCAAAATGCTGCTAAGAGGAACAGTGGCATCTTACAAGTAAGTTGGGTATGGTGCAACCATCACCAGGCTTGAAGAAAAATAGCCCAGTGGAGGTGAGAGGCAGGTAGAGAGACCAGCACACAGCAGCTGAAGGATGCAGAGGTCATCTCCTACAGATCTTAGCTGGAACACTGGTCGGGGGAGATTTTTACAGAAAAGCAAAGAGGACTGGAAAACCAGAGAAGCAGCAGAGTGACATTTCTGCCACGCTGAAATGCACAAGGCTAACGGCCTTCCAGTAACCACAGGGGAGAGCTGGAAGGGGATGGGAGCGTTGCCATGGCTGGCCTTGATAAGGCTCTATCTAGGAACAGGCGAGGGCTGCGCTCATGGCCCGGCCGAGAAAAGGGTCTGGAGGAGTGCGAGAACAACAGGATAACATCAGGCACTTCTCACACAGCTGAAGGACCGCCACTGGTCATCAGGAGACAAGTGCAGATGGGAGACTTTAAAGCGGTGCCAGAAAAAACAAGCTACAGCCAGGGTCGAGGAACATGGGATCCAACTCCTAGTTGTCAGCAGTTATGGTGTATACATTGCTGAAAACAGACGCAGTGCCAGGAAAATCCAACTCCCAGCATGAAAAGAATAACTTAGGAATGATAATGAGAGAAGCCAAAGCAACTGCGACTGTGAATTAGTGATTACATAAAAGGTTTTATCTTAAAGTTATGTTAGGCCAAATTCTGAAGTAATTTTTTCAGCCAGAATGCTCCCTTGAGAACCTGTGATTTGGCCACAAATTGCTACATCTTAAAAAAAAAAAAAAGAAAAAAAAAAGAAAAAGACAACAAAAATAAAAATCCCCCACAACAAAACAAATCTCTTTTTAAGCTGGCTGGCAGTACACAGCAGGCAGTAGCCTTGACTTTGCACCAAACACTTCTTCAGCAGGTAGCTGAAGCTCTCCTCTTTATGCCACTATCCAATGTCACCGTGAGGCACAGGCGAGTCCTCAGGATTTGCTCCCTTATGTGGCTGTTACTCAGGGAAGTGGTAACATCAGGCTGTTCCGAGTGAAGGGAAGTATGTGTTATTCAAGCTCCCTGAAACTAGTGAGATACAATCCATATCGCAGTTCCTGCCACTTGGACCTATCAAAGCTACTCCCGAAAAACTGCCATAAGGAAGCATAGCAATCATCACTGCCCACCATGTGCTGAACAGCAATAAAAATGTCCTTTCAAAGTAACTGAGCTGGGTTAAAAACTACCAGTGTCTCAGTGTTAGGCTCACAATAACGGTGAAAAGGTCCTCTCCATCCCATTCCCCAAGCAGTATTACACCCAGAAGCAGCTCCGGGCTTTACACCTGGGGCCTCTGTGTAGTTTCACATGGAGCACCTGCAAATCCCAGACCTCAACAAGTCCCAGAGAGATGCAGCCACACCAAGACACTTCCCAGAACCTCTCCCCATTCCAGTTTGAGAATAATCACACATATGAAATTTCCCTGCCCATTTTTTTGGACTTGGCTTAACATAGGTAATATGCTGCCAACCTGTAATTTCTAAAGAGGTATCAAAAATAACATGAGAAAGTGATGAATATTTTGAGCAGGAGACACACCCTTCCCATGACAGGTGACCTGCTATAATAGCATTTTTAAAAGCAAGGCAACGTGCTCAAATACTGGTAGTGAAATCTGAAGCGCAAATGCTGCACAGCCAAAACCACTGGAAATAGTTCTTTCAAATCATGCAAACACTTTGGAGATTCTGAGAGAAGAAATAGCTGGAAATAGTTTCAGATAAAAGAAACTTTCATGCCAGTTGGCAAAAGACAAACAGATGGATCAGATAGATGGATAGACAGGGCTTAAAGCCACTTTTGTCTCAGCAGTGGGCTGGGCTTGTATATGCAATGTCTGAAGGCAGCATATCACATCATCTGACCCTTGAATGTTAGCTTTATGAAATCATATCAGATGAAGCCGCAGCCTTCAAAAGCATCTCAGCCTGGCAGGACTCTCGCTCTCCTCCCAGAAGCACCTTCAGCAGGCCCTGGGCTGGCTTGACACTCATGCAGACCCCTCAGGTCCTGCCCCACTCAATGCATTCAGTCCAGCCTCTGTCAAAGCTGAAGAAGGTTTGTTACGGTGCAGGGAGTTTCACAAATATTTAGTCAAAACACTTCTGTTCTCATAGTGCAACAGCAATGTGGTGACTGCAGAAGGTGAGACATGAAGGATGCTGTGAAGGCTGAAGGGAAATCCCCCCAAACCCTGTTTGATATGCTTTAAGAGAAACTCACTGAAGGCAGGATGTGACGCAAAAACAAAGCAGGGTAAGCATGCTGTATTTTTGGTAGCCTGTGCAACTTAAGAAAGGTGACATCTAGTTTCAACTGTGCTTTTGATGTTTGAATTGAAAGATGCCAAACTGAGCCACCTCAGGATGAGAATTATGCCTTGATTGGTGGGGATGGGCCTGAGCCACAGATCTGCATGAACCCTTGCAGTCTGGTTATAGCCAGACACCTACTCCTCACCACTTACTTGCTGTTTGTATAATTATGATTTTGGTGGGGGGTTGCGCTGTCCCCAGTACTGGCAGCTCGTTTCACGTGGTATTTGTCACAAATTGCAAAGACCACAGTCCCCACGGGATCCCTCCAATAGCTCTTCCCCTGGGACTTCAGTGGGTCACTGCCAGCATGACACCCCAATTCTGCTGGATCACCAGCCAAAGCAAACCCAGGGTCTCTGCAGCATCTCTACTAGTGAAAAGAGATTGCAGAAATCTGGAAAGTTTAAAATAAGTACAATGACCAGAAACGGTTTGTTTTTTGAGTGTGTTTTTTTTCTGCATTTGAACTATGTGTCCCTGAAGATTTCACGTCAAAATGGAATTGTGTAATGAATATTAAATATTTATCAAGAAATTCACAGTTGAAAGTGGTTTGCAGTGACAGATAAAAAAGAAATCACCCCTACATCGCTTCTACTCTCATTTTTTATGACACATGAATTCATCCAGAAGAACTTTAATACTCACCTTTATAGATGTTTCTGCTTTTCACATCAGACATCTTGTTCACATCTCTGCCATCTTGTTCAAGAAGACTCTGAGTTACCAAAGACATGGCAGGATTACACCATCAAAGTTGCAACATCGAAGCCCTGGTGTGACTAATCCCCACATAAGTGGGAAAGCCCAAAGATGGGCAGTCTGTGCAGTGGGTAGGTGCAGAGCCAGACAGTCTCCTCCAGCCCACGGGTGCATGGGGAGCATGTCCCATCCACACAGGAACAGCCTCGGACAGGCAAGAGCCTCTGGCATCCTCTTCCTTGCGTCCCTTCATAGGGATAATGGCACAAGTGGCCCTACAGGCACAGGGCTGGCCTTGTGGTTGCCCCCCTCACGCAGCAGGGACATAAGGCAGTGTGGCTTAGGGTAAGGGAGTTACTCCCAGGAAGAATATTGGATTCCTTGTTTGTTTTCACAAGCATGTTCATGGGAAAAATCCTTTACATACGGCATAAGATTACTTCTTACCTGTGGTCTTTGAAAGACAAGCAAAACTGTCTTCCCTGTATGAACCGTACCTGAGAGTGCACACGGATTTCCCGATCCATCTTGGAGAAGCAGCTGTCAGAAGAAGACATCACCATGTGCACTTCTGTCTCCTTTAGGCATCATCTGGCCATGATTCACACAGCTCAGCTGAAGGGAACTGATGATATGCCTGTGTGATGCAGTGGTGGAGCTGTGTCAGATCCAACACCCAAGCACTAGTTTTCAAAGTATGCTCATTTTTGCTTTGCAGAACCAGTCTAGCCAAAAACTTGTATGGCGTTGGCCCAAACACTTCCCCAGCAGAGCAGGGGTGGCTGATATGGGCTCCCACAGGGGTCACTGTGGGCCTCTGTCTCATTCCACGTGAATTCATTAAGGGGGAAAATGAGAGGGGCGACTTGCTGTTTCAAGGGATTTGCCCGTGCAGGGCAGCATTTCCTGTGGTTTCTGCCACTGAGCTAAAAGCACACGGACCAGAAACAAGATGTGAATTAAAAATCAAAAAGCAGAAAGACTTGCATCTTTTGCAGGCATGAAAGTCAACTACGTGTAGGGAAAACAGTTCATCACAGTGGTTTCTAAAGGTCAGGGCTTCACGAGGGGATGGCAGTCAGCACTGACAGCCAAAGGGAACCCAGATGTTTAAGCTGCATATTGAGTGACTTTGATTGAAAAATCAGAGAAACTTAACAAGCACAGATTCTGTTATTCTACATTCAGATTTTTTTTTAGGTTAAAAATGCACTTGAAGCTCTTTTTTGCAGCTTTGACCTCAGCAAATGGCAGTTGTTCAGCTGTCAGTAGCAGAGTTTTGAGCTCCAGTGATTTATTGCAAGTTTCATGTTAGCTGATATTTCTGACAGCTCATAGACTCACGTGAATAAATCAGCATTTCAGCTTTGATCAGCATAACTTTCTATGCTTTCTTCTAAAATAAAGGAAAATAAATCCTACAAATGTGTATACCAGGAGTCAGACAAACCTCAGAAGTTTCTACCTGTACATCCAGTCTTTTTTTTGTTATTTGATCATACAACATGGGACATAATGCTCAATCTTTGTTTCTTAATGCCTCGGGTTACTTTTAGATTGTACCCTAGATTGTGCTTTCAGATTGCACAGGTACATATGGACTGTGCTGTTATATTGTCACAGGCTCTGGTGCCTGTAGTACCTGCACTTGTGACTCACCACAACACCACGAGGCGTTGGAGGATCATCCACCTCCACCAGCATCCAGTGAAACCCTGTGCAAAACCTTCACCGGGACTGGCGGGACGTGTGTGCTCTCACTGCCTGTTATTGGAAATCACCAGGAGTCTCCAGGAAACACCAGTCAGAAAGGGCTGGAGGCAGCAAGAAAGTAAAAACAAATCCCAACCCAGCACATCTGAAGATATTTAGTATAAAGGAATACTCACAGTCCTGCTCTGTGCTTTAGGCATAGTGTTTGACAAAAGCAGTCCTCCCGGCCTGTTTCATCAGTAAAACGATGCACATCAGATGGATTTCAGAACTAAAAGGCAAACAGTCTGATAAAACAGACGGCTGGTTTCTGAACAAGGCTCCAACTCTCACTACAGAACAAGCCATGGTGAGCATTTGCCTGTAACACCAAGGCAGTTTATGAGTGCATTTCAAAGCAAACAGAAAGGCCACCACTGACCACAATAAGAGCTGGATCCAGATGAAATGCTGCACCCAGTAACTCCATTTCCTACCACCTTTTCAAGAGATATGAAGTTTTTACAAACCTGTGGAGAACAAAGGCTTTAACTTGCAGCTCTGCTAGATTCACCATCCTGCCCCAGCAATATAAACAGAGGAAATACCCCGAGACTTGCAGACTGCCCTGGCCAGGACAGCACATTGCTTTCCACTTTTTGCATAAGATGAAATATTTCCTGGTTTGCAAGGTGTGGTTGGGCAAAAGGAACAGCTCATTTTCTTTAATTAATTTTGGTGCTCTTTGTATCTGCACTTTCCTTAATAGTTTCAAGTGCATTAGTTATCAGGAATATCTGCTTCAAGATATAAGCAGTGAAAGTTCTCAGTCTGCCTTCCCCCATGGGGTTTTTAAAGCCTCCTCTCCCAAAATAGGTGTGAGGCCCTTTCCCACAGATGCTCCAGAGCAGATCTATTTTGATCACGAAAATACTAAACCCATAAACTCAGAGGGGAAAAAAGAAAAGATAGAAGGCCTTTCAAATTAAGTGAATAACCCAAGGGGAAAAAAATAGACTCAGTCAACTCTCCTACCCATTTAATTAATAGCATTCCACTCCAGAAATGGCAAACACAGGGCAAACCTCTCTGAGAGCCTGTTTACAGCCGAGCTCCTGCAGCTGCCCCTCTCCTGCCCTCCCCATGCCCCTGCCAGAGGGCAAAGCCAGTGGTGCTGGCAGGCAGGGGTGTGTGCAGAGCAGCTCTGCTCCCCAGCAGGGGCTGTGCTCCAGCCAAGTGTTTGAGCAGACAGACACTGCAGTGAAAGGAGCAGGACGGGTTGTGCTTCAAGATAAGATTGTCTGCCAGGGCTTTGTTGGAGGCAGCCTTGGAGATGCAGGAAGGAAAACAAACTGTAAAGATGGTAGAAGGAGAAGGAAAAAAACACCCGAAGGAAAGCAGCACTGGCAGGAGACAAAGAGCTCCTTGTCAGTGAAAGGCACAGTAACAATGAGACAAACTTAGACAGCACAAGTCATGTCCTGCCTTAAGAACCCCCCTTGCCCCTCGCTTGTGTTCTGCACCTCCCTGGGCAGCCAGTGCTGGGACAGAGTGCCAAGGGCCTTGGCAGCAGGTAGGATAGTCCACCCACACCCACCTTGCCTGCACGCCATCCTGTGCAAGTAGCTGGGACACTGACTGCAAGGCCACCTGCAGCAAGGGCTGCTTTACTCTCTGTGACAAGACCTACCTAGGAAACAAGTTGGGGCAGCTACTGACCCAGCAGGTATTTCACAGTGGCAGCAGAGGCACTTGGTGGCAGTTTGGAGGAGGATGATCAAATGCTGCTTCTTCAGGAGAAATGGCAGGTGAAGGACAGCAAGAACAGCAGAGCCAGCCCAGCAGCCCCTGCTGCTCACAAAGCACAGCATGGACACATCTGCACGTGTCCTGTTCATTGCTTTTGGTTGCTTGTTTTTTTCTCCAGATTTAGCCTCCTGTTGCATCCATGGATCAAGCCCCGCATTCAGTCTGTCCCATGCATGTAGAAAGAGAACAAGGATCTTCACAGAGGATCCATGGAGGTCCACAGCTTCCTTATAGATTGAGGGTTTGCTGCTTGAACACCTTGCTTCAAGCAAGGCAAGGATTCAGAGGGAAATGCTGGTTCCAGTTTAGCTTAAACTAGTCCTATGCAGCCCAGCCTTGTGCATCCACCAGTCCTAAAGGTATTTTATGCAGCATAATTTCCTAGTTTGCAAGTCTCCATTTGCTTATAATCCTTTCTCCATTGCCCCAAGCCACCACAACAGGAGAATGGACTCTGCAGCTGGACAGTGAGGGTGGTGTGAGAGAGGAGAGCCCAGAGGCATCCAGGTTTTCCACATGCAGGTGGGAAACAGCAATGCACAATATGTTGTTTTGGTTCTCCACGCTCTGAAGGCTAAAACCAGCACCTGAAGCCCCACACGAGCGCTGCTGAGAGCACAGGGAGGAGCTGTAGGGTTGGGATGGGCACAGTCCTGTTCGTATTCAACTGGCAAGTGATAAACTCAATGAGCCAGACGAGACCAGAGACAAGATAATCCACAGCTTCCTGCTGCGTTTTGCCTGACGCATTTCAAGTTAAACCAGCACCTTGTCCTCTCAGCGTGGCTGAGCTGTGGTTCCTGACACACACCAGATCTCAATCACAGGAGCAGCAAGACCCAGCCAGAGGGTCCCCAGCTGTGCCAGAGCACGTGGACAGTTGCACAGCTCCAGGGACCTGGGGAAGGCAGGGTACTTAGAGTGAGAGCCATGGCTGCTGCTTTGTGCTTTGAGGCTCAAGGGCTTCTTGTTTTCCAGAACAAGGAAGAGAGACTTGTGCTAAATACCTGAGTTGGTTTAATCCATTGTACAGAAACAAAATCCTGAGAGGTTCAAAGCTCCAGTGTTTATTCTACCAGGCTTATTTCTGGGCTAAATAAACCATCAACACCTAAGTCTCAGCTGAAAACATCTAAACACACTAGTTGAAGCTCATGAATAGTGTTTGGCAAAGACAAAGCATGAATCCATAATTATTGTAAAATGAGTCACCTGAAGAAACCAGAGCAGTAGCCAACAAAACACCCCTCTGAATAACTCAATGAGAATGAAGATGCCTAGAACTGTGCACATGATCAACAACACATTCTCAGCCCTGCCAAGGCTGGAGAGAGGCAGGCACCACTCCAGCTCTGTAGAGGATGTTTCAGATTTCCATTGGTCGCCTCTGACCAAGGACCCCATGCCTGTCTCACCAGAAGCCCGTCCCTGGGTACAAGGGCAGTCTGACATCTGTATTCTCTCTGTGACTCAGAGGATTGGACAAGTCAGACTTTTGCAGACAACAAAAAAGATAAAAATCATATTGCTTGCGGGTGTGTCAAGTTATTATTTCACCCAATTAGAGTCTTGAACCGCTGAAAGTTAAAAGGATTTCCTCTGGAAAGAGAACATTCCCCAGCCAGAAACTCTCCAGAAAGGTACAGGCACAATAACTCCTGGCATTTGGTGTTAGGAAACAAGTGTCTAGACAAAGCCGCCTTCTTTTGATTTTTGATGGCATTTTTAAAAGATGCTATACAGTACAGATCCTAGAACTTGAATTTCTATTTTTGCACTCTTGATACCTGTGACAGATTCACATGTCCAAGACATGCTGGGGATAATTTCCACATCTTTGGTTATTTTATTTAGCCACCACACTCCAAAGGTACTATATCCCTGAATGGATGGATATCACTATTTGCATGATGTGCTGTCAAGCAGGAACAAGAAACACGAGCTGGCTGCACTGATCCCCACAGCTGAAACTGGCTCCTGGGGAGACCACGTGTAGTTGTGACCCCATGTCAGTCCTGTGTGAGAAACCTCAGCTGGATTTGAGGAGCATAAGGGGGTCCTGCACAGGGGTCTCATAGGAAAGCACCTGACACTTTGTGCAAAGGTTCAAACACCCCTTCACCTGCTGCATGTAGGACACCTGGGTCTGAGCACAGGAGCTCTGCTGGCACCTCCTCTCCCACACATACTTGCTGTCAACTTAGCAAAAACATGGAGAATTGCCCTAAGTGGAAGCAGAGTTTTTACCTTGTCCTGCTGCTCACAGGCGGGCACAGGCAGGCTGGCCATGGGGAGGAAGCACGATCCCCTGCCACAGCACTGCCCATTGTTGCTTCAGCATGTTGCAATACACTCATTGAGCAACTGGCAATTATACTGCGTTTATCTGCAGTGTTATGGTGTTATGTTCACAGCTGTCTAAACAGCAGCCTGTCTCCCATCCACCAGTAGCTTTCATTTTGCATGGCCTTGTGGACTCTGCAGCAGAGAGCAGTAAAGCCTGAGCTCAGGCTTTGGTGCTGCCCTGCACCCAACCCCTGCCACACCAGTTTTGAAAAGGTCATTTTTAAACGTGCTCCTCACATCACTACAAAAGCAAACTTCTTTTTGCCACCCTGCAAAAGGAAATGTTGCATGTTTTGGCACGGCTGATTTTAATTCCTTTTCAAGAAGAGGTAATTTAGTGTGGCTGCCCGAGACTGGCTGCAGCTTTATCAAGACAGATTTCATCGTGGACTTAGACAACCTTGCTCACAGCCATTGTGCTGTCAAACAGGTTTCCTTCCTCTTCTTCACAACACTTCTACATCACATCCTATTTAGAGCTCTTATAGTGCTTCATAAATACTGAGATAATAAGAGCCCTGTACACTTGTGGGATTTGGGAGGCATTATCTCACTTTTTAAGAGGTGAAATATGAAGATCAGAGATGAAAGGTGGCAAATCCAACAGGCTGTGATCCAAACAACAGTAGTTTTCGTAACTCATTTCTTTTAAATTTGAAGCCCTTCCTAGCTTACCCACAGTCAGCCCAGCTTTCCCACTTCTCATCCCAGCCCTTCAGTCCTGCCCCATCCTTTCTCTCCAGAGTAGCATAGAAATTCTGCACAAGCACTTCACCATATGCCCCTCATTGTATTTTCCTTGAGCTCTGTAGAGAAAAAATTGCTGTTTCCATTAGCCAGTAACTATGCTGAGAAATTAAACATCAGAAAACCTTCCTATAGTAGATTAATACCACTGAAAACCCGGAGGCATTGAACATTGAGATGCTCACTGCTGTAAAAGGAACAAGCTTTTTCTTAAAAAATGACAGAGTGCAAAGGACGTGAAAAGAAAACAAAAGCTCAGAGCTAGGACACACCCATGGAGAACAGGCACTCACTGCAGAAGCTCCTGGATTTCCAGCAGGGGTTAATTAAGCATAAACAAGTGCAAGCACAAGCGTGGATGGAGCATTTGGCAGCACTCCATGCTAGCCAGAGGAGGCAGCCTCTGGCTCAGGGCACCATCAGCTCCACGGAGGCAAGACTGGATTGATGCTCAGGGCTGCACATCACACTCTGTGGCCGGAGAGGCACAGGATCTGAACCTGCCCACTAAGAAAACAAGGCTTCTATCCAAAACTTTAAGCTACTCCAAAAGACAATGTGCTGCTCTGCTTCTCCCTGAGGAAGACCCAAAGCTACTGCTGAGCTGTCTATTGTTTATAACAAAATTATTTTTTTTTTCCAGAGAAAGTGAAGCCTCGCTGCAGGGCCACGCAAGCTCCAGGATGTGGCACAGACAGCAGGAAGTTGACTTGTGGGATTTTTCATGTGCAGAAACAGCTTGAGAGGGATGGGCGAGCTGAAGGTTTTACCTGAAAACCAGCAGTGGTTCTGTCCCTTCACAGCACGCAGGATTTATGACCCGTGAACAGCTACCTCTTTGTCTCCCATCTCAGTCTCAGCAGGCACCTCTCACTGCAGGGTCACAAAATCCAAGGATAGCTCCGGAGAGCTCCTCAAAAGGGCCAGTGCCTGGAGTGGTACAGGGTGCCCACCCATCTCATTCCCTGTGGCAGGGAAAAATAAGTTCGCTCTGCTTGGCTTTTGATGCCCAAGAGCTGCTGTACATAGGCACAGACACAGGGAAGACATGCAGAGGGTGGAATAATTTGAGCATGGCTGGAGCAAGCAGGATGCCTGCAGGCAGCAGGAGATACCTGAAAGGAAGCACATATCCAGGGCCAGTAGGCACTGGGCTGAGGGACCGCTGTGGGGCAGGGCAGGGCTCCAGTCATATGCCCCTGCCAGTGTTCCCATGCAAACAAATCCTCATGCACAGGGAATGCTCCAGGCAAATTCCCAAACAACAAACAAACAAACCCCCAAACATCTGTTTTCCAAAAGACAGATTAGCCTGTAGAAAACTCATTTTCCTGACAAGGGCTTTCACAGTGCAAAGTAGCACCTCAAAAAGCTGGATGACGTCTCACTGGTGAGAGGGTGCCCCAGCTGAAGCAGCCCCTGCACTCACAGATGCCCATGCCACAGAGCACCACTGCTCCATTCCAAAGAATAAAAAAAGAGCAGAAAGTGCCACTCAAAAAAAAAAAGCCACCGAAAAACAAGCACTAAACTACTTCAACATTACCAGGCACTTTGGCACTTGGATTCTACAGATGAAAGCCAGCATGGCTTTCCTTTGGAGTCAGCGTGAAGAACAAGGAGAGAAGCAGATAGGAGGCCCAAAAGACCTCAGCCCAGGAGCAGTCAGGCCCAGTACTTCACAGAAGTGGTCCCCCCAGAGGTAACAAAGGGTTGTCACCAGCTCAGACAGAAAGGCTGCACTGTCACTAGCGGAGCATCTGGCAGCTCCCAGAAGGCTGGGCTGGTGGTTGTGTCTCTGGCCAGAGTGAAATGAAGGCTGGGTAGAACCCCTTCCCCGGTGGGGTCTGTAACTGCACAGTCAAAGGGACTGCTGGCTGCTAATTAAGATTTACTGTGGGCTGTGAAGGAAGGCTGCCTGCCCCTCCAGCTCTCCGTCAACACGAGAATAGATTTTCAAAAGCTGAGTGAGCATAGGCCATGTTATATCCCTTTCAAACTGCCAACCACTCCTTTGAAGCACCCTCATTCACCTTGTTCTAGGCTTAGCCCTAGTTCATCAGCCATTTTCTACAGCTAGCTTTGGTTTAGAATAACTTCTATTGGTAAAGTGCTTCAAGGATCATATTATCATTTTAGATGCTTCTGTTCCGCTCATTGTTTTGCTGTAAGTGCGCTTGTCAGTCTGGCTCACTCTTCTTTCTGCATTCAAACAACTCAAAGCCTCTATCCTTTCTCTAATGTTAGTTCTGGAATTTTAGTTTTGCTTTATCAATCAATGAAATCAAAGATCCATTTCTGGATGAATCAACTCCCTTACAAAATCTAGTGACCCATAGTACAAGCTCTACATAAATGCCTCTGTTACACCACTATTTCTTACAGAAGAGGCTACACAAGCCTCAAAACTGCTACTAAATATTAAAAGATTTGAATGTCAATTAACAGCCTCTCACACTCTGTAAGAATCACCCTGTGCAAAGAAGTATTTCCCACCTATAACTGTAGGTTTTATTATTTTAAGGTGCAAGACTATACACAAATATCCACACCTTGGTTTGTGGAAAACCATGTGTGAGCAAAGCGGCCTTATCTGCTTGAACTGATAAACAACTCGAAATGCAGTGACCCTGGCTTACAGTTACTGCAGTCTATCACCACTGTTTGTTTTCACTGATCATATGTAGCACTTGAGCTGAATACATTTATCAATGTTTCAGCAGCAGCCCTTTGAGATATGCAGCTTATTGTTTCAAAGATGAGAAGTTGAATAGTTCCAACTAGGACCCAGAGTACTTATTTCCTTACTTGCTTAAAAGAGGTCCTGGCAGATAAATGTATGATCTATCCAGCACTGAAAAGTTTAACACTTGCTTCGTCTTTTTCACCCAGTATTTCTGGGGTCACAGACATTTTGAAAGAGAATAAAGTAGAAGCTCTAGTTAATTAGATATTAAAAATCAGCACCCCCAACACCAGAGCAGGAGGGGCAAAGACATGCTGCTTCATGACTGAGCTCCAATGAGCTGCCTTGTGAGATGGAAGCTGGCCTGCAGTTGACATTGGCTTGCAATGAGAAACCACTAAAATGGGCTACGTAAAGAAACAGGTGAATCTCATTCCCTTGTTATCAAAGGAATAACCAAAAGGAAGACAAAAGTGGCTGTGTAAAAATAGCTTCTCTCCATTTCAATCCCTGATTAGACTTACTAAGCAACTGATGTTCATCCAAATTTTCTGACTAGGGTAAATTATATAGGACAGTTTCTGAACAGTACATACATAATTTATCTGATACTTCTGAGGAAGCAACTACAGTAACAGTTCAGAGGAAACTGAACTCTCATCTCTGATAAGGATTTCTGCTTGAAAATGCATTTACAATAAAAAACTAAAGGCACTAATAGCCAAGTCTTCAATCTCATTATAAGTAATTTTTAATACCTGTGCTGCCCACTTACATTTCAGCTTAAACTCGTCTCACTTGTCTAGCAAAAAGCAGATGAACTGGAATGGTCTCAGTATTCCCAGGCAAGCTCAGTTAGAGCAGTTAAACTCACTGCAACCTTCCTGAAGGGGAAAAAAAAAGGCAGTTCATATTCTTGATATCGGCACAACACTGCATTAATAAAATGTTACCAATCTTGCTAGGGATTTGGGATATCCCCTTGCAGTAAGGGGTCATAAGGCACGGGCAGCTACATACCAAGAGTTGGTCAGAAACCTATTACACAGAAAAGCACCAGCTACACTGGCTGCAGAGTTATCAAATGTTATCCAGATGAAAAAAATGATTTTTTGTTTAGGTAATAGCCTACCACTACACCTAGAAAAAAAATTCCATGTTAAAACTAAATGATAAGCATAGTTAAATAAAAATTGTTTCCTTTTCCACCATAAAGCATCAAGGGCTTTAGAGTCATGATCATATGATGCTATTTCAGTACATCTGTACCCCCACAGAGAATGGCAGAATTGGCAAATGGCTGATTTCTGCTATTAATAAAACACTTGTCTTTCCTGCTTCATTATCAGAGAGCTGAAGTAGTTTTCCTCGGGGTTTTTTGGGTTTTTTTTAATCAAGTGAAGAAAGTTGCCATAATCACTACAAACCAATTCAAAAGCTACCTCATGTTAGCTCAAAACATACATCTGAATCTTGTCAGTCAGTGCAGCAAAACCAAAATATTTGGAAGATGCTTTATCAGGAGAACTACAGTGTAGAGTCATTAACACACCTCACCTGCTAAACGTATCTTCACTATGCAGAAATATTTGTATCCATTTTATGGAGAATTTAAGAATATTACAACCTTTGAATTTTTTGGAGAATAAATTGCAACAGAACATTTACACATTCAGAGTTTTAACTGGTCATTCATTTAAAACAATAAATCTTAGAAATAGTCCTGATAATGGCTAGAAAACTAGCAAACAAGTTAAAAGACAGTCATAAAATCTCCATAAAAATGTTTTTATTCCTTATCAGTGGAGATGGCTTGTGAAAAGAGGATCTACTGTAAGCTTTTAAACAAAAGAAACGGCAAAACCCCAGAATTCTCCTAATTAGCAGAGACATCAGGGTATCCTGTTCCAGGGCAGAAGACAGCTATCAAATCCATCCCCTTGCCCTCTTGCAACACGAGGAAGTTAGTTTTCAGCAAGAGGGTAAACAAATTATGTTAAGAAATGCTGCTCTGAAGCAGCTGTCTAAGGGCCAGTGTTTTCCCCTGCTCCTGATCAGTCTTCATTCATATCTTTCACTTTCTTCTTTTTCTTCTTCTTTTTCTCTGTATTCTGCAAACAAACAAACAGGTGTTGTCATGAACAAAGCATAATGGAAAAGCAAAGCAACACACGTATCTAGGCAACAGAGCTCACACCCAAAGCATTACCCTAGCAAAGCACAACCCAAGAGATGTCCCTCCCTCAGTCACTAAATGCACTGGTTGTTCACAGCCCAGCAGGGGCAGTGGGCAGGGGAAGCTGTGTGCTGGCACCTCAGCACTGTGGTCAGGCAGTGCAGCTGCAATAAATAAAGGGGAGAAAATTAAACCCCTCGTTAAGAGCACGATTTCAAAACTGACCAAAAAGTTTGGCCTGTTCCCATTTGCTCTACTGTTGCTAGAAGGCATCAAATGATGCTTCATCAAATTAGCAGGTACAGCCTCTGCTCCCTGCAAGTCCTAAACTCTACACAGATGCCTGTGAAGCAGCACTAAGGGACACTCTTCCCACTAGAAAAGATGCAAAAAGAGACAAGACTAAAGCTGGGAGTGGGCAAAGGAGGGCAAACATGGAGGCATTATAGGCACAAACTTCCCAGACCTTATTCTGTAATGCAAATCATCTTGGACATTACAGTGATGAATATCACAGAATGGAGTTATTAGAGCAAGACCGTCTTTGCATAAGGGTTATACATATATATATGAGTTTTCCCTCTCTCACTTCACCCTCTGTATGTTTTGGAGAATATACATTCCCAAAAAGAAATGCAATTCTGCCTCACCTCAACTGTGGGGCTGGTGAGGAGTTCCTCATTCAGTACTTCCTCCTCCTCCTCAGTTTGCGCTTGCTTTTCCTTATCCTTTTTCTTTTTCTTCTTTTTGACAGGTTCATCATCTTCTACAGCTGTCCGTTCTGTACCACAGAAAGAACAAAAATGAAAAGCAGGTTGTCAATTATTAAAAGTGCAAAAGGAAAAAGCTCTGAGATGTTAGAAGGTGCCATGATGATGGCAAGAATGCAAAATACTGAATACCACAGTGCCCCTTCTTTAAATCTCTCTGCACCTATTTACCCTCTGTTCTGCCCTTACCTGCATGACTACTCCCTGCTATAATCAAAATGTACAACTACCTAACTCACAAGTGACAGAGTTCAGACAGTACTAGTCACATCTAGTACACACACCACTCCTCCAATGCTGCTCCCCAAGTTTAAAAGAAGGTTGCATGCTTTCACTTGTTTGCCAAATTATCTTTAAGTACTCCATCTGAAAAGGGACTGTCCACAGTTTGGCAAGTATTTTCACCAGCAACAAAGGAGCAGCAAAAGGACTCTAAACCCCACATTAGAAATGTGTTCAGTCAGCAGCAGCTTGTTCACAACCGATTTCCCAATCTTGATGTTGGAAATTTGCTAAGAAGCCGAACAGTTTTCTTTGTTGTTTAGACTGGCAAACACAAAGATGTCTTAATGCTAAGCTAATGTAAAGCTTTTAATGCAGAAACTCTTTCCTGTCCTGGAAGACAGGAGTTATTCATATAAGCTGAGAGCAATGTCAACCCAGGGAAAGATTTACTAATGACCTTACAGTTACTTTTGAGAACTATTCATCAACAGCTGTCCTATCTAATCACAGTGGTAATGGAATTATGATTTACCATTCATTTTCTAGAAAATGTACCACAGTCTTAGGAATCTCTAGGTAAAGAAACCAAGCAGGAATCATTACCAAGCTGACACACTGTGCAGCAGCCAGGCTGTTACTGGAGCATACCCAAGTCAGATTTCTTTGCGCAGCTGAGTCAGTGCTGGATACCAAGTTTCTCCATACATAGTACTCATGACTAAGTCCATGACGTAGCAACCACTGTCCTGCAGTAGCTACAAAACTGATCCTGAAACCAGTGGTGTTTGTGGTATGTACAGTTGCTACTGGGGGTGTGACTCACGACATCATTTTCTTACCATATCCCCCCCAAAGGAAAGAATCAATTTTATTTGGAAGAACACTCACCACCTACAAAAAGAACTGTACAATTACAAAAAAGACCCAAACCATGCAACCTCCTAACATCTTGACTGTACTTGGTCACAAGTTTAGGTCCTCAAGCCAGAAGAAGGATTATTATATGAGTCAAAAATACACTTCAAACTTTGCCTCTAACATTAGCTTTGACAAAAAAGAAAATGGCTTCGGCTTCAGGGTAAAGAATTTCTAGACGTATCTACAGGAGAACACAGCCAGCTAACATGTGCAGGTTGTGGACATGAAAAAAACATAACTGAAGCAAAACAGCAAAGGATTCCAGATAAAAGAACCAGTAAATGTATTTTTAAGTGGATTCTGCCATACACATAATTCACAGGGAACAGTGTGTGAGGCCTATGGCATTCAAAATGTGTAAGTATCCTCACCTCCCTATGTATGACACAGGGAAATAAAAGGTAGCTGAAAAGTAAGCACAAACTACGTTAAAGCCATACTGTATAACAAGAGCATACACATCCTATTTTGCTATGCAACATATTTTCACTCAGCTGCATTAGTAAGCTATGCATTTTCAAGCAAAATGTTGGGTGACAACCTCGAAAAAATAACTTCTTGTTATTACCCTATGTGTCATCAAGTCTGACACTGGAGGCAGTGAACCTGTCACAATTAACAGCTGCAGATGATGCACTGGGCACTCACAGGCACTGTCACTCTCACAGCACGCACCAAACCCCTTCCCTGAAGATTTCAGTTGCTGCTTTCCAGGAAAGCTCATCACAAGACTTCATATATTTGTACCTAGGCAGAATGAGGACAAAGGCTGCAGGGGTGCTGGTCTTTTCCCTTTAGGTGCAATACTTCTAAGTCACTCAAGGCCAGTGGGGTTTCTTTGTGACACGCAGCAGCTGACAAGGAAACCAACCACTCTTAATATCAGGCACCAAGGCACAGAAGCAGCACCCAGAAGAGCAGTTTGATTGATGGCCCTGTGAGTGCTGGAGATCTCCAGCAGTTGTGCCACTCATCCGTTTTCCACCGGTTTTTACTAAGCTTTTATATAGCAGCCTGGTGTACTCTGTCCTCTACATCATGCTCCACATATACAGAGTCAAGTCACATCGCCTATCAATAAAGACAGCCTGTCATGATGTTGCTGTCATTTAAGGCTTTGTATCTTGCAGGATTCACTCCATTAATTTAAGATATTTCTCTTTTTAGGAGAGACCTTCCCAAGTGACTAACTGCTACTATATCCTGATGCTAAATGCAAGCTGAAGGCTTCACTGTGGGCAGTGGCTAGCTCTGTTGGTGGTATGCATTCTTGTCTTGTCGAGCCACATCCAACTTCAGAGACTGCAAAATACCTGCCCTATTTCCCTTCCCCCACCACTAAAACAGGTTTTAACAGACAACTCCTTAAGTGGATTATAACTTGTTTCAGGCATTATCCTTCTGCTTGTGTTTTTTCTAGGTAGCCCCACTGCCAGTTCCCACCTTAAGGACTGCCATACATGCACCGCACACAGGGCAAGAGAAAACACCACACATTTTCCCTTGCAGTAACACTTACATGTTGGGCTAGCATAATGCAGAATATTGTCCCCCTTTACAAGAGATATTAAAAGCAATAGTTTGACAGCTTCTTCCTGTCCTTTAGATTCCTCTTGCAATACCAACTGGATACAAATGTATCTGGCTCAAGAAATCCTTTATTTCCAAGACTGATTTTTCGCCACCCCCATTTATCATGCAGCTGCACAAACAGCACGGGCAAGGAGAGGGCAGAGGCTTCTTTCACAACACGCAGTCTGGATACTTAATCTCTGACCAGGCAAAAGCTTAACAGAGCACTGCATCGAAAAAGAATAGAGCCAAGAACAGCAGACATTACAGGCTCGTGCATATTCAAGTGGATATGCAACATAAATTTTAATGCTGGGACCTCCTCTGCATTCTTCCGTATATTATGGGACTTGATGAACTACTCAAACTTCTGGGACCACCACCACCAACCCTTCTAGCACACTGTGCAGCCACATAAATTACACTGGAAAACAGCAAGGCCATGGACTGTGTAGCAGGTGTCAGGGAAATCCATGCACTTTGCTGGGTGCTCAAACACAAGAATTTGCAAACATAGGGGCTGTGCTATTTTAAAGGGTACAAAAGGACAGGCTGAAGAGATTATTTCTGCATGCAGGTGATATAAGATACATTAAGGTCTTTGAAAACATTTATTCCATAGCTGAAGGAACTAAAAGCTAGCACTAATGTCCAGGTATCCAATACAATGACTCAGTTGATGCAAAGAATGGGAAAAAGCAGGAGCTATGAACTATACATTTGAAGAATGCCCCATCTTTTCAGGAGAAAAAGCAACATATCTGAATCCTGTACTTCAGGTTTGGGGAAATGTAAAAAACAATCAACCAAACTGCACAGATTTCAGTAGTCCACAAGTGTTCTGGACACTCAAGGATACCTGCTAAGCTTCACCCAACCCCTAAACCAGGAAATACCAATGCTCAATAAAGCAAATGAAGCAAATACACACAAATTTGTGTATAAAAGCAAGAACCATTGAATAATTTAACTATGAACAGAAATATCCTCCTCAAACTGCAAGAGACCAGGCTGGAAATCAATGTAATATTTCACCTGTGAGGAGCTCATGCTTGTGAGATGTCAACACTTGCTTTGATAATGCAAGAGAAGCCCAAGGGAACAATTCTGGCTACAGCAAAGGAAGTTAGTTCAAAATATAATCAAAAGCAGTAGCTGTGAGAACACTCACATTCTCCAAAAGCAAGTGGGCAAAGCTCTAGGCCCCAAAGGGCTCATGTGTTCTTGTCTCATTATAAGGGAACAAGCTGATCTCAGCTTTAAAGCACAAAGGATTCTTCTTCTAATGTAACTTTAATTCTCAGCTATGTTTGGGTTCCTACAAGTTGCTCCATCCGTGTAAACAGACACCCTGGACCAACTGGTGTCTGTAACAATCACACTTCAGCATCAGCTGAGCATAAAGAGGTACTGAACCAGCACAACCAGGCTCTGATCCTCTAGAACACAGCAGCAGAGGAGGCAGAAAGAGAAGGCTTTGACAGCCCTCACCCGCTGCAGGCGCAGGTGGTTGACAAAACTTCCTAGTAGCCCACATCCAGATCTGGCTCTTGATCTCACAGAAGTGACTTAAAAGTCATGCTCTTTTTCCCTTTTTTTTTCTCCTCCCAAGTTACACACTGGGTACTCCACCATCACAGCCTTCTAGAGGTGCTGAAGTGCACACTGGAGAGAAGAGAAAGTTTTTTAAAATGAACCATCATACAAAACCAGATTATTTTGAAGTCGCAGAAGGAAAGAACAATTCTGGCCCATAGCTGAGCTTTAGCTCCCCAGAAAATAACAACAGTTTGTGTATTATGTAAATTCAGATGGAAATTTTCAAGCGTCATTTCACCTCAAATAGTGACCTGTTTGTATGTTGAAACATGACAGAAAACACTTCCAGTCAGAATAAAACACTGTTCTTGAAAGAAAATTGAGCAAGTTTCTGGTTTTACAGAGAACAGCTTTTCCGTCTTCAAGATACTGGGGGCCACTAAACATGAACCTGCTGATCAAGAAATTCTGCAAGAAGAACACAGTTTTATTCTTAGATATTTAAAAGCAGATGTTCGAAGTTAATTGACTGCAGTCTGGTATTGGCCTATAAGGGATCATTATCATTTTGAAATACGCTGCCATGCCCAAGGAGAATATCCAGGTGCTGTGGCTGTAAATGTTGAGCCCCACTGCATGACACAAACAACAAGAGGTCAGCAGCACAGACAGACCAACTCACCTTTCATCTCTGCTTTGAACTTCTTTGCTTTCACTGGAACCTCTGTGTCTTGTTCTTCCACCTCCTGAATTTTGCGTTTCTTGGAAACAACAGGAAGTGTAGAGTCACCGGATGGGTCAAACACCTTTATTTCACTGTAATGAAGAAAACAAGTCAGTTTAAGTGGCAAGAAGAGCTAGGCTCCAGGTAAACTCCTGCAGTTGAACATAAACTTTCTAACACAACCTCCCAAGAATATTTACAAATCAATCTTACTCAGCTAATAAAGCATCTACAGGTAGCGAGGCCCTTTCTCCAATACACAGGTGGTTTATCAGGAATCACGGCTACAGAACAGATACCCCACAAAGCACAACTGCCTGATCTGAACAGAAGATACCAGTTAAGGAAGAGCTTGATTCCGGTTTATATCTGTTCAAGGCTCTACAGAGCACTTTAATTATCCATTAGATTGATCTCTCTTGCTAAAAGCCTTCTTAGCATAGCCTTATGGTCACAAGCACACAGCTCCTCATCATTTGGTATATTATTATGTTGTATTTGGTATATTACCTTATAATTGTACCCTCAGGGTAATAACATATATATACACACACACAGAATCAGGAGTAGCTTTATTCTTGCCTTTTCTACACTGCCTCTCCAGCATTACATTGAGAGGGCACAACTCATGGGATTGGATAACATTACAGCTCATCCCTGTATCGCCGACTTTATGGGACATTCAAATATCTAATCTGTGTCTGCAACTGTCTCAACTACTGCACACCTGTTTGTTAATTCCCCAACTCCTCTACAGGCTGTAGAGAACCAGCCATCCTGAAAATCAAGTGCTCTTTAGTTGGAACTTGTGAGGGGCAATTGAATGATTAAATAGTAAGGAGTCAGTTTTTTCTTTGTCAGAAAAGAATTCCTACTGAAGAAGAAAGGAGTTTTAAAACAGTAAGCCTAAAATATTTTCCCCCAGCCATATACTGAGCATTTGAACTTTTCTAAAATAGGAATCTGAAGTAGCCACCTTAAATGTCACAAAAGCAACTGAGGGTAGTGACCAGACTAGGAAGCATGTGGCAATGCCAGCAGACCATCAATTCATCCTCTAAGCACCTGAAATTATTCTTATGGGTATTAGCACTGCATACTGCTTTACATAAGTTGATTATGCACCTTTTTCAAACAGTGGACTCTGCCTCAGTTAAGCCCAAGTGAGAGCTCACTGGCTTCCTTGTCTTTGTCAAAATACTGCTGCTAATTAAAAAAACAAACAAACAAACAAACAAAAAAAAAACACAAAAAAAAAACCAAAACACAACAAACCTAAAACCAAACCAAGACCACAAATATGACCAAGATAAGTAATGCACATACATTTTTTTTGGAATGCATATGAAAATCTTTCACTTGAACCTCATCTCTAAAAACTACATCATTTTAATGGCTGATACATTGATTTAGCTAATTCATACAAAATTCATAGTTCCATACAGAACTAAGATTCTTTCCAATCCTCTTAAAACACTAGTTTAGACCTTCAAACATCCCTATAGAGCAGCAATATTACCATTTTTGTATGACAAGGACAATTTGACAGGTACTGAGTTTCCCTTTTAGGCAGCCAGACTATGCCAAAGAGCCAGGAATAATCTTCAGATTCTCCCCAAGCCTAGACATGTTTGCAAAGCACGTCTAACAGCAGAAACATGTCCTGGCAGGAATTCATGACTCCTCATTTCAAGAGGTCAAAACCCAACATCTACGTTGTCTCCTTGACGCTCTCCTCCCTAAGCTACTGCCTCCTGACAGGCCCTGATGCTTCATTTACTGACTGACACCATCTTCACAAAAGCTGCTCCAGAAATCACAGCCGTCACTACACTTGGAAATGCCTGGCATATGGAAACCAAAGTTACAGCTAGGCTCCAGAAAGATGTTTGGGGACTGCAGATGGGTGCAACAGTGCTATTTTTTCCTCACAAAATGAGCACTCAGCCCTGTTTTTGCTGAGCTCTCGCCCTCCCTACACCAAAGGCTCAGCAAAATAAGCAGGCCAAGCTAAGCAAGAAGCCTGCAACCAAATTAAGCGATAAACCCAGATGTCACAGCTCTGACTAATAATACCCTGTTCAAATCCTCAGATGTTCAGCTGTCCCAGTTGCAATTTACAGTGTCACTTTGGGCACCAGAAACTGATCTAACAGTGTCCAGAGTACATACACACCTTATCTATGGTTTAAGACAAGTATTACTTATTATGTACAAGACTACAACAAGGAGATGAAGCTTTGCTTAAAACAAGTGGTGCCTGTTTTTTTTTTTCTTTTCTAAGAATAAGATGACTAAGTAGGTCTCCAGGACAGCTTCCATGTCAAAGAAATTAATTCCAACTCTGATTTTCTCAGATTTATTTCATTCAGACTTGTATTACATAAAGCCGCTACATACTAACATCCAGCTTTTTGGGCTGATGCTGATAGCACCTAAAAGTACTTGTTATCTGATTATGTCAGTAATTTACTACTAGAAAATCCAGGAAAATAACAATTCTTATTAGCAACAGAACTTATGACCAGTGTTTAAAAGCACAAAAAATATTTTCTGGATCTTAAGTCAACTCAGCCCACAACCAAAAAGCTTTTCAGAAACAAGAACATGAAGAGTTATTTATACTCAGCCAAGCTAAAAGAAGAAACTATTCACCTCTTGTTTTGATACTTGTCTGTCTTGGCCAAGGCTTTTCCAGTGCCACTTATTCTTCTTATCTATAAGAAAAAAGATAGATATGAAAAACTAATTACTCATAGTGAAAACAATTCAAAAGTTCTATGGCTCTTGAAAGGAATTCAAAATGGAAAGACAGGCATATATTATGGGTCAGGCTCTCGTGTACCTGCACAGGTTTTACAGAAAGGTGTAGAGTAGTGACAGGGAGTGTAACTGAGGTGAGAAAGTCCTTTCCAATGCTGCTCTTCAAGAGCCCAATTCAGGTAAAGTGTATCTAGTACCAGATCAAACATACCACAGACACACCAATTTGGGCACGCTTCTTTTTTTCTTGGCAAGAGTAACTGCATGTCAGGGCAGGTATCAGCTATGGCTGGCATAAAGCCAACCTTAAAACCACAGGTCCCAAACTGGATTTGAATGAAATATGTACTTGTCAGGTGCTTGGTTTGTATTTTAGTGTTAAGATGCCTCCTTGCCTTTGTTCCAATGGGAAGAAGTATCACCTCCCATGAAACACTCGAGAATGGGCAGGTTTTTCTGGATTTTTCTTTCCTGTTCTAGCACAGCCAGTACTACAGCACTAGTATCAGATCTTCTAGCCTGGAAAGCTGAACCTGGTCATCATTCACAAGATCACAAGCAGCAGGCATGCCACCTAAAAGAGGAAAGTGACCCCATGTTCCTCCAGCACGCTGTGCCAATGGCAACATGGAACTGCAAGTGTGAAGAGGCAGGACATGCATTAGGTGGTAGGAGGGCAATGCAGCAATTTGCAGAATAACATCTTGCTTTAGTTACAGAGAAAGCTCCCTAAGACTAAGCATCGCCAGTGTTCAGATTCTGAGGAACCATGGTGGAAAAAAATCAAACGCTCCTTCTAAGGTAAAGAGAAAGAAGCTATGAAGTAATAAGCATATCTTTGCAACTCATAGAGATGCAGTGAATGTAAAAGTATAATCTTACTTGTCTTGTTCAGTATCAAGATTTTTCAGGATAATGTAAAAGGAAGACAGCCATGTGAAAAAGAAAAGCTGACATACAATTGCCTACAGTCAGCTTACACACCCGACTACTCCAGCCAAAACTGGGAAAAACTACAGAATAAGAGTGACACACTACGGAGTAATGGGAAGAGAGTCAAAAGCAGTGCATCAGAAACAAGAATGTCAGCTTGATGCAGTTCCCTGCTAGACTTACCCCTCTCTCTTCCAAAAGCCTCAGTCTCGTCTCTACTTTTAGCCTGTTTTCAGCTCCCATTTCAGCACTGGTGTTCTCTCCAAGGGCATCATAGCGGATAGACAAGGCAGTCTTAGCTGCCAGCATTCGAGAAATCTGGAAAAGCCAAAAATAATATTAAATGCTAAGACTTAACATAAGGCAGTGATTCACTCTGATCTGGAAACCATACCCACATACAAAAGAACAAAGTAACCATTTATTAGCAGTGTTTAGTCCAAAAAACAATTAGTGTCTCATTCTTTCAACGCTGTAATACTGTTAATGTAACACTTTATTTCCTTGATAAGCAGAGGGAAATATCTGAGATGACAATTCAGTTATACATATCCTACTCTAACCCAACCTTCAGATCAGATTAGTTTGAGGTGTAATTTCCAGCTGGACAGCTTTCTCCACAATTCAAACACATATTCATCTACCCATATTATAAAAGCCTAAGATCTTTAAGTTCATGCTGAATGTTACTTGCTTTAGCACAAGAGTCCAATTTTCAAGCAAGACTAAAGCCTACAACATCTTAGTTTACCATCACGTAGAAGAAAGCAGTAATGTACCCCTCAAGAAAGCCAGTCTTACATCATAACTCAGCAGGAATGCATCTGTTACTGCTCAGATGTGTCAAATGGACAATCCCATTCAGTTTTTTGAACAGGAATGAGTAACATTCAAAGATTTGAGGACAGTGGTATTTTATACGTAATCACAAAGCAATACAGTAAAACAAGCCATGGAAAGAGCCTCACTGTCAATCTCAATATATCCTGAAGCTCAGGATATTCATGCTCTGGAAAAAAGCATGCTGGTAAGCAATTCTGCAACTTACCTTGCCTTTATTTTTGGCATTGGTTTGTCCCACCAGGGAAGCATGATAGATAAGGCCAAATTTAGGTGTGTCTCTTTTAGTCTTCAGTGCTCTAAAGAGTGCCTTCTCAGCACCCAGTAACTGAACCGTTGAGGCTGGGTGTTTTGCCAGATTCAGGAGGGAACCTAGGAAGAGGTGACACAGCAATAGCAATCTGTCAAAGGAGCAGCTGGGCTAGATTCCTGATTTTAAATAGTGTAAGAAGCTCAGAGCCATCTATTTCTGAGGGCAGCTTCACACTAATTTCCTGAAGGACAGGTAAACCATTTCAGCCTTTCATGCTTCAACTCACTCTTTGGTTGGATTTCAGCATGAGGAAAGAAGGATGACTCAATAAAACATACTTCACTGCAGTAATGCCTACTGACACTCTGGCAGGAAGAACATGTCATCACAGAACTGCAGCAGAAATAACTGAAATAAGGCTGCTACCTTGAGCCAGTCTGACTATAAAAGTGTAACATCAGTTTGTCAGCATTTTACCTCAGAAGTGACTAAACTATCAGCCCAAGGCTCAGTAAGTGTCTCAGAAGAGGTAGTGACTTAAGTTGCCCTCATATTCCAGAAAGAATTCAGGCCAACTGAGAACTCAGTCATCACAGACAACTACCAAGCTCATGCTGACATTCTCACATTGTTGAAGTGCTGCCTTCGCCTCCTTTACCATGAGATGTTCATCAGGGTCGTACCTAATGCTTTTAGGCAACCAGCCCCTCAGAGAAAGCCTCTGACAAGGTCATTTAAGAGTTCTTTACACTGACCACTGTAACCCACCTGCATGAGCAATGAGCCTTGCTCCAACCAGTTCTCCCACCATGACAGTGAGATTAGGAGCAATGGCCATCATTCTGTTCTTCAGGTAGTCGTACAGCTGCGTCCGATACTCCGAGATTTCAATCACCTGCCACAGACAGTCTGGTTACAGGAGTCAGTATTAGCTGACCAAAAAGTATTAAGAGAAAAATATATTGAAACAAGGAAGTGCTGAGAATTCCAATGAAGGAAACTAACAAATTGCAAAATGCAAACAGCCAAGAGCCACAGCTATGGGAAGCTTTATATAGGGCATATTCCCAGAGCAGAGCTCCATCCACCAAGTATATTGGAACTGTATTGCTTATTCCCTTATGCAACTTACTTTCTCAGCAAAGCTCCTGATAAAGTAGCTGACAGTGTGCCAAAGACAGCGAAGCAGAACACAAATACTTAGTAAGGACATTTTCTTTAAGACAAAACCCTGGAACGTTCAGTTTTCACATAAATCTCTGCCACCATTCTCTTGAAATAGGATAAATGCTCTTTACTTGTTCCATACAAATACACACAATTAGAATGCACATAAAAACCAGCCTGGTCTAGACCAAGAACAGGAACTCCTAACCCTGCCACTCCCTGGTAAAGTCACAAAGGGATCCAACTGGCACAACAAAAGTCAGAGGGTGTTCACATACAATCCAGACGAGAGCAGGATAGGGCTCCTAAATCTTTTGGGGCCTCAGTGCTCCACTTTTAACTCGGGATTTACCATCTAACTTCCAAAGTGACAGATTAAAAAGAGGCTATACATGCTGTTATCTTAGAGACTTAAAAGCACATTGATAGCGAAATTCCTCTCAAAAGTAACACTGCCACTTTCAGAAGGCTTTGTGCAGTTATCAGCAGTCTGAGATGGCTCAGATGAGGTAGTGACTGTGCACCCTCATGTCTGAACATCGGGAAAGCAACAAGATAGGTATCATCACTGCCATCTCAAATGTGCTAGCACTGCTCCTTCACAAAAGAGGCTCTGAAATGGCTAAAGTAGAGTTCTTACTGCTATCCATCTGTATATACACACCTGATCACAGAGATGGATTATGTTGTTTATGTCTTCTTCTGATACTTCTGTCCCCATGGAAATCTCAGCAGCAGCCTTCACATCCTCCTCAATCTCCTCTGGTAAGATGTCAGAAACATCAGAGGTAGCAAAATTGCTTCTGTCTCCTGTGGGGGACAGATGAAAGCATGTTTGTGCTGGGGGCGAGATGAACTAGTAAAAAAAGCACAGAAACAGATGACGATAAAAGGCCGAAATAAAAACAGTGAGTCAAGTCTGCCATCACTCTATTCCAAATTCTCAACATATATGTCAGTGTTCTGACTTTGTTTATACTAGCTAGGATTGGTCGGAAACAGTAAATTCGAAACTAAAAAAAAAAAAAGCCCACATTCTGTAACACTGCATACATACTTCACCTTTTCAATAGCTGACTGCTGCAAAACTTTCAGTCACAGTATTACAAAGAAAGAATTCCAGGAAGCAAGCAGTCATTTACCAGCAAACAAATCTGTTTAACTCTGCCTATGACTGGAAAAAGTTCCCTTAAAACTACACATCTCTCTCTGGACTGCAAGCTTCACTATTACAAAAAAAATAAACTCAAAAAAACCAATCAACACCACAAAACAACCCCAAGAAAAACAACTGACTGAAAAAAAATCACCAATATGAATCACATGAGCCCAAGAGGTGAGGAAAGTGTCCAAAGCGTTATAGCAGTCATTCTTTCTGCTCTTATGAATAATTCTAACCATTGTTGTCTTCAAGAACATTTCTCTTTACATTAGTTTTTGGTAGCTAATTTCTAAACTGGTCTGGTGAATAACTGGGATTCTAAGAAGATATGCTGGTGGTCCTTGAAGAACTGGTTGGTGATATGGTATTAGTTTTCTCTTAAGCTTCCAATAGGCATCAATACACAGACGCAAACGTACACTGCTGCTGAAGGCAGGATTGCACAGTGTCATGTCTTGCTGGATGGGAGAGTAAGTTGGTCTACAAATCAGTGCCATTACTGCTCTGCATACTGCCATGCAACACGTTTCCTTACTACTCACCAACTTTCCGCACACATTTACAGTATGTCAGGTTATCTGTGATGATTTTGCCCAGCTCAGGGAAGTGCCAACCATACCATTCCCTACAGCGCATGATGTAGTTATTCAGTTCTTTGTCCAAGTCATCAAGAAGTGCTGAAAGAAAGAAGAATGGACTTCTTTTATCTACAAAGGCAATCTAAAAACAGAAAAGTCTCAAATCAAAAAATTTAAATAGTGTAAAGGGAGATCAGTTGGATTGTTTTATCCTATAAGGACTACAATAAAACAAACTGCAGTACACTAGAAGTCTTTACTTTCCACAGAAATGCACAATCCCAGGCACATTATTATAGAAATGTCAGCATTCCTACAAGAGTGGCCTGAAAGTTTCATCTCTGAAACTGTCTTGAACAGTCTCCTCTAACAGCTGCAAAGCATATTCTCCTAGAGGTGGAGCAGCATCCAATTACTCTTCCTCTTAGTCAGCCAAGGTGCCATACACAAGATTGATGTAAAATGTAGCCATCCAATTAACTTTAAGGAAAAAAAATATTTTTACGGTAACAAACTGATTTTGTATCCAATTACTTGATTTAAAATATTATACTAAGCCCTTTAGTTGTCTTTATAAATACACTCACCCCAAAACCAACAGGGCTCAGCATTTACCAGGTATGACCAAAAACCAGATTTAGAATTTAAAAGCATGGCACCCACAGTATATATTGCTAGAGAGCCCCAGGGATAAAATATTTCCTGCTAATGCAATACCAACATTCCCATCTGTTGTCTCAGTGGTAGTGACGAAGGAACTGAATCAAATCATTAATTTCAGTTTAACTATATGTTTCATCATTGACAACAGTCTGGGAATTAATATTCCAAACAGGATTCCTCACCACTGCTTCACAGCAAGTGCGCCAATTATGATGGGGATGTCTCCAATGAAAAACAAGGAACAGACTTTCCTAGCTGTGTTAACAATTTCAGTCTGTGAAATGCAGCATTACACACTGCAGAGCTTTACATGCCTAACATAAGACTCTACTTCTACATTACCCTCTACACAAGATACCACCAAAATGATGGATCAGAAAATGCTGTCCTGTGCAGCCCATTCTCCCAGCACTACTCAGAAGGGAGGCATGTTGGGAGGGGAAGTCTTGAGAGGACTGAACTAAAACTGCCTGTATTTCAGATGATCTCTGTGTGAAGAAAAAGTGGACACCAGTTTACTGTATGACCCTAAAAATGCACCTGCTTGTGGAAAACCCTATTAAGAAAACACACCTTATGTCCTGCTGAACATCAATGCCCAATTTACTAAGACATCCTAGGAAAAAACTGACAGCAATACTTTTCTGTAACCAATGTAAAGAAGTCAGCTATCCTAAGCCAAATCCATTAATAATTTAAGCTCTAAATATACTTACAAATTGCCTGGATAATCATGGTATCTACTTTGTCTGGGCTGAATTTCAACTTGTATCGGGAAAGGCTGAGGAGACAGAAATACAGTTTCATCAGCATCCTGAGCTCCTGTTGCAGAGTATGCCTCACCTGGTCCTATTTGACGTGAATACAGCTATCCATACATTCATTCAAAGCAGCTGTTTTATGGCACTGAGCACTCTCAGCTGTGGCCAGAAGCCACACTGACACAAGTTTCACAACAGCTCCCGTGTGTGTCTGCACACATACCCCGTGACCAGGGTGAAAGGGAAAGTTAAGGCTGTTTGTACCATGTGCAGCAGACTGAACACCAGTGCTGCGGCAGGAAATTGGCTGTTGGTTTCTTTCTGCATGGTTCCCCACAAAAAGTGTTTGTCAACAGCACTTCCAGTTCTGCATCAGCTGGAGGCAATCCACAAAACTGCACCTACCCAGCAGCAAATATCAGCAATGCTAATGTGAAGCAACAAAAGAAACTTCCTGGAACAGATTCTCACTGTCTGAGGAAGCCCATTACCATCTGGCTTTAATGTATGTTTACAATTTCTCAGTACACTACAGTAAAAGACACTTGATATTAATGAAGATTTGCATCTTGAAAGTCCTCCTTCAATATTAATGCCCATTTTCTAAGCAAACACACATCTGTTTGCAAGTAATTAGCTACAGCAAAGCATTTCTCTAACATGCCAATGGCTCATGACAGGACAAGCTCATGTCAGAACATGGACTAAAAAGTTACTCATGAATGGATTCCTGATCCCATGCTGATCCTTAACTACTACTCCACCAAACCTAAAAGGCAGTGACAGCAAGATGGAAAGACAACTCTGCCTTTAAGATTTTCACACAATTATCCATTATCTGGGTATTTATTCTGGCATAAAGCAGCAAATCATGATCTTCATCTTGTCTCTTAGGGGCAATGGAGTTTTAAATGACCCACTTGACTCCTACATTCCAAATGAAATCCTGAAGTACATAAAATACAAAGGAAAGCTATCAACCTCAACTTCAGGTGAAGCCTTTCCCTAAGGTATGAATGCAAACTGGAAAGCCCTTCCATTATGAAACAAGATTTCAGATACGAATATGTCTTGACTTACAGAGCATGAGACCATGTCACACAGTGAGGAACACTTGCAGCAGCACAGCATAGCCAAGGACACAGAACTGGGGCAGACCTGGGATGGTATAAGCTGTTCTACGAGCTCACCTGTGTGCCAGACCCAGACACATGGCTGCCATCTCTCGAGAGGGGAGGCCTGTTATGAGCCCTTCAATCTGGGAGCGAATTCCTCTCATCAGCTCTGTAACCATTGGGCTGTGTATACAACTCAAATTCAGCTTTTCCTGCAGGAGGGAAATCAGTGGTCCAAAGTCAGGCACAACACAACACTCCCCTAAAGTGCTTCTTCCAGCACCCTTGTATCATTTATGACTGGTTTTCCCACTGCCATCCCATGATCACACAACAGTTTCGTTGTTTTTGATGCTAAAGGTAGTAACACCCTCACTTCCCCGCAGAGTAACAATTTGAAGAGATTTATAATACATATCTGCTTTGTAGAAGATTCTACTTGAGATTCAAGATTTTGCAGTTTACCAGGGAGAAAACTCAGAGGTAGATGGGGGCTTTGGGTCTTTTTCAGAGAAGAAAACTGAATAATCAAAGTCCTTGGCATTATTGACTTTACCACTAAACCCTGATCATTTTGCAGCTTACACCAGTCTCCTATGACACCACGAGGAAGCTGTCAGAATAAAAATCAGTGGAACAAGAAGCAGTTGGACATAAGACGGGAAACTGCTATTTGACACGTATGAGACGCTGGAGAAGGCGGTGCACCTCCACTGTACCTCTACCTTCCTCTGGCAGGCAAGGACTGAAGGAAGTGCACAAGTGTTTGCAGACTGGAAGGCAGAATGAGGGATAAATCATCCTCCTACTATTGTTGTATCTGTTAGTGAGGAATAAGCATGTCTGCCTGGCTGGGGTTTTTTGTTCGGTTCCTCACCCCCAGTCTTTTTCTGGAGTGGATCATTAAGAAAATTAATTTTTTCATTTGCTGGGTTTTTAACCAATACTTAAGAGAGAAATCAAGGCAACCTGAACACCTCAGTGCATTTTTACCATACTCACTTGTATACAGGGAAGATGTTGTCTTGAGTACACATGCAGTATAAATATTAGAATTAGATATCATCCATGCTGCAAGCACAGCATTGGCAGCCTAATCCATTGCTAGTAACTGCAAAATCTCTGGAATCTGACAATAATATTGCAGCAGCATGAGACAAAAGGAAGAATGGCAAAATGAGCTATCACCTTTATGACACCTCCAAGTTTAGCATCTGCTACAGCCAACTGCTCATGGGCATCTTTTGCCACAATCTTCTTGAGAATTTTCTTCAAGTTCTTGCTGAGTTTGCCTTCTACAAGAGCTGTGGATGCTGTATAAAACAAAAAGACCAAAGATGCAGTTCCTTTCCCTTCCTAAAACCTATAAAAATAGTACTTCTAACACTGTACATTTATTTTAACTGCCCACAGTAGCTCTAGTCTGAGCTGCAACACTACTTCACCATGCAGTAGCTAAAATCGAAATAGAAGAAAATTACATACTTGTTCCTTTGAGCCCTAAATCAAAAACCTTTCTCTCAGTTGCCTCTCCTTTCTCCATATGGTTTGAATTCTATTTTTTGCCATTTTTTTTAAAGATCTCTACAAACAGTATGCCATATGCTTTAGATGCATGTTTAACATTTCCAAAGGCAAGGTTATATGGGAACATTCTGTGTATCATTTAATTAACCAGCCATTTTCCAAATCCCTTAGGCAGTAACCAAGATACCCGAACTTGAGTAATGGCTAATTTGCATCCTCTGGTGATGATAATGTAATATCTAAAGCCCAAGAAGGAATTATGCCAAACACACTGACTGGACAGTCAGGCACAGACCCTTTTAATACAGCATTCAGACAGAAGAATTTTAAAAGTACATTCTTCATTCTCAAATATTAATAGATTTGTAAAAGCTTTACAACCCCACACAACAGTTTTTAAGCAGGCAAGTATACAGCTCTCTTTGACAGTCAGCTCTGAGCTCCATTGAACTTCTGTGATTGATGCAACACCTTCATCACAGTAAATAGAGCAGAGACAGTGATTTTTGCTTTCCAGAACCTTAATGACATCTAGGAGCAAAATCTAAGTGCTGTGCTGAGCTTCCTCTCAACCCTTTCACAATGGAGATAATTTTCCACGTTTTGGTTGTTTGTTTTTTTTAAATCAGCCTAACTATTCATGATCTGAATTCAAACCTATACAAAAGCAACATAATCCAAAAAATATGCCATGGAGAAGAACATACAGCAGCTTCAATCTCAGTTCTTCTACTTCCAGGTCACGTACAGTGGTAGCATCTCCATTCTTTTTTCCTTAGCTTCCTTTATAGGCTATCCCCACTTCATCAGAATAAGAACCACCATTCTTCGGTTGTAAATGCAAGCTGGACCATCCACCTCCTGATATTCACATTCAGCAGTAATTGTCATACTTTTTCTGAGTTTACCTAGAACTTGTATCATTTTTGTTCAAACTAGTCCACAGCATCAAGCTTTTAAGTGTGAAATTAGCACAGGTTACTGAATATAAGGCTTTCCACTTTGTTTAAACTCCTGAATTCAAGTACAATACAGACATTTTGAGGCTGAAAAACACAGGTGTAATATGCATCCATAAAACACAGGCAACAGTAAACAATGAACATTCTCTGGTATCTTCTGTTGTCTCAGTGGTAGTGACGAAATGATGGCTCAAATCACTTATGCTCAGCTTCAACAAGTATCCATCATTGACAACAGCCTACAGGTACCAGGCAAAACTTAGAGAGTGCCCATTGGTGAGCTGCTTGGGAAGCACACATGGTAGGAAAAATCTAGACTTCATTACATCTCTACTGCACTACAGACCACATGGGTCACCTCATAAACCATCAAAACCAGTATATTTTGAAAAACTTGTAATTTAAAAACTAAGCAAAGAAACAGAGCAGGGACAGAGGTAAGTAATAAGTGAATTAGTGCACGACAGGGACTTGGGATTTTTTGTAAGAATGGTGTTAACTCACCAGCAAGTGCTTCTGTTGTGTCCTGAAATTTTTCAAAGTGTTTCAGCTTTACTCTACAGGAAAAAAATAAAAGTGAGTAAACAAATGTACATAAACCAGATGCTAGAACAATTTTACCTTTTTTTCTGCCTTCACTATTCTAGTTCCCCTGTTTTCCCTAAGGCTGCAAGAGAGCAGAGCTCAATATCCAGATCCTCAAAAAGAAATGAGAGCACCAAATCTGCCAATGCAGTTTGAGTTTGGTGTGACAATTTTCAGTTGGGTCTCTCAGTATTTATATAAAGGGGGGGGGACGAAAAGTAATTTTTATTTGATATTTCTTGGACCAACATCACCAGAAAACCTAAGCCCCCTTTTTGTTTTGTAGTTCATATTTAAAGACAGATATCATCCATTTAAATTTCAATACTGCACCCTGATTGACTGATGATAGCATCTTCCCACTCATCTTCAAAAGGAAGCCTTCTGCCTCTGTGGAATGCAGAGCCTGCACAGCTCAGATTTAACATGCTTTTCAACCAAATGCATCTTCAAAAACTTTAAACTGAACTGATTCATTGCCCAAGTCTTCCCTTGTAATTAGATGTTAGAACACAAGTTCTGAGCTGAGCTTAAAACCAACAACAAAAAATTCTTTCACGCCCTAACTGCTGACCAGAGCCAAAATTCATATGGACAGTGTTTAACCACCCTGTGTCAGATCCTTAGGCACAGGTTCCCTCTGCCCTTCACACAGACTGTGGTGTTGACAGATAGAGTTACAGTTAAAAAGCTATCTCAATCCAGTAAATTCCTTGTCAGGGACCAGCATTTGACTAATCCAGCTCCGATTAACTGAAGCTCTTTGTGAGTCAAGTATCTGCAAAGGAAGCAAGGTCACAGACAAAGCTCAATGCCTGAGTTAAGCATCTGCAGATCCCAACACAAGCTCGGGCTTACACTGATGCTTTTTCAGAAAGGCAAGACAGGAACGTGATCAGAGTAGAGACCCATTAAGAGCCACATCCTGTAGAGCAAGTGGCCAAGATGATGTTTCCAAGACAAGATTAAGAACTCGACAACCAGGCAGATGTGGGATATTCTGCCCTCTGCTCTAAATACTGCTACAGAGCTTGTTCAGATTCATCCATTATAATCAAAGCTGGTTAGAAATCTTCCAACAAAAACATGAGACACACTTGGAAGGAATCCACCACCGTCCCCTGCTTTAGGGCAATTTGATAGGAAGGCCAGTTTGATCAGTGCACATTGCTCCCTGTGCAACTACCTAGCGGTGCTAATAGGCACTGCTGGCAACAACACTAACACTCAATTCACCGTGATTTACGTAGTTTCATCTGAATTAAACTTTAATTTTTCCAAAATAATTTCCTGTGAGCACAAAAACGTGTCATTTCAGACAGTTCCAGCCTTACAAGCTTGGATGTTCTTGTCAAAGTATCCAGATTGCCATGAAACATTGTTTCATTTTTTGCTTCAGTGACACAGTGTAATGACTTCTGCAGCTTAATTACACTTCAAGGACAAAAGGTATTTCTTTCACTTTGGTATTCCATTTGAAGTTTCTCAGTGTATCTAACTTCACATTGTTGTTCACAGCTTTTACAACACTGAAAAAACAAATATCAGTACTTCTTGCAGAACCTCATATGCACATAACTGCAGGCAGCCATGACCTTCCAAAAGCCACGTTGTCATCCCCACATAAAACTGCTTACATTTTGTTTGCTTTTTCAGGAGTTTCAAATTCTTTCCACAGACTGTCAACTTCCTGGAGCTTTTTCTCATTCAGAACCTGCAGGGGGTGGGGAAAAACAACACACAACTACATTTAGATCACTTTTGAACAATCTTCAACCTTCATTCATCAGAGAAGAAGACCCAAAGCAGATTTACAGTGTATCAAACCACATTGCACTGGTTAACACTGATTTAGTCAACAAACTTTATTTCAGTGATTTCCACTTTCATCATTCTCTCTCAGCAGCTTTATCCTACTAACAGACACACAACAGCACAGTGCTTTTACTTTCACCTGCATTACAGGAGTTCCTCAATAATGCCTGGATCCTCCTGAACCTGCACATTTAAGCAAAACCCTCTTCTTGTTTATCAAAACTGGGCTTGCTCCACCTCCTCTACAGGACTCATTCACAACTCAGTGACCCAAAACCAAACTTGCCACTACTTTGGAAAAATAAAATGTGTCTGGAACCTCTAACGGGAAGGAGTAATCCCCCAAATTATTTTCCTTAATCTGAGCTAACCCAAAGAAAGAGAACATCCCTATAAAGAAGAGTTGTCACCACAGCTGGGCCAAGAATTACCTAAGAGGCAGCAAGGGCTTAATCCTATCCCTCTACACAGGGGATCCCTCTCAGCTTTTAAACAGCACAAGGTTTACAATTACAGTCCTAGAACCCACATGCATTTCACAAAATACCGAATGCACTGCAAATTCCTAGAAAACTGCTCAGCGGAACAGTCAAGATCTTTACAACATTGCAGCCTTTACACCTACTAAAAAAATCTTGTGGTTTTGTCCCCATAATACAAGCGCAACACAATTGCAATTTAACCTGATGCAGAAATCATTCCTGGTGTTACGAATTTTGCTCCCTTGCAGATTTTTAAACCCCAGCTGAAGGGGGTTGTCTGTTTTTAAACTCAATTAGTAACTGAGCAAGTAAACATAGTAATTAACTTCCCACATGACTCCGGGGCACAGAAAGACCTTGGGGCAACTTTTCCTTTCCTCAGCTTGCCAATTCTTTCCTCCAGTTCATCTTTCTTACCCCAAGGCCTACAGAAATTTCAGCCTCTATAAAAACACACGGGCACATAGAGAAAAATAAAGACATAGAAGCTGCTAAATTAAGACAGTTAGTAGAAAATAGAAGTTACGTGCCTATGGATATTTTGTGTCCTTCAAGATATTATGATTCATTGGAGGAAGTCTTCCAAGATCTAGAACACGGCTACATCCCATCTGCCCTTACTATTTGCATCTCTGATGGGAGCAACACCTACAAGGGAATGCCTGAGAGCTACATGGCTTGCAGAAGACAAAGATTCTTGATCACCAAGGCATAAAGGCAGCACAGTTATGCTGGCAGCAGACACCTCTGGTCATTGCTGAAAAGGGTGACCATGACTGTCCCTAAAGTTCAGAAACACAAATTCCATCCAATTCTCAAGTAAACTCTAAAAAATAAACAAAAAACCAACCCAAACCCGCAGCAGTGGCAAACTTTAAAGACCACTTTAAAATTTAAAAAATGGGATGCCAAACTGCAGAGAACATTTTAATACAGGATGAACATACAAGTGTACGAGTGACACAGTCTGCAGCTGAACAGCTGCTCAGTGTAGGGAAGGAATGCTACCTGATGGAGAGCCTTGCCCTGCAGATGTACACTGGGGCTGTGGCTTTGCTGTATTCAGCCTTGGCAGCTGCCAACAGGAACAGCATGGAAAACCAAAGCTTGTCTCAAAACATACACTTTAGTAAAATAGTACTTTTTCTCATTTCCAGCAAGCAGTTTTCACCTCTGCCCTGAGCACCCAGCACAGACAGGCTGCCCCAGCTGCTCACACCTGCAGCACAACAAGGCTGCTGCACAGCCCTCTCTGCAAGTCTCTTTATGTGCCTCCTCCTACCTTTGCTTTATGCCTACTCTACTTTCACAAATTAAAACACTGGTTATTAGCAGTCCCTCCTGGCTCCTGTGAAAAGTTAAAAGGCCTTGGCACAAGAGGTTTGCGGCTCCTCAGGAGGCAATTTTTTTATTTTTAGTAACTTTGAAGGTGCAGGATACTGAGAGGTATTTCTGGCTTCTTCCTGAGGCTTACATTTAGGAATCCTCCCTGCCTCAAGTGCACAGCTGCACTCCAGTGAGGAGGAAAGCTTTCAGGGTGGATGAAGTAAACGTAGTGCTCTGCAGAGCCCCACCAAGAGTGTAGCTCTGCTGCAGGCTGGGGCAAAAGAACCCAGAGCCTTGTTCCCTTCGGACCCGCACTTGTGCTCACACACAGGCTAAACTGGGAAAACGACAACGCTGGGGCGAGAGAGAAAGGGGAAATACAAGTGTTACGGTCCAGCTCTGCACACGCACACCCGCCCGGGAATGCGGCCCGTGTCCCTCGCGGTCCTGCGGGGACACGGGGGCACACCCAGGGCCAGTGCCCGGGGACCCCCAGGGACACCCGAAGCGGCCCGGCCGGGGGAGCGGAGATCGCCGCGGCAGACCGGAGAAGCCCCCCGTTCCCCACGCCGTGCCCCGGCCCCCACGCCGCTCCCCGGCCCCCCGGCAGCCCCCTGGCTGCAGCTCGGCGGCCGCTCCCCACGCCCAGACCTGACGGGCGGGCACGGCCCGGCCCGGGAGAAGATCGGCACTCACCTTGAAGATGGCGTAGCCGGCGGCGGTCTCGAACAGCACCAGCATCGCGGCGGGCGGGCCCGGGGAGGTCCCGGGGGGTCCCTGAGGGGGCGCGGAGTGCGCGGGCACGTGCGGGACCCGCCAGGGGAGCGAGCACGCGCGCGCCCGGGACCGGAAGCGGAAAGAAGTGGCGGCGGAAGCGGAAATGAGCTCACGCGGAGGGGCGGGGCGGGAAGCGGTGGGGCCGCCTTCCGCTCGCGGGCCACGTGGCGGGAGGGAGGATGGCGCATGCGCTGAGTCCCGTTCTGGCCCCGCCCCTCCGGAGATCCCGGACCCGCGGGTTCGAGCCCCGGGAGGCTGGCCGCACACACGGACAGCCGGCGGGACAGCCCGGCCCTGTGTCCCTGTCAGCCGCGGGTTCGAGCCCCAGCGGGTGCCGGGCGGGTGTGAGTCGATGCCCCCGGGCCGTGCTGGGGCGCTGCAGCCGCAGGGCCCGCGGGGTCGGGGTTCGGCCCCCCGCACACACCCAGCCAGCCCCGCTCCGCCCTCACCGCCCGGCCCGGCCTGCAGGTCCCACACGCACAGACAGAGCTCCTAATGAATGTGCTGTGACTCGGGTGCCGCCGCGTGTGCCCGAGGGCTTTGCTGCTGCAGCGGAGCAGTGCCCAGCCATGCGCACAGCCACTGCCCGAGCCCTCGGCCCTCCGGCGAACAAAGGCAGGCACTTTCCTTGCCCGCAGGAAAAGAAGCTCCGGGCAGCGCTTGGGCTTGATTTATATCAGACGGTCCTTGCTGCGTTTTATGGAACCATCCGTATGAGTCAGCACGCCTTTGTTTCCTTCCGCGGGGAAGGAGCATGCTTGAAGGCCGACAGTCAGAAATCTGGGGGCTCACATCATTCTGGACGCTTTTTAAATCCCACAACCAGTAAAAGAAATTAGGTTCAACCAGGCCGAGAATGTCGCGGCTCCACGGAGTTTGCAGTGCAGTCTGTGGCGCTGCTGGCCCGGGGCAGCCCCACTATTATGTAAATGTTACGTAGCTGTCTGCCTGAGAACACCGCATTGATCCTGTTTGCTGGCACTAACCCCTCTCAGGCAAACAAGCTGGCATTATGAAATTACGGATCGTTCTTAGTTTAAAGTCTGCCTTTACAGGAATCTGATTTTGATGGACTGAAGAAGCTTTGCACGGTCTATGTGCGTGGTTCGATAGTTTTGAGAAAAGCCCTAATAGCTCTCTGCCCCTAAACTATACACGTAGCTCTGGAGAAATTAGCTAGCAGCAATTTGAAGGAACGGAGGTGAACTTTATCAGCTTCAGGTGACTGCGATTAGGTGCAGGTGGGGAAATAAAAGACATCATAAAACACCTGAGAATTGAGGGGGTTATTAGGGCAAGTAGCCTTGACGGTCCACATAACTGCAAGGCTGGCTTTGGGGTTTTGTGGGAAGAAGCTTGTGTAGGGGTCTTTGGTATTTTTAAAACAGTATTTTTTTGTTATGTTTTAATTTTAAATATGTTCTGTGTGGACTGTTGAAGAAGCTGGTGTGCATTCATAGTTCTTGTGGGTTGAACAGAGATTAACTTTGCAGGTTCTGTACAAATCTAGATTGTATCTTCAAGAGGTAATGCATCCACAATTGAGTAAGAAGAGAGGTGGTGTTATTGTTTGTGTGTTTGCAGACAAGCATATTTTAAGATTATGCCTTTATGGCTGTCTGTAGTGATAGGCAACTGCATTCTGACTCGTGAGTGAGTCAGAAAGTAACTTTTATTATGGGATTACATGGAAAAGCTGGGTTTGTGCCAGAGTCTGAGACTTTGGCCTTATCGCTGTAAGGCTATTCTCTCTGTTTAAAGCTACTTTAATTTATGAAAAGCAGTGATGTCCAGGACAGAATAAGTATTTGTCATTTTCTATTCTGTCAATATCGTGTGTAGCTGTGAAGCCTTTGAATGGCTTATTTTGGTGCTTTGTGTAGTGTTATTAAGCTCATAATGAGCTCTTACTGTGAGATTGGCACAGTGTGAACACATTTGGCTTTCCTGCCTGCTAGGCCTTGCCTAAGATCATCTTCATTGTGTAGTTCTGTATGGCATCTGTTTTGGTTCTCTTTATTTATTTTTTCCTCGCCTGTTAATTCTGAATTGTTTTACCCGTTGTGATTAAAGCTAATTCTCATGAGTCTAGATACTGAGCATTTCACTGGCTAGTAAAAGTGCAGCCCTTGGTGTAGCTGTGTTTGTAACTCTGCATTCAGTTAGTGACATGCAGCAAAGCAGGCACAGAATGCAGCTGCTTGCATGTTTGGCGTTATTACGAAGGAATATGGCACACAGAGCACTGAGATGCTTGTGTTGATGAATGAGCCCTGACCAGAGCAATTTCTTACCCTTTCCCAAAGGTAGTTGGTACAGTTAAAACCCTATTTAGTAGCATTGAGTTTCAGTGAGTTAACTGCTCCTGATCCAAATATTTTACATTATTTTATGGTTCTCATGTGTGGCTTTGTGTCTGTTATCTGGCCACTTAGATCTTAGCACGTACCTCTTCCAGCAGCAATGCCATACAGGAGTTGACTTAGTTGTTGTAGAGGGGATGTTGCTACTACATGCTGCAGTCCAAACAGCTTGCAGTCTAAATGTAATCTGCTTAGGTGTAGATGTTGCTTCTTGTGCAGCTCTCTAAATAGCCGTGCTGTGCCCATGTAAAGAAGGATGCCTGTTCAGTGATAGTGTGGTGTATTGCTGTAAGTTTGTGCAAATGTAACTGCCTGGGTGCAGATTTGCTTAATGTGTGCGGATCCCACTGTTTGCATGGTTGTGATGATTAAAAAAATATGCAAACTGTGCCTAAATAGGAAAGCAAGTTTTGTTGTGAAATATTTTCTCTTAGGAAAAACCTTAAGGTGTTAGAGGTAGGCGTAATGATAGTGACTTGTCCTCCAAGGTCTGCTGTTGTGGGGTTATGTGTCTTCACAAAATCATGGAATTGCCAGGGTTGGAAGGGACCTGTGCAACACGGCCGGTCACCTGGAGCAGGTGGCACAGGGCCACGTCCAGGTGGGTTTGGAATGTCTCCAGGGAGGGAGGGAGACTCCAGGCCGTCCCCGGGCAGCTGTCCCAGTGCTCGGCCACCCTCAGCGTAAAGGTCTCCTTCGGGTTGAGGTGAAACTTGCTGTGTTTCAGCTTATGGCCCTTGCTCCTCGTCCTGTCAGTGGCAGCCCCGCAAAGAGCCTGGCACCATCCTCCTGGTACCAGCCTCTGAGACCCTGGTGTGCATTCCGGAGCTCCCTCCCGGTCTCCTCCGGGCCGGCCGGGCGCACTCCCGCAGTGTCTGCTGGCAGGAGCGATGCCGCAGCCCCCTCACATCTCTCCCAGTGCCCCGCTCTGCCCTGGCCGGCCCGTCCCTGCCCGCCGGGGCGCTCTGGGGACGCGGGGCAGCAGCAGCAGCAGCTCCGTGCGGGGCCGGGGCCGGGGCGGGGCCGGTGCGGGAAGTGAGCTCAGGCGCACAGGAACTCCCGCCCCGCCGCGGCCCTGTGTTTGCGCTGCGGGCAGAGAAAGGAGCGGAGCGCCTGCCGGGCCCAGCCGAGCCTGCCGCACGACACGGGGCCGAGCCATGTCTGACCAGGTACGGGCGGCGGCCCCGGCCGCGCCGGCCCCGCACGGCGGCCCCGGGGGCGCTCCCGGCCCCGCAAGGCCGCGGGGCAGCCCCGGCGGGGCGAGCGGGGCCGCGGCCGCCCGGGGGGGACGCTGCCCTCGGGGAGGGGGGGGGGGTGCGCCTGGATGGCGATCCCGGCCGCGGCCCTCCTCCGCTTCATTTGAGCCCCCGGGGGGGTGTTGGGCGGGCGGCCCGGCCCGGCCCGGGTGACCCGGCGGGGCAGCGAGCGGCCGGCCGGCCGCCTTGCACAACAGCTGCTTCCTTTCGTTTTCCATTCCCCCGGCCTGCCGGAGGATGCTCTTCCCCCGGAGCGGGCTTTGTGCGGGTTAGGCTGAGCCTGCCGTGTTCTCTGTTCGCCCTGGGAATGCGAGGGGTGGGCGGGGGAAGAAAAGAGTTCGCAGCTGAGCGCTGCTCGCCTGTGTGGAACACTCCGTCCTTCACCAGGGCTCTGTCCTGCCTTCGCTCCTTGTGCATCGCCCCTGTCTTCTCAGTCGTGGACTTAAATAGTTACTTGTACCGCAAGTTCTCGGCTTGCTCGGCCTGGCATGTGTACAGTCCTTGGCTTACAACTATTGCTTTAGGTTACGTGACCTGCTGGTGGAAAGTTAAAACAGCGTTCCGGCTTGAATTCGTGCTCTGTTTAGCTCCATTTTTTTGTATTGCCTTCGTAGCATAGGGTTTTCTATTTTCTAACCTTGTCGTGACGCTGAGGCTTCGGAAAAATCAATGTCAGGACCTACTGATGTTTGTTGTAGTGCTGTGGAGCCGAGGACAGCCCTAGTGCCAGCCAGGAACCCGGAGGCACCCAGAGACGAGGCTAAGCGTGGTGTGTGCCCGGAGGAGCAGAATACACTGGGGACACGGCCCGGAGCTGTGTGAGTGCTGGTGGTCCTGCTCCCCGCCCCCGGCTGGCAAGCACAATGCGGCTGAGCTGGGGCTGACGCCTGCCCGAGCCGGGGACGGGGCAGCTGGGATGCCTGCCTCCCCCGGGACACGCTTCTGCTCCAGTCAAATACATCAAAGTGACTGCGTTAAACAAAAAAAACACGGCAAATTCTGAACTAGGTTTTGTAGACAGATGTTCACGTGACCCGCTCTGGAGCCGTCTGTATATGTGAACCAAGGCATGTTTTAACACATAGCAGCTTTTCGTTAGGTAATTCCTTCTCCAGGCAAGTTCTGCTAAGGCACATAGATGGTTTTTTCCTTTGGGATTGCTTGAAGTATGTAAGGTTCCACGTATGTGATAACTTTTATGGATACATGTCCTAAGATACTGTGATTAAGGACCCTGCTGTTTGTTTATTTTTAATAGAACAGATAAGTAAAACATGGTTAGATGTTGTATCAGTCACTTCTGAGGGAACTGTGCAATAAGAGCTAAACAATTGTTTAAGTAGTAGTATAATATATAGCTATGCAGCATTGTAAATATCGTTCCTCTGTTTATCAATCCTACAGGAATAACTGGCTTACCCAAAATTGTGGCTTGCTTATGGTGTCTTTCTTTTTGGCCCTGGAACTAAGTTAAGAGGCCATTGTTTGTCACCAGTTATGATAATTTTGGCTTGTCTTTATACTAGAAGTATATATTCACTTAGTTTATTTCCAATGAGAAATTGACTTTTATCATAAAGTGCTTGCAAGAAAGGCAGACTTGTGGAAAAAAAACCCAAACACGACTGCTTAGTGAGATCTAAAAAAAAAATTGTTTTTTCCCCTCCCTTCAAGGGTGTTAGGCTGGTTTTGCCTTAACTGAATCTAAGTTCTGTCATTTTTATCTGTTCTTGTACTATTAATAAAGCATGCTATTGTTTGTATGTGTTTTTCCACTCCTATAACAAATAGGAAGTATGTTGTAGTCCTATTCCTACAGTCATTTTGGTTTTGTTCATTTTTGTTTAAAATGCTGAACATAGGGAGGTTTTTCTTAGGCTTGGACATTGAAGTTTAAGGGCTTTTGAAAATTGGAGGAGGAAACTTGCAATGTATTCCCTTACTATGTTTGTTTTGTGGTTTCATTATTTGCAATAGCAATACCAGGGTTTCATCCAAGAAACTTCATGTGCTCTTTAGGGTCATGTATTTAGTGTTGGTATATAAACGTGGGACAGTACTAGAAACCTTGTTTTGTACTGTTTAGGAAAATTGTGCAATGAACACTTTCAAACTTTAAGCATCTAATGAAAAGTTAGAAACTGATGCATTTTGGGGTTTCTGATCTGTTTGTATGGTGATCTTTTTTTCATGTACTGTTTCACGAGGTGTCCTGAGCACCAGTTCCTTTCACAGGGCAAGCAGAAGTCTTGAGGATTGCTTGCAAATTGCTGATCCAGGATTTTGTTAACAAATTCCTGGAGTTTAGCAACTTTGCAATATCCTTGCTTTCTTTGTTCTTCAGTGTTTTTGTGTTCCCTTTATTGTTTGGCTTTGAATGGCAATATAGTTCACTGACAAACTGCGGAGAGTGATTTCAGACTTGCTGGGTCTTGTGTCCTGATTTAAAACATTTTGCTTCTATTTTAAACTTTAGTTATTGGCACTGTCAACATTGATATTATTTCTCTTTTCCTGCAGTTACAGCTCTCTTTGCTCTTATTTGGTGGGTGAGAGGTTGCTGGGGCTTTGAACGGATATCTTTATGGCTTGAAGACTCCAATTCCCTCCACTTATTCTACTGTTTGCTGCTTCCCCTATTAGATTTTATTACTACTGCCCTCTTTTCTTGAGGGTAGGAATCAAACATGAATCATAGTTTTTCCTCCTATTGGCCAGAGGCACTGTCATAGTAGTGATGATAATTAGTAATACTTTGTACAGGGTGATTTGATTTGGAAATCTAAGTAGGTAGATGTATTACAATGCACAGAACTATATAACTGCTACACTTACCTCTACTGCTGGGATAATATGTAGTCATGCAGTTTGTAAGGTAAACTTAGACAGTGACTGACCTGGAGCATCATGTGAAGGAACAGTGTGTTCTTACAAATTCTTTCAGTGATAGTGAAACAGGAGCTAGTTTTGAAGTTACAGACTTCTGATCTGTAGAGATCTGAATTTCATTCTGATTCCTAGAGGTTAGTAATCCTCTAATTAAAAATGCTGTTTGTGCAGCATATCAGAAAAAGTTGCAGGTTCTTATTTTTCTTTCTTTCTAGTCAGGAGTGAAACTGGTTTATTTCTGTTCCTGCAAATAGTCCCGTTAGCTTAGGGACCTAATAGGTTAGAAAGGCAAAACTTTGATGGGAAACGCAGTTGATGTTACTGTGTTACCCATGAAGACTCCTTTCATGTTGCAAAAGTGCCTTGCTTGTAAGTGTTTCAAGTTCCTTGAAAGCTCGGGTTCAGTTTTTGGGTTTGAGATTGAAGGGTGATGAATCAGTCCCAACAGGTCAGGTTATGCCCGGGTGGGTATTTGGAGAAGAAACAAAGAGGTATTCAAACCAGGTGGAGTCTCTGGCTCATACTTCTTGTCATTGCAGAAACTGAATTGATCTGGGTTGAGGCAGTGAGTCAAACTGACACAAAGAACACTTCCCCTCTCTTTACTCCAGAGTGAGACTGGTACAGATGGGAAAGGTGTTTGCAGACTTGCCCTGTGCCTTTTCCCAAACTTGTAACATTCAACGGAGTTGTGTATGTTTAACCTCTTAAAGGAGGTAAAAAAAAGAAGAAAAGCTTAAAAAGGCTTCTCTGCCATTTTAATCTGGAGATAGAGACCTATATGGATGGACTTCATAGAGAAGGTTAGTGCCTGGTTTTGGCACTTGATCCACATTTCAAGTCTAACTATACAAGGTATATTTCTGTATACTTGTCAAAAAGCCCTTTAGTCCTGGGAAAAAAGCATATTTTGGTTATTTTGTCTGCTATGTTAAGCAATAAAATATGAAAGGAAGATTGGAAACACAATCAACAGGGTATCCATACTTCTGACTACTTGGGAACAATTCTTCATTGAGAGCCACCTAGACTTGAGGCAGTATCTGTGCAAAATCACTTTATGCTGCAGTGGAATGTAACTGAGGGCCTGACCCAGAATCTGTAGTGACAGGCAAGGAATGGGGTTAATAGCACCCGATCTCTCACTTGTTTTCTCTATCAACTGCTAACATAAAAACTTTTATGTCCTTAATTCGTGTCTTAGAGTGCCTTACACTTCCCTTTTGACGAGCTTTAGTGGTCCAGTTGTCGAATCAAACTTGTCTGTACAGTTAATTCTTATCCTGGAGAGATATCAAAACACTGTCATTCTTGGAACTGCCATTTTTAAAGCTTTTAAGGGTTGTGGTCTTAAAACAAACATGCTAGAAGGAAGCTGTTGCTTGATGTTTTGTTGTCATAGAAAAGAAGGTGGTTGACCATCCTTTTAAAAGTAGCGTCTGCCTTTGATGCAATAGATTGAAAAATGCACACGTGGTACGCATGGTTCACTCTAAGTTGATAGGATGTCACTAGTGCTTTCTGTTTACTCTCCTCACAATGTTCTTTCTTTCTGTCAATTGTCTGAGCCTCTTAGTACACTTCCTGTGTTTCTTATTTTGCCTTTTGTTGTCTAAGAGTTTGTGGCATAAAATAATACATAATAATAACAATTAGAAAAATAGTACATTTTTGTGTGTCATCTATCTCCAAATGATTCTTCTCTCATCTCTTGCATTCTTTACAGTGTTTCTCCTCTGTTGTTAAACTTTTCACAGGCAGACAACCTTTCATAATATTGAAAGGTCGCTGTTACTTTCACACACACAGAAAGAAATAAGACACTTGAGTAGTTTGATTTCATGCAATAAAGAGGATGACAGCTGCCATACTGTCCAGCGAACACAATGAAGTGTTGAACCAATGTCTTTTTATGTTTCAGGAAGCAAAACCTTCAGCTGAGGACTTAGGAGATAAGAAAGAAGGGGAGTACATTAAACTCAAAGTCATTGGGCAGGTGAGTTTTTACATAATTGCTTTTTGACACTTGAGAAGGTGTGGGTTTTTATATGGTAGAAATGACGAAATGAAAGTTGATACTCTCAGCTCTTTGGTGTGGATCCTCCCCTGCCATAAACTGCTTTGGGTTGCCAGTAATATGTGTTAGTATACTCTGGTGTGGGGTTTTTTGATGTATTGAGGGATTAGGTTATCTGAAGATATGAATGAAGTAAATGACAAAATTGATAAATTTGGGTCTTCAAACTTGGTCAAGTACACTAGGCATTGAAGTCAGCTTTCTTGGAGAGGGACAGAGAAAGTATTCCATTGGCTGGTGTGTTGGTAGATGTGAATGGTGGATTATAAATCTCTGTATTCAAGCTGTGTTGGAATGTGAATGTTGAGATCTTTCTTGAACAGAAATCCTTCTGTGCAAAGAACCCCTTGCTCAGATGACTTAACTCAGGATTGTTTGGAGTAGTATTGTTTGGAGTATATGTTTGTTGCTGTTGGGTGGAGACAGATGACTTAAAGTAGGACTAACAGAAGCTACCTTACCTCTTGCTGGTGTAATCAGCAATGAAGAGAACACATTCAAAAGCTGAAAGTTGCCCATATGCTTTTGCACGGAACCTGTTTTATCTCTAGCCATTTTGACAGCTGTAGCTACTCATATCTTATGGCTGGTAGGAAGGACTACAGAATAATGAGACCTAAGATTTCTCCTTAGGTTAGTGTTGTGTTGCCAAGTCTGCCTGTATCCTAACTTCTAGGTAATTACTCTAATTGAACAAGGTTTCGTATATATTTTGAAGTGCAAGCTTTAACTTGTCTCTTTAGGAATCTGAGAGCAGAAGTCCCCTGCATATGTATGTTTGTATTTCATAAGTACGTCAGCTGGGTAAAGATGGAAGCACAGACTGAACCATGTATGGGTTTTAGTACTTTTAAATTCAAAAACCTCTATATTGAGCCTGAGGCTATACTATGCCATCTGTTTTTTCAAAAAGAGCTTCCTGTGGCAGTACATGATGAATTTAGAGACTGATACATCAGGTTTATGTTATGATGCACCAAGGTGTGCATGGTGATAGTTAAACTGTGTTCCATGTTAGTTTTATAGAAATTTTTCTTAATGAAAGACTTAAAAGTAATGTAGATAAAGTTAGCATTTACTACAAGGAGAGTTAATTTTTTTCTTTTCTGATCTTAGGACAGCAGTGAAATTCACTTCAAGGTGAAAATGACAACGCATCTCAAGAAACTCAAAGAATCATACTGTCAAAGACAGGTTTGTGGAACAATGGCACTGTCTTTAAAAAGAAAATAAAACCCCAAGACACTTTTCTCACTGTTTTTTTTCAAAAAAAATGACATTTTAAGTATCTGACAGTACAAAATAACGGATTTCCTAATTGTTTTTGACAAGTAAAGGTATTGCTGCGTAAGGCTGTTGTGAAGTTTGCATTAAGTTAAAATTACTGTTTGAAAATACGTAGTGGCTGCTCAGAAGACATAGAATTTGTTTTTAAAACGTCCAGGCATGCATTTATAGTTGCTGTAAAACCTTTCGTTTCTAAGTAAAACTCCCTTAAAGCTATAGAGTGCTACAGCTTAGGATGAGAGCAGCCTTAGGCATTGTTACAGCCATTAATATGGCAATCAAATAACACCAGCTATTGTGCCCAAAGTTAATGCTAAATCTGCAATGTTAATTGTGGATGTAGGTAAATGCTAACAACTGTTACAGAGCAAAAATATATCTTCACTTCCAGATTCTGTGGCAGATATTGTGGATTCACAGCTGCTATTTCCAGAAGCCCTGGCCTAGTTTGCCCTCAGCTTTGGGGATAGATGCCTTGTGTGGCCTTTTCTTGGATAAGTGTGTTGGAGTTCACTTCAGGAGATATAATCATAAGTAATAATACTTCATTGTTTGTTTTTTTAAGACTTTGAGAAGAGCTGAACTTGTCATTGAAGTGTTCTTTTGTAGAATGTGGGGTTTTTTGCTGTCTTTCTGGAGTAGGAGGAAAGAAAAGGTCAAACACCAGATATGTTTGTAGCCAAATCCAAGTGATTAAAATTGTGATTCATTTTAAAAACTCAAAATTTTAAAATAACATCTTGGAAATAATTCCTGATGCTGTCTTGTTGACTAATGCAAATGCATGTGCGGAATTCAATTTTTGAGAAAGAAATAATTATTAGAATGAAAACAGCTATATCTCCTGGGCTGAATTCTGAAGGGTCTGTGATTACCTTCCTCAGCAGTCAGTGCAGTTTTTGGTGTCAAGTAGCCTTTCTCTGGTAAAGGGACCGTGCACGTTTCTTTCAAGTTGGCCAGAGGGATTGTTTAAACAATCTGAAGATCTGTACTTTCCTGTGACATTTTTCTGCCTAGTTATTTGCAAGCAGCATTTTAGATCTAATTGATGCACAAACCACGCCATATTTCACTTGCATTTGTTTTTGCTCATAATCTGAAAGAGAAGGAAAAGATGTGTCTTACCTTTTGAGGTAAAGTATGACATTATGGTTGGAACACAGGCACACTTTACAGCAGACGTAGTGCAACATTATTTACCTTTGGGTGCTCCTTTCTCCTTTTTTGAATGTTGCTGCCTTTTTGCCCCCTCAGCTCTGCTCTTTCTTGTCCCCAGTGCAGAGCTTTTACGGAACTCATAATGGTAAAGGTTGCTCTTCCTTCCTCTAGCCGTAGAAGATTAGGAAAGCAAGGGTAGAAGTTCGTGAAGTAAACATCACGTTCCTTCTGTTGTCTTAGGATCTTTAATAAGACTGATAAGCAGTTCAGAAAAAGGCAAGACTTTCATGTGTAATGTCTTGGGATGGAGGGTGAGTGGGTATGGTCAATACTTTAGTTATAAATAAAGACAAGGGAAAAAAGCTAAGAGAACTTCCCAGTTCTTGAGTGAGAACTCCAGTGAGACTCTGGAATAAACACGTGTTTTAGCACTTTCATGCTTTTTGAGTCACTTCTTTGTAGTCTACATGAGTGCAACAGCATAGCTGAGCTCCCTCTGTAACAGCAACTAACACTTTCTTTTTTGACTTTCAGGTGTGTTTTTTTTATTTAAAATGTTTTTCTAGTAAACACATACAAGTTGCAGTAAGTCTTGTTTTTTTTCTTGTACATCTGTTTCTTTTCTTTTTTTAGGGTGTTCCAATGAATTCACTCAGGTTCCTCTTCGAGGGTCAGAGAATTACTGATAATCATACCCCCAAGGAGGTGAGTTTCTTTTACCAAAAGTGTGATGTAATTCACTGGAGAAACTAAATTCTGATTTAGTTAGTTTCTCTGTTCTGCTACACTGTTTACCAGAATGAAGATTTTTCTTTACATACAGCCAATTTATTGCACTATATTTAGTCAAGTACAGTCTGACTGTATTTCACTAATTAGGATCTTCAGTAAGGCCAATAGGCAGTTCAGGGAGACACTTGTGGGACCTTCTCGTGTAATGCCTCACAAGGGAGGGTATAGTCACTGCTTACTGGGGGTGGGGGGAAAACCCTCAAGGGAACCCTCCCTGTTGTTTAGCTTGAACTTCAGTGTGATTTTGGAATAAATACATATTTAGTTCACATTTACTAGATCAAAGTGTAAATAAACAGAAAACGGGTACTTCTGTCCAGTGACTTCCACCAATTGTTATGATACAGCAGGAAGAAACAGTCATGATAATGACCTCCTGAAAAATCAAACCAACTTGTTGACTGTGAAATTGAACAAGTCGCTCTTAGAGAGAAGAGCTGTAAACAGGCTTTGAGTTCCAAGCTGTAGGTGTTAGCTGTAGTGTGAGCTAGTGGTGTGCTATATATAATCCACGTGGCTGTGCAGTTGGTGCATTCAGTACGACGTTCCCCCTAAACAAGGGGTTTAGAGGAAGCTAAAGCTAGCAACTTCTGGGCTGATGTATACTGCTCCACAAGTGGGTTTAGACTTTGCTGTGAAGCTTTGCCTTTGACTCGGATATCTAAGAATGAAGGAAAAGGACTAAAGATCATGAATGTTATCTAGTGAGCTGATGACTGGAAGTTTTTTCACCCATTTGAGTTATGATGGGACGGAGGAACAAACCATTGTATGACTTGTCTAGGATCTGCTCTGATTTCATCACACCAGACTTATAACAATTATTTGCTGTTTTTCTCTGTTCTCACAGCTGGGGATGGAGGAGGAAGATGTGATTGAAGTTTATCAGGAACAGACGGGGGGTCACTCAACAGTTTAGATCCTTCTGTTTTTCTTCCCTCTTAATCCTTTTTTATTTTTAAATAATAGTTCTTTTGTAATGTGGTGTTCAACACTGAAACTGGCACCCCATCTCTGGGAGTTTATTTTCAAGCGTCTGGTATTTTGAATTCTCGTGCTCATTATACACTATTGTTTCTGTTTTCATTGTGCTGAACTTCTGTGATCCAGCTGCAACCTTGCTCCCCTCTTCCCTTCTGCCCCCCCCCTTTAGGAATACATGTACACACATGCATTTGTATGTTCACTAGGTTCGTGCATTTCAAGCACGAAGGCTGTAAGATCTGCCAGGTGGGCGAGTGTTCTTAATGACTTCCATATCTGCCCTGAAGTTTTGATGTGTGACTGTTTCACTCCTGGACTATAACTTTCAGTGCGAGATGAAGTTTTTCAGAGAACTAAACTGTGGAGAAATTGTGTATCCATAACTCAGAGCTATTTTGCTGAAATTATGCTGATGGCCCAACGAAGAAGATTACCGAGTTGGAAATGGAAAAGCTAGAACTGTTGTCATCTGTTCCTTGCTCCAGAGATGGCTTTGCTGAAGACATGAAATTGAAAACCCTAATGATTTTTAAATCTTACCAGAAGAGCCCAGAAGCATTTTAACTTCATATAGCAATTAGTACACGCAGGTATCCATGCAAGAATGTTCACAGCAGCCAACTGGTGTTACTTTGACACTCTTGTTTGTACCTTTTGGCCTGGGACGTGGGTTTTGAATGGACATTGTCTGTACCAGCTTCATTTAAAATAAACAAGAAAAACAATTTTATAAACAACTTGCATTTTCTTTTCAAATGTTTGGAAATTAGCAAAACCATAAAAAATTATAATTAGGGCATGCTTTTCCAGTGACTATAAGTTGAAGCCAGAAAAAAAATGTGCTCTGTAAATATACCTCATGAAAAAATTTCTTTTCTACTTGCCCTAGTAAAATACTTGATCTGCTTGTTCTGCAGGTGACTGTTAGAGACTATGAGCTGTTCCTTTTCTTGGTAGAGAATGTTCACATGCCGTTACATACATCTTCACTTCATACACAGAACTTGAACTGAGAAGGAAACTTGGAAGGAAATAAAAGATGGTTTTTAATGTCTACATTTCATATCATGTGGATACATGGAAGTGTCATGATGGTTCGTTGGGCATCATTATGAGGGTCTACGTGTTCTAGTGACTTGCAGCTTTTAAATGGTCAGTTTGAGAACTTGATGTGAAAGCTGAGGTGGGAGGTTATAGGCAGAGTAGTATGGAGAGAAGATTTCTGATCTCTCCCTGCTTCAGATAAATAGGATTTGTTCAGTTTGGTACATCAAGTTCACTATGAATGCCAACTTCAGTTAAAGACACATTTTAGTGCTGGCATACTTGGGAGAAATTTCAGATTTTGAGTACTTTTATTATGGCATTTGCTATGAAGATAGAAATAGCATTTTCTTTCATGCTTGTGGTTTGTGCCCTGTTTTTGTTTTAACCATGCTTTTGTACACATAGTTGCACTAAGCAATTTTTTATTTTATAGATTAAAATTTTTGTTTAAAAAAATGTCAGAATATGGGATTTTCTTAAAGTATTTTATGCAATTCAGTTCTTAAGGGAAGAGGGATAGATACTGTGATGTAGAACAACATGGCTTCTTTGCACTTATCTCCAGTTGCTTTTTTAGAATACTAAATATGCGTGCTTCAGAAAACCAGAAATAAAACAGCCTTGTGATTATTACCAGATCATCTTCTAATTTAAACTTGTATAATGCTCTTATTTGTAGACAAGTTCCTATTATCCCTCTTCTGCACGCTAGGAAATGAGGTACGGGGTACGGTGGTTTACTGGGGTCACTCTGGAAGCTGCAAGTGGAGCTGAGGACTGAATCCCGTTCCCCAGGGTTTGATGCTAGTACTGTAGTTGCTGCCCTGACTATCTTTGCTTCTAGCTGTTCACTTTCCTCTTCCAAATCTGTTTTTATATGCTCATTTATATCAGCTTTCTAGCTGAAGCACTGCATTTAGTTCTCTTGAGACTGTGGAGGAGGGTTTTCTGTAAAATGTGGCTTCAGTAGGATGAAGCTCAAGGCGAAGATTGCTTTCTGTTCTGTAACCTTGTCCTAAAATACCTCTCTTTGCCACTGGTACCATACCCACTCTAAACTGATTTGACCTCTTTCTCAGACTTGTGAAGCCTCAAAGAGCCTCAGCAGAGCTGCTGGTCTAAAGCTGTGTCTATACTGTTAGAACTTGATAGAACAGTAGTAATGGGAAAACCGTACTCTGCCTCAAAGATGAGTAGTGAGAACTGCATGTGAAATGAGAAGACACGTGTGCTGTGTAGATGTGCTGGTACCCTTTTTGAAGAAGTTAATTCTTGGAAATTATACATTGAAATTAACTCCTCAACTTCAAAATTCAGGTTTTGACTTGAATTTTCTTGATTTCTCTCGTAGAGCTAATTCTTTTCAAAGACTTCCTTTCTGAAAAGGTGGTCTGGACTTAAAGCTGCTGTGTTTAAAGGATTTGTTGTTCTCTTAAGTATAAATATGTCTATATGATCATCAGTTTGGCAATATGAGGGGGTTTTGATGCTAAATGCAAAATGGTGGCAGGATTTGGATTTAAATTGATATGGCAGATAATGCTAAAACTTGAATTCTGATACAAATTCTGACTAGCCATGTATTGTTTTAGAAGCACTGCAATTGTTTACTAGTTTTTAGCTTTTCCTAATTTAAATGGAAATTATTTAAGGATGCAGTATCAAAGTATCTGTGTTCACTTGTGCTGTGAATCTTCTGTATGCATGTTTGAATTATTGCTGTTCAGGTAAACTTACTTAAATGAGAAAATCAACTTCTGAGGCACAATACAGAGACCTGTAGGAATTGTGCAAGCTGGAAGTGGTTTGGTTTTGCTTTTAGAACCAGTACTTAATGCATACCTAATGAAGTTCAGCTTCAATTTAAAGATTGCAAAAATTGATTACTCTTCTCCACAGGAGACTGACTACAGGAACTGCAATATGAATTGACTCTATAAATGTAACACTTTATTAGATAATATTAGAGAAGCGAAAAATTATAATAACCTGATTTATAAGGAAGAAAAGTTCTTACCTTGATACAGTTTCTCTGTAGTCACTTTATTGCTGAATCTGAAATCTAGTCTTTTCTTACAGTAGCATGTTTATTGCAGTTTACTGTTTTGGAGGGTTCCTCCAGAAGTCAGCACTTAGGTCTTCATACCTTTTTGTAACCTGGAAATTTCATTGTTTTAACACAAAATGGACCAAAGAATCTGTATTCTGGCACTTCAGAAGGTCTGTCTGGATTAATTTCTACTGGCTGATCAAATATGAATGCTTATATTTCTGACCAGTGGGCTGTATTCACAGACTAGTGCTGCAGTCTAGAAAAATAAACTTGTGAATGAGTAGCACCTGTGCCAAAAAGGAATATTGTTCCTCTCTTGAGCTGGGTTGGATTTTACCATTTAACTGCAGCTCACTACAATGACCCATTCCTAGCACTTACTTACTCCAGGCATTTATTTACTCTTTTATACTGTTTTCAGGCAGGTGAACATGAAAAAACACCTGTGGATGAGGAACATAGCGTGTTCCAGTCTGGTAGCTTCCATTAGTCACGGTCCTCAAAACTGCAGAGGTGGTTCCAGGTCTACTCCTTGCCTGCAAACACTGTTAGTAAAGCAAATTGTGGACACAGGACAGAATTCCTCCTGGGGTTAGAAAGCTGGTGCATTGACTTGATAACACCTACGCACTCAGCTTGTTGCAGGTGCATTGGCAGTTTCTTTGGCTTTGCCACAGTGCATATGGTGCACTTTGTAGCACTGAGCCTTGGCAAGAGCCTGGACTTCCCCTGCGAGCTGGCTTTGAGCAATGTTTGGAATGGGCCAGTGAAGAAAATGTTGGTTTATGCAAACACCTTCTTGTGGGCCAGTATGTCCTCTTGTCACAACAGTATGAGTAGAGCAAGCAGGCGGTAGTAATTGCTGCTCAGCTCTACTTATTACTTGGCCTTTTATCCCTGGTAGTGCTCTGTGGCTCACAAATTGATCTAGGTTTCCCTTAAGAAGGCCTGTGCTTTAATATGTTCTGTGCAGCCCCCTGGTTCCTGTGTTCTGAAGTGCTTGTAGGAATGAGTTCTGGAAGCCTGCTATGGAGTTTGCTCCAATGGATCATGTGAAGGTAATCGTAATTTCAGCTGTGAAGGAAATCTAGTTGGGCTTCTTTCTCTAATGTAAATGGATGTTATAAACTCTAGAATAGTTAAAGAGTACAGATGTATATGAATTGATGGAATTTGGGGAAATACTGAAAAACTGGTTAAATAGCAGAACTGCATTGTGTCTTGGAGCTAGAACTGAAAGCAGCTTAAGTAACTCCTGAGGTACTGATGCTGCTCTCCAATGTTAACTGCACTGATAGAACCCCTGACTACAGAAGTATTTTTGTATAGACTGACACTAGGTGTAAAGATGTGTTGTGATTACTGAGGGGAAAAAAGTTAACTTTGATCAATAGCTACATACCTGATTAGAAGCTGTGCTTGTGTTTTGGCTTCCTCTTTCTTCATATGCTCCTCAGCCTTGTATCTTGCCTTTCCTTAGTTTTTTCTTTCATATTCCAGATGTTCTATTGCCATGTCTACCAGCTGCTGGCATTCCTCCTCTAACCACGTTGCTCCTTCGTTCTTTCTGCATTTTTGTGCCTCTTAGAAACACCACCACCAACTATTAGTTGCTTACATGCTTTCTATTTAGGAAATTTTTTTTCATCAGCTTCAGATAAAAAGAAAATACTGTTATAATATTGACATTACAAGTATTTAATATTGTCTCACATGACTTCTTAAATTGTAATTGGATTTGTTTTAAAATCTGCTTGGCACGTAACATTTTGAGCTCTCCTCTGCAACTATTTGTTAGAAATAGAATATCTTTTTTTAACTGTGTAGATACTGGGAGCTGGGCTTTCAGACAAGATATATAACAAAAACATCAAGAAATGATCAGAAGTAGCACAAATGTTGTTATTGCTAACATCTTGCACAGTTGCATCCTAGCTAGGCTGTGGAATTTCTCTGTTTTCAGGCTGCAGGGACTGTGGCAGAGAGGACTATTGTTACTGTATCTGTTTAACACAGGAGCAGCTGAAGAGCTGCAAGTCTGGGACTGAGTGTCATATGAATTTCCAGGCAAACACACAGGCTGTCTACATCTTTACCAGAAATCATCCATCCTGATGAATTATCTGCAACTAAAGTAAGCATTAGCCTTTCTATAGACCATCTGCTGCTCCATGTTCTTCTAACTGTTGCTTCTTCTGGAACTGCAAAGCTTCCTCTTATAATCCTGCTGCTGCCAAATACATTTTTGTGCTGTTTTCTCTAATTGTGACTTCTTTGCTGCCACCTCCTCCTCATGGCACCTCCACTCTTCTTCTGGTTTCTGTTTCTGTAAACTAAAACGTAAATGATTATTAATTGCTATAGCAACCTTGGGTTTGCTGAGCATTCTTGCCAGAAGAGCAGATCCTAGCCGAAGAAGCTAAGCAGATTGCCAAAGTGAAGGGGAGAGAACTGAGAATAAAGAAAGAATGGGTGCTGGTTAGTGATACTTAGCATATGTTTGGTTAGTTCTGCAAATTAATATTTAAAAAGACCTGAAACTGTCTACTTTCTTTCATGTTACCTGTAAGGTCACAAAAACCCCAATTATATTTTTCATGTGTGCCCTTAATAAGGACATGAGGAGTATGGGATACATGTACATCGCTTACATGAAAAAAAGATCTGGAGACAAGGGATAGAGGAGAGTACAAGAATACATAGGAAAGTTCAGAGAGTAAAAACTGGAGGAAAAAATTGGAATGCACAATTGTGTAACAAGAACACAAATCCAGAACAAGAGGCCAGGCTGTGCAACAAATGAGGCAATGGAAAGCCTTGGCTGAGATTTAGATGTAAACAGATTGGCAGTAAAATGGGCCATTTTTGTAGGGAGGGCTCACACTGAAAGGAGGAAGAAAGAAAGTCAAGTAGGTTCCTGAGCAAAATAATATTCTCCTTATTTTGTTAATGGGAAGTTAAGGAAAATCAAACAAAAGGTGTTTGCTTCACTGAGCACTGTTAAATGTATTTTCCAAGCATCTTGGTGTTCTTGGTCCAGCAGTTTGACTTGAATGCCTACTTGATTTTCCTGAAATAAAGTTAAGCAGAGGATGATACTAATTTCAAAAAATGTTTTATAAGTCAGATTTGTCCTTTGTTTTTAACCATCTCATTAAAACATGCTACTTCTCCTAATCAGGTTCTTGGGGATGCCTGTTTGCTTGGGGATGCTCACCAGGGTGTTCGCTAATTTCTAGGTAGGCTGCAGCTTCTGGGGACCACCCGAGGAGGTCGCTGTTCTCCCCGGGAAATGCCATTCCAATGAAAAACTACCAGATGGAAGCGAAGCAATGAGATGGTGTCAAATGTATTGTTTTGTGCAAGCAGAACACTTCAAAGGATGAATAGAAATGTGATAATTATATTGCACCAGAGCTTGTTTCTGATACCTAAAGGTTTCCCACAGTATTTGGTAGGGGGTTTTTGTGGGGTTTTGTTTTTGTTTCTTTTTTTCCCTCCTAAAGCTGTATCAGCAAAGGTAAAGAGTAAAAGTGCTCCTAGTGCTTTTTTTTTTATTTAATGATAAAATGATTGTATCGTTAAGGAATAACTTACATTGCTATTAGATGTTTATGTAGTTACAACCATGCTGAGGATTTTGTCAGGGAAAATGCTCAGTAATGGATTCAGTGCTGTATGAAAAGTGTGGAATATCATCTTCATGAACTCACTGTAAGCTAGGTACAATTGTTTGAAAACCTAAATTTGTTTAATGACTTTGAACCACTGTTGATACTGACTTTTCAGTATTAACAGACACTTGGAAAACTCAGAATTTAGATGAAAGTATTAGAAAAAAGTAGATATACACACGGTACTAAATACTAAACTTAGAAAAAAGCTAATATGCTGCTGTGCACATAATTCAGATTAAAAGGTCTGTGATGTTATACTTCAGTTTGGAATTTGCCTGGCAGTGCTGGATCAGTTTGCTGGCTCCTTCACAAGCTGCGTTGTTAGTCTTCTGTTACATTAGAAGATGCTTTGTTGTTATGTGTTTCTTCATGCTGGAACATTGATAGGTTTGCTTGCATGTGCCTGGCCTGCAAAAGAAAAGCAAAGACTACAGTAGTTCTGTCATGATTCCATTCAAATGTTCCCTTCTCAGATGAGAACATAATCCTCACTAACCGCGTTTCTTCCATCATCTCTGTTGTTCCTTTTCCAGATCTGCCTTCACTTTTTCCATTTGTTCCTGCTGCTCTTTCTCTTTCCATTTCTGCTCTTGTCCTTTCCTCCTCCTCTTCACTTCTAATGTCACCTTTCTGCCTGTTCTCTTCTCTTCCCTTTCCTGTGCAGATTTCTCTTCTTGGTATTTTTCAGGAGGAATCTGCCCAGGGACATAATTAATAATGAACTTAAAGTTGACATTCTGTGAATTATTATTATTAACTGAGATTTAAAATTTTTGAAACGTGTGCTTTATGTACTTATTAAAGTTGTTTTGACTTAATGTGGGACTTTTCCTCTCACTGTGGCCAACAGTGCCTGTTCTCTCTATATGGTAAATATTTTACTGTTTTTGTTTCCAGTAGATACTTGCCTTTGTGATAACTGATTACTCTTATGTTAATTTTCTGGTATTTAGTGTCCAAATATGTTGCTTCTTAAGCTGTATTCTTGAACCCCTGCCAAGTTTGTGTTTTTCCCTGTATTCTTTCTAAATGTTTTTGAAGCTGTAACACATGAGGGGACAGGCCACAGGGGTCTCATCTAGTCACAGAAGATGAAGAGGATGCTGAGGAAACACCTATTGTCTGAAAAATATTAAAACTGTGGCAGCTGAACGGTCAGGTAGAAGCTCTGGTGAAATGGGATGCCTACAGCTGTAAACTAGCACTGAGGGAAATGCCGATCTGCCCTGTGTGGACGACGCTCAGATTTTAAAAAAAAAAAAAAAAAACAAAACCACCAAGCCTGTTGCTAGTGAGGGCAAATGCGTGTGGGAGTGCCCTGATCTTGGGTACACAGCTGTGCTCGGGGTGACAAATGAGCCGGGGCCGCCGGGGGGCTCCGTGTGCCGGGGGCAGCCCCGGGCAGGGCCTCGTGCGGAGCAAGGCCGGCTGTGGGGCCGGGCCCTGCCCCCTGCCCCCTGCCCCGGCGGGGACACCCTCCTGCAGGGTGGGCGGTGGGACGGAGGTGTGGGGCGGGGAGGCACCGTGAGGGGAGCCCGGGTGCCCTCTGTGGGGCCGGGGAGGCACCGTGGCTCTCCCTCCGTGCTGGGCAAGGCGCCCCGGTGGGGCAGCAGCCGTGTGGTGGTGGTGGAGGCCGGGGCAGAGCTGCCCTGCTGCAGTGGCCGTAGCCAGCAAGGACACACGGGGTAAGTCTTTGTTCTCTTATTTTATCGTCATTGCATGGGTATTTCTTCCGCACATGTCCCTGCCCACACCTGCAAGCACCATTTCTCATGCCCTCAGCCCCACTGCTCCCACCTGGGCCGTGTGGGAGGTGCTGGTGGGGTGGCTGTGGGAGGCAGGTGGCCTGAGCCAAGGGAAGACTGGAATGCCGTGGGCACTGTGGGATTGTTCCTTCAGAGCACAAGTGTTTCAGTCTAGAGGTAAATCTGGTCTTTCTGTCCACGTTTATGTAATATTTTTGTGGTGTGGGAAAGTGTCAGAACAAATCATAAATAGAATCAAAGTGTTGTGTTTTCATGTGAATCTCATTCTAGGGACAAGAATTTCCTCTATGATATAACTTAGACCAAGAATATGAGTTTTGATTTATTTTTCCTGCCCCTCTTCTGTGTCCTGCTCCAAAGTTATTGCGAGATACAGAGAATCTTCATTTGTTATGGTCAAAAAGGTGCATCAGGTGTGTTGTCAGGACTGTAGTGAACTTCAGACAGAAAAACTGAGGGAGGGGCAGAGGGAATATTAAGACTTTGATGCAGACAACTATTAAGATATTACAGATGATCTTGTCCTAATCAACAGAACTGCTGCCTTGACCGCTCTCCAAGGCTGATGCTCTTGGCTATCTGTCTAGATTAAATGCTCACAATTAGCTTAACCTCTGCTCTGACAAATGGTAGGAGGCCGTGATATCCAGCAGAGAGGAGCTGCAATAGGAGACAGGTGAGTTGTGAGCTTCCTGCTGCCTCTGACCTTCTGGTTAACTTTGTGCAAGCTTTTTCTGTCTCTCTAAGTCTGCTGCCCACAGTGCAAGGCCCGAAAAAATCCGACCTTCAGTTTCCAGGTATGACCCTCATGCAAACAGACATGCCTAAATAACCCTAAACCACATTTATTTTAACACATGCTATAGTACATGTACTTGGGGGTTTCTGCCTTATAGGTGTGGTATAGAGAGGAAAAAAAAGGTCTAGCTGCTTTGTCTGCTTGTTAATACAATTTGTAATCCTTGACTTTTGCTACAAAATAAAAAAAAAACCCACACTCTAAGTGTAGTTAAAATAATTTTGACTGTTAGTGATGCTGGATCTATCTTGTGTGAGGCTTAGTAATAAAGAAGTTAGTTTTAGTAACAGTTGATTAGCTAACACTCACAGAAATTACAAAATAACCTCTACATATAAGAATTTTCCATGGTCTTTTATCTTGAAAGCAACTACAAGCAAACGCACAGAAATCAAGTTGGCTGGGCTCTCTCCTTCAATCTGTTTTGAATAAATTGACTGTAACATGCTAATCCTTCATATGCCGCCCTTATCTGTCACTGAGATAACTAAGAGTGCATACAGTAATTTTCATCAAGATGCAGAGAGATCTCTTTTTGTTAGTTCAACTTATTATAAGTGCTTATATATATGGCAATAAGGGGTTTTGATTCATCTCCTTGCAAACAGTAAATGCTGAAGTTGTGCAAATTTGTTGGTTACATCACAAGAGCTGGTGATACGAGAATATGCATGTCTCTTCAGGATTTGCACACTAGGACTTGACCAAAACTGCTGCAGACAACTATTAACAGTCTGCAGCAATTATTAGCAACTATTAACTGCTGCAGTCCACTGTTGTACAAGCACTCCAAATGAAATGTATTCCTGTGCCAGTGGATCTAAATCTTCTGCATGAAGGCTAACCTGAGACAAGAAGAGAGCCATGATAAAAGTGCTTCTGCAGTTGCCTCTAATACCAGGATGACTGTGTAGTGTGCACTGAGACCCTCCTATTTCACGTTACCCTAAGACTAGTTGTAGGACCAGTGAGGGAAAATAGATGGCATCTCAGAATATGCTTTGAGACAGAGCTACTTGCTGTATTTTTTTCAGTGCTCTGGTCCTAGGGAGGGGTTATAAGGAAGAATGTTGCTCTGCCATTAATCAGTAGTGTCTGTACTGACATGTACATCACTTAGGAGTTGACTGTTTACGCTTTCTGCAAATGAGTGGTTGTTTTGCTACCTTAACTTTATCCTGATGGTATAGAGCAGACAGAATCTGTGCCACAAGCCAGACAGCACTTAGTTTGTTGCAATCAGTGTCTGAACCATGATTGATATCAGTCTCTAGCACAAATACATAGTCAAAGACATTACAGGGAAAGGAGCAGGAAGTTTTGCTGCCATAAGACTTACAAGATCGGACCTGCTGCCAGCTGGATTTTTTCCCACTCTTTGTTCATTGGGAAGTCTCCTCTCTTGCATACTGCTTTCAGAGTTTCTTGGGTTTACCCCATATTTCTCCTGCATATTAACAATAAAAATTTAGACATGATTCCACTTTTTTAAAAAAAAAAAAGCCTAGGAAGCTGCAGAAAAACTTGAGGTTTGGTTTCACTCTTGCCTTAACCTCTTGACAATTTTGCACAACTGTAAGCCCTGGTGTTCTTCAGAATAATTTGTCTGTACCATGTAATGAACAACTTGTATAATTGTAATGGCTTTAGCAGGTAGCTGCTACTCTCCTTTTAGACATCACTTGTCTCCTTATTACTGAGGTAAGCAAATTCCATTCTCTCTTTTGCTGCAATGAAGATCCAAGGACTCATATGCAGGTGCTTCGCATATTTAAAAATTGTGAATATTTTAGTAGTTTCATTTCTGTAATACTTATCCATAGATCTTGAAGTATTTTAGAAATTGATGGTTTGATTTTTATTTGTAGTTTAGGAGTGATGTGCATACACTGTTTCCAGTGACTTCTGCAGCAACAAATGCTCAGTTTTTCTGAAGATTGAGCTACAAATTCTGACATTTCACATTTTAATTAATAAGTTCTCTATGAATGTTCTGTGAAGTCGTGTTTGGTATTTCCTCAATATGGCTCTAATAGATGTATTTGTAAATCAATAGCATAATTAAAAGAAAAATGAAAGGCTTTATTTGGATTTCCCAGGGATGACTCTAGGGAGACCTTTGAGCAGCCTTCCAGCACCTGAAGGAGGCCTACAAGAGAGCTGAAATGGGACTTTTTGTAGGGCATGTAATGATAGGATAAGGAAGAATGGCTTTAAACTGAAAGAGGATAAGTTTAGTTTTGATATTGGGAAGAAATTCTTTACTGTGAGGGTGGAAAGGTACTGAAACACATTGCCCAGAGAAGTTATGGATCCCTTATCCCTGGAAGTGTTCAGAGTCAGGTTGGATAAGACTCTGAGTAACCTGGTCTCCTGGAATTTGTCCCTGTCCATGGGGGATTGGAACTAGACGATCTTTAAGGTCACTTGCAACCCAAGCTATTCCATGATTCTTAAGATAAATTGGTTTAGAGCAGGCAGTTGACTCTGAGAGGTGTGACCTGAATGTAAAGATTTTATATGAAGAGTCAGCACTCTCACAGCACATAGTTGTGGTGCTTAGGGAGGTGGTTTAGTGCTGATCTTGCTAGTGTAAGGTTAATGATTGCACTCAATGATCTTAAGGGTCTTTTCCAACCTAAAAAATTCTATAATTCTGTAGTGCATTGTTCTTTTTGCTACAATACTGGATTTGGGGGAAAAAAAGATGCTCATTCTGAGCATGGAATGTAATACCTTTGGCTTAACGCAAGTTCTGTATAAAAAAGGCTCAGATTTGTGCAGAATGGTTTTCTTCACTAAAATCTGTAAATCTGTGCTGCAGCTGTGGTTTGGTGCCACTGGTCTCAGTAAATAAGTAGTCAAACCATAGAATGAGAGAATAGCTCTAGTTGTAAATTTGATGTTGGAAAAAACCTCACCAAAATTACTGAATATGTTTAACTCTCTCACCCCAAGAGAAACTTGAAGCTTGATGTTGCAATATCTTCTGCGTTCAGTTTTGGGTTTTTGATAGTCCTATGAAATTTAATTTTTCTCAATGCATAGGGTGGTTAAAAGAATGTTTTAATATTTCTCCATAAGGGTTAGATAAGAAGAACTAGTAGTTATGTGCTCAAATTACTTGGGCTCAGAGGGACAAAACAAACAAACAAAAAAACACCAAAATAATTTTCCAAAAGTAGGTTTGAGGTAAAAACTTACTAGAGGCAAAAGTGAAAATAGCATGGCCAGGGGAGTGGTAGGTGCTTTTTTGTGCTTTTAGGTAATGTTTTAGAATTGAAGATTTGAGGTTCAGGTATATTTCCAAATCTTTGAACCAGTACAGAGCCTTTAAATGACATGATAGGTAAAAGGTCTTCTGAAATATTTTATCAGGCAGCAGTAGTAAAGGAATATGTTTTTTATTTAAAATCCATATTTGCAGGTGGCCTATGAGCCAGGCTAAAGCTGCAGAATCAATACTGATGATGTCAATTATTAGACCTCAAGTATTGGGTAAATGAATAAAGAAAGCGCAGAAGGATCTATAAGCAGCAATCTGTCTCTCTTCCTGACAAAGCCCCAGGAGCCAGTTTTCCTGCTAGCATCAGCTCAAACTGTGAGAGATTAAACTGTGGAAGTAAGCAATTCTTTAGCAGTAGAAGATTGTCTTCTCAATATATTTTTAAGGACTGTACTTGGGAATCACCTACTAAAAGAATGACATTCAGTCCTGGAGAGGAAGGAGCAGGATTTTCCCTGAAAGAAGTAAGCCATTCCGCTGGGGATATTCAGTGCTTTTCCCTGCAGAGCTGGCCTGTGGTACAGGATGTGAAGGCACCAGTAGAGAGAGCCGTTGTTTCAAGGATGTGTGGAAAGCTGTATAGACTGTACAACTTGCTGGCAGGGCACGACATTGAAGTGTGTTCCTGTAAAAGCTCACATAGAAATTTTTTTTTTTTTTAAATGGAGATAAAAGGACTCTTTTAGAGAAGGATCTTCACTTTCTTGAGATCTGCCCTTCTCTCCCCACAATATCTGGATAAAGTTGCACAAGGGTCACTCAATAGTTAAAGGCTTAAATCCATGCCTCTGCTTTCTCACATGCAGTGTGTGACTTACCTATGCTATGTGCAGATCTTGTCTCAAATGAACTTATACAGTGGGGGCAATCTCATGTGCCATGGGATGTTGGTCAGGAGAGGGAAGAGAAATATATGAATTCCAATTAAATATATAGTTACGACTCTCGGAACTGTTGATAAATGTGGTGGGGGTCAAGTTACATGTACCAATATGGATGGTTCTTCCCTACATTGTCTGTTGTTTTTGAGACCTACAACATTGTTTGTGCATCCTTAGCATGGGGGAGTTGCTCTAGTCCTGTTCTGAGCCTCCTTCTGAGTGTGCACCAGTCCTGTTTTGGCCTAAGACTGATACTGTAAGCTCAAGAAGGAACACAGCATTCCCAGCTGTTCTGTTACCCATGACCATTTGCAAAGCTGCAATGGGTCTATTTACTCTTGTTGGGGTATGTGTAGTTGCTTGGCAGCTTCTTGGCCCATGAGCCAAACCCTGTAAGAATTCAGAGCTTGAACAAGTCTCAGTGGAAGGCTTGACTGAAGCTGCAACTTCTCACCTTGCTGCATGCTGGAAGCTTCCTGAAATCTTCATGTTATGTGTTCTTGACGGGCAGAGGATCTCTTACCTTGCCAAACCTTTCTAGTGTGGGGGTAATGAAATCTGAAACCAGGCAAGTTTAGCGTGGTTCTGAATTTCATCACAAATCACATCTCACACTTTTCATTTCTTGCCCGGGGGAGAAAAACTCCAGTATCTTTCTGCCTCTAGAATGGAGGCAACGCCTGCATAATTCCTTCATGCTGGCCCATTATATTGGCTTAATGATAGTTGAGGAAGGAGTCAGATATCAGCTTGTGTGTGATACTGGCATGTAGAGCCCTGTATAACTGAAGGCCGGGCCTGATAAGACAGCAAGAAGGAAACAGTGGTGGCTACATGAAAAATAGAGTTTTGCTGACATATCTTACAATTGTCACTAAAGGCTGAAGTGCAGATGGAAGAACAAGGAAACTACGTGTTGCTAAAGAGTTCTTTCTTTAAATCTGGAGTACTGACTTCAGGAGAACAACTTCAGAAGCTTTTAAGCCCTGCATGAATTCTCACTAATAATTTTGCAGGTTTATTTCTTATTATTTCATATTGTGGTAAGTATAAGTGACTTTCTTACAGAGCTGATCAGCTGCAGAAAAAATCAAAGCACCTCTTCTTGATCTCTGGGGCTATGTTATTTCTGCTGCCTTACTGCCCTCATCTCTCTCATTAGAAAAATGGAAAAATGCAGTTCAAGTCTTTTTTTAGTGTTTACTGCCAGTTCCATCAGGCCACACTGCTGCTTCTGTGGTCTCATATTGTCGTCCACTGTGCCTTCACGTGGTGCAGAGTAGATTGTGGTAGTGTTAGGCATGATTCCAACACTAGCCTTAAATCCACTTTAACATAGGGGAGGTATGTACTATAGATTTAACTAACATGTTCCTTTCATTTCTCCCCAGCAGCTGCACTAATTTCAGGAGTACTGGTGCTGAGAAAACTAGCGGTGCTCAGCTGGCAAATGCGTAGTTGGGAGGGAAGAAGCCTGTTGCAGAAACAGTACAAGACAAATACAGTGAATAATGGGAAATACTCATGGAATTACAATAATGGGAGACTCTCTTAACCTATCTGAGATCGGTGGGTTTCTGAAGGATCCCACAAAACCAGTATGACCTATAATGAAACTGTTTATTTACATTACTGGGATCCTGCAATATTTCTGGTATGTTAGGATGCACCTTATCTTTCTCACCTCTTTTTCAGTTCTTTAAATGCTTTTCACCTTTGTATGACCTTAATGATTTGAGATTTCAAATCTTCAGCAACTTCAGGTCCTTACCACAGTGTCTGCACTGCAGGAAGTAATACTTTGCCTTGAAAGATCTAGGGACTTTTTGGAAGGTTGTTGTAAGGAGAAGAAAAGGAAAAGAAACTAACATAAAAATGAGTTCTGTGAAAACAGCTCTAGAGGGAGTTTTCAGAACTGGGATGTACAGTCGTTATGGGCTTACTAACAAGAAATTCTGTATGTGTGGAGTTCAGAAAAGAGAAATCAACTATGAGATAAAACCCATGCTGTGTGAAAAGGTGTGCTTTAGGAACTTCCCTGGTGTGAGCAACGGGTAGCCAGGAGAGTTAAGAGCTTTAGCTAACAAATGCTGGAGAATAAGAGATAAGAGAATGAAACTCCCTCAGTAATGCACTGGACTGTTTTCTTTACTGTTCAAAACAGCAGGAGAGAACTGGTATCGTTCACTGATAGTAGTTCTGGCCTAATACACACATGAAGGTTTTGTACATGTAAAGTACAAAAGGGAACATACGACTCTCTTCCATCTGTTTCCTTTGATGAGCTTCTCTCTAATCTGTTTCTTCTCTCCTCTCTTGGACGTCCTGAGTCTGAAGTCAGGCCTCAGTTACCAAATGCTGCATCAGTGCCAGTATGGCTTTCTGTCCCTGATCTGATTGTAGGAGGAGACTGAGGCTGCAGTGACCAAGCATCAGCAACCTGGACAGCAAGGATGTTATGTTTTACCCCACATCTTCGCTTATATGAATTGTATGACAAGGTTGAGGGGAACCTCATTGTCATGTGAAGGTCACTGCTGCATACCTTTAAGAATCTGAGCAGCATTTCCTTGTCATCGGGTGTTGTTGAGCTTCTAATAAGTCAGTTGCTTGGTATAGTGATCACAGCACTAAAAGCTGCTTAAGAGAAAATGGATCTGGCAACAAAAATTCTGGAAAACCAGTAACTGCTCTTCTGCAGAAGGGTACTTGGTAACAGCAAAGGCGTGTGAACTCCATTAAGATTCTAGTCGGAGCACCAAAATTATATGGGGCATAAGAGAGAACCTAAGATGCTAATAATGCTTTTCTTGTAATGTAACACTTCTTGTTAGTAAGAAGTGGCTTTCTGGTTTCATTGTTAACATTGCATGGCAGACCCTTCATACTGAGTTACAGGTGGTACCTGTGTTTTGGTCCTATTTAAGCAATAGGGAATTAATTTCTGTGTGACACTTAAAAATATGACAACAAAGTTGCTGTAAGACGCTAGTCCTTGAAAACATGAGAAGTATGATAATATGGTGGCTAGCTTTATAGACTGTTTTATAAGAGCAGGAGGACAAAATTTGTTTTGTAGTGACAGGTCTTTTGTTCAGAAAAGTCAGTGTACATCTAGCTCTTTTTTAAGAAAATCTGAATTTCAGCTTTCGAGGTGCATCTGCAAAAAAGGTAATGTGGGTATTTTTTCTCAGAAACTGCTGAACTGATCAAATCGTGGAAAAAAAAAAGGTAGGGTAAACTTGCTTTGATTCAAGTCTTGAGGAATTAAATTGAGCATTAAAATAGATTTGTACCATCAGTCTTCTTAGACGTGAACATTGCTAGGCTTAATGAGAAAGTACTGAAGCAGAATGACAGTTTCTTATTAACTCAACAAGACTTGTCTAGCTATTTCCACGCTGCTTTTGCTTGCTCATTAATGACCTTCTGCACTATAAAAAGAACAACCCAAACACTCTAAGCCCCTGGGAAGACCTTTGTATATGGTCTATCAGATGTTAAATGGCCTGCTAGCAGTGAAGAAACAACCCTGTGAAATGCTGATCAGCGTTTTTGTCTTGTTCTGGTGCCTAGACAAAAAACTATAATTGATTAAATTGTCTACTAGAAGATAACAAATGCAGGTGACACACTAAGCCAGAGTCACTGATGTCTGCACTTCATTCCGACCAAATCCAAGTTGACTTCAAAGTAATGGAGTCACAGCTGTAAGTAGCTGAGAAAAGATAAAGCTGTCAAGCCTACCATGAACACCACTATAAATGAGTGAACCGCCTAGAAGGAAAATGTTTGTTATTGACCCATCGTTCTAAAAAAGCAGAAAGTGTAGTAAGAAGGCAGCTAAAATAGTATGGTTGTAGGTGATTATTTCCTTCATGTGCTGGCTGAGTACCTCAAGGCTGCCTTGTGTCAGAATCTGAGCAGCTTCTTGCAGATAGAGCTGACAAGCAAATACTGGCCAGGTCTGCTTTGTTAGCCTGAAAGCCTCAGCTCTGCAGTCATTTCCCTGCAGCTTCACAGAGCTGCAAGGGTTCCTTGTAGTGCCTGGCTCTGGGTAGCCGCGTTCCCTGAGACAGGACGAAGTGCTGCAATTGGGAAATGCATCAATTGGGTTGTGGACTCTTGGCAGTGAGTTCACTTCACCTCTAGCAGTGTTCACTGAGTTTGGTGGGTTCTGCCCAAGCCGTTCTGTCAGTATGGGAGATTGCTGTGGTTGGGGGAGCTTGGGGCTCGGAACTATGTGAATTCAGCACTGTGGAGCCTTCAAATGCACACCATTTTCTGCTCTGAGGGTTCACTCTGCTCTTAAAGCTGTGTTAAAGATTTTCAAATGGGATCCTTGACTTTGTCCCAAACAAATCTGAGTCTGAAACAATTTTTAAAGGAAGATTGAGTTTGAATTTTTGTTTTGGTTTTGTTTGTTTTGAGTTTATCTCAGTTGGAAATCAGTGGATATGAGTGAGTTACTTCAGTAAGCACCAGTGCAAGTCTGTTGAATCAAGCAGTATCTAGGTACCAATATAAAATCAAAATAAATGCCTGCACAATCCCCTTTGGAGTGAGATTAGTGATTTGGCTTGATATGAAATCCCTATCCCCTAACCTGGAAAGCTTGCAGCTGTAAAAGAAATAGTATTTAATAATAGACCAAGACTTGATTTCAATGGAAGCATTGTCTGAATAGGGACATCAGAGCTTGGTTCCAGAGCACCAGTAAAAAAATAAAATAAAATAGCCTTTTTATTTATTGGGCACTCAGACTTGAAGACTCCCAGGTGCCTATTAGTCTAAGGGCTTGTCTGTACAGGAAAGTTAGTGTGCAATATGTTGGAATATGAATTTACAGTGCACCAACTCCTCTGTGCACCCCCTGTGTTTGGATATTTTTAGCACACAGTAATGGTGCCTTTCTCTGTGGCAGTTCATTCAGCTTTGAAAGTAAAATAAATCACATTCTGCTTAGTGCCTGTGTGGTGAGTGAATGCCAAATACCCAATGCCCTCTAAACTTGTACCCAAACTTCCTCCTCTGAAGTAGTGCTAAGGGTGATGTTTAGCAGGATTCTGCCTTTGTCCATGAAGATGACAAGTATGATTCTGCTTACTTTTTTAGAAGGGAGGGAAATCGTATATTTTCAGAAGTCCTGGTATTTCAGTTCTCAATACAGCTTTGACTATGTAGTAGTTTAGATCAGAGGGTTCCAGTATAACTCTTGGAGAGTTATTTTCATTAATATCTTGCAGCTGACACTCACTAAAATACTTCAGTGTGACTGAAAGGTTTGTATGGCTTTTTAGTGAGTTGAATTGAGTTTTGCTTGTGGTTTACTTAACTTTCTTTTACTTGGTTAGTCTTAAGCTCAAATCCATTCAAACACATGCTTTTGCTGTCGTGTAGTGAAGAGGTGATGTCAGGGTGAGAACACAGAGAAGGGAAAAGTGAGGGAGGGTGGACATACAGGTAACTACTCTGATTTTTGTTTGTTTTCTTGGTGGCAATGGTGATGTTTGCGACATTTTGAAACCATGAGCTAAAGATATAAGGCACCTGGACAGCCCTCAGTTTGCTCATAATTCTTGTAATGAGAATTTGGACAAAGAAACCTGTTGGTGAAGCTTTAAAAGATTGACTGTTACTTGTCTTTTCTCTTAACCTGGAAAGAAAAGTGCAGCAATGACTCTCAAGATACTTCTTGGGGGGGGGGGGGGGGGGGGAAAAAAGGGCAAAAGTCTTGCTAATTCAGTCTAATCCATACTTGATCTATTCACCTTAGAAGTAAATTCCTAATTCCTTCTCCTTTATCACTCTGAAAATGTACCAAGTCTCATATAGACTTTAGGAACTGATTGTGAATCTTGCACCTTTCACAGAATTGATGTTACCTTGTTGTTCTGCCTCAGGTATCCATGGTGTCAGAGGAATGCAGCAGAGAACCAAAATCCAACTTAATCTGTTTATCCCGCATTAATCTGAAGCTCCCAGAGAGATAATCCTGACTTCCAATCTGAATTCAGCAACAGCGCTCCTGTTTCCTAGAAGAAAAATTAAGAAGTAAGCTATAGGTCCACACATTGACCAAAAAGTGCCACATGAATTAGACTAAATTTCACACAACATACTTTTAACCAGCTCACTTCTTGAGAAGGATCTACTTTGTCAGGTTCTGTTCTTTTGTGTGGTAAAAAGAAGCACAAACACATTGCTAAAGTGAATTACTGTATTTTTCCCAACTCTTTTGTTAAGCAAGTGAAAATAATTTTATCCAGTTGGAGAACTAAGGCAGGCTTAAAGAAACATTGCTGCTTTGTTTGTCATATGTGTGTATGCAGAGGAGATTTAGCAGTCCGATGGAAAGGCTGGGATGCTCACTGGGGAACTGCACCTGGAGTCCACACACGCTGTTCACTGCGGAGCCCCTTTCTGTGGGAGTTGCTCCGTACTCCCAATACCATGAGAGTAAAGGAGAAGAAATGTGACTTGGATGTCAAACCCCAGTGACTTGTCGTCATAGGATGACTGTGTTGAACCAGTCAGCACTAGTTATTGCTGAGGACTGGCTTGTGTGATGTTTGCAAACACACAAGTTTGCAGCTAGAGCAGATCAGAAAAAAACCCATGTTCTTTATTTCAGTCCTGCTGGGAGAAGGCTCTCATCCAAGTCAAATTTTGCCTTGACCAGCTGATGTAGTGTATACAGCTTTTCCCTGCCTGTGGTGTTTTATAGCATTGACATGATCACAAAATATTTGAGTTTATGACCTCCTGTGTTGTAACTGTGATGAGGAGAAGCCTAAAGGAAGTTTCTGCTCTTCATGCAAGGACAGTGTAGGTACAAATTGGAGCATCAATGTTAGTGGGGTAACCCATTCTTCTGTCCAAAGGAATTGACCCCCTACTGAACTTTTGGCTGTGGGAAGGAAAAAATATTTGACCTTAAATGACTTGCACAAAGACCAAGAGGGAGACTGTCAAGCTACGTCTAGCAAGCAGCCTGGCTCCTGATCCTCTCCTTAAGTTGCTAGACTATATGTCTCTCTCCATTCATGCTGAATGAATTCTCAGACTGTGCTACATTTCCTCCCTTGAATAATAATCATTAATGAAAAGGAAAATGAGAAAACAAGGTAATGACAGATAGCACAGAGGAAACATTGGAAAGTGAAGAAAGAAATGTCTGGGAGTAATAGAAATGCTGATATTCCCATGCTAATGATTCAAGAGCTTTCTGACTGCCACAGAAACAAAAATGCTAGTTCCTGCAGTCTACAGAGGTTTGGGCAATGCAGGAAAAAATTCAGAATTGAACTGTCGTGACCCCCATGTTTGCTCTCAAAAGATACCTCCAGCTCCCTCCTGCAAGGTGTGAGGGGATCTCTGAGATGCACAATACCCGTTTGCAGGTTTAAACCTGTAGTTAATTAATTTGAAATCCTTCCTACCTGGACTGACTGGTTAAGAGAACTTAATAAATTACTGAGACACTGATCTCAAAGGAAATGGGGAAAACTCCCAGTTATATCATCAGGCTTATCTGTGCCAGGATTGCATGAACGTGCCCTTAGTATCCACGTTAGCTCCAGGTCTGCTCTTCTTTTCACCCAAACACAAATCCTGGTGATTGTAGTAGCTCTTAAATCATTTTTCCTTCAGTCTGTGTGTTTTGTTGGAACTGCCTTCACCTCCCCTGCTCCCTCCTCTGTTTTGAGGTCAGTTGCCTGTGACAGATACTCTGTTCTACTTGGTATGTGCAGCTAACCACTTCTGCTTTTAGAGAACATGGTTTTAATTAATTCTCTTCCTTTCCTCTGGTTGCTGAACAGAGCTGGCCTCAGGTGGAATTTTTTAATTGTGCTATTGCTGTCAGTTACACAAGCTGGAGTTCTGTTTCATAGAGTAAATTTCAGACAAAAATGAGACTTTTTGTGACAGAATTCACAGGACTGGTCAAAAGTTTTTAAAGTCATGTGAGCGGTTTTTCCAAATGTGTACAGTAATATGCACAGATTTTCAGGGAGATACTGTCTTTCCTCTCTAGGTTTGTCTGATTTCCCTACTTTTAAATATTATTTACCAAGTTGTTTGCTGTCATATTTGTATGTGGCTGTGCAGTGGTGCTGCTGGAGTTGCCTCTTTCAGCTACCTCTTTAGGAAGTGGTTTCCTGAGACTTTTATAGGGAGCCCTAGGCTTTCCCTTCTCCTTTTTCTCACTGGCGTCAGTTCTCATGTCTGACTGACCTTTGAGCAAGTGATCTGGTTTGCTGCTTTGCTGGAAGATTTTGTTATTATTACTGTTACTTACTTAATTTGTTTACCTTTTTTTTTCCTTCTTTATTTTTTTCTGGGCTAGTTTGCAGCTGCTATGAGGCAGCATTGACTAGAAGACTTGAGTGCTGACTTCCTTTGCTGGGAAAGACATGGGAAAACACCAGCCTCTCAGCCAGGGCAGTAAAGAGCAATGCTCTGCAACTTCATGGGCATTTTCCTGAGTATATCACATTGCTGAGAAGTCTTTTGTTTTTTTGTTTGTTTTTACCTAAGACCTTGCTCTAAGCTATTTAAATACACTCTGGAAAAAGCTATCTGTAGTTTGAATACACCAGTCTCTTATCTATACAACCTCCAGAATCTCCTATCTCCAAGGCCCTGGTTTCCAAGATTTGGGTGGGTTCCTCTAAAGATAAATCACACTAGAGGCATGACCTTTATCCTCGGTGTTATTTAAATAGCTTAAATATCTATTGACTTCATGCCTTGTGATTTTAGTTGCTGAAAAGTGAACAGTAAGGAAAGGAAGCATTGACCTACAGTGTATCAGATGAGTGATACCTTCATTTACAGAGCCCTGCAAATACAGATGTTATTTTTCCAAAATATTCTCCCCCAACACTACTACATTCTGGCTGGTTGCTTTTAAGACAGAATCTGTGCATCCACATGGAACCTAGCAAGAGAACATACTAGTTTCTATTGTAAATGTTAAAGTTGTTGAGGGAAAGATGAAGATAAAAACAAAGCAACTGGGAATCTTTGTCTGCAAATAAATATTCCCTAGTGGCTCTTAAGAAAAATCTTTAAAACATTTGCCTGGCTAATTCTGCATCTTTGTGGGGAAGGGAATGAAGATAAAGAAATGTTATTTGCATTTGCACCTTAAAGGGCAGTAGATCCAATATATTACACAAAACTACAGTGAAGTGTCTCTGTGTGTCTCCTCACCGCAGCTGAAGGACTCCGTGTCTTCTATATTTACGAAATTGTTGCTCTTTATGGAACTGCTCTGGAATAATCTAATAATTTTTTAAAAACACCTGTTTTTAAAGAGCTGTGGAAAAATATTTAGTGTAAGCCAGAGTGATTCAATGCCTACCTGAGTTTGGAGACAGTGTGAAACTATAAACAAAGAACTGATTAACTCACCAGCACTGATGTGTTAACTTTGGTGGAATTACTAGGCTGTTCAAAGATCAGAAACGCCAAGAACCATGCTCAACTGAGTCCTGTGGGTCAATGCAAGGAATTTTAAAGATATATTAATTTCTTTGGACTTTGTTTCCCTGTAGGAACATTAACGATGTGCTTAGACTACATAAATTGACTTTGTATTGTTCTTTACATTCTGATACTGTTCTGGTGGCAGATGTAACTCTGCAACTCCGTGGAAGTGTTAATATGATTGTGGGAAGATACATTGTGCAGGAAGAGGGCTTAGCCTTCTTTCTCATTCCTCTCACTGACATAAATGGTGCATTCAAAACCCAAGCATACTGTGCCTGTATTTCTAACATACTGAGGTTCTCTTTTCTTCTGGATAGCTCTCTCCAAAGACTAGAGTTTTCTGAGAAGATGAGCAAAGGAATTTCAAAGCCATGACATATAATGGATTGTACTTAATATCTGAATTATTAGAAATAGTTCTCATACTGCAAATATTAAAAGTTAACTCCTGAATGTGGCTTCATAGCCAGTTCTTTCCCTGCCTTTGGATGGGGGTGTGATGTCACCACGAACGGTTAGCTGCAATTTTGTAGGGCAAAGGCAGCTGCATTTCACTAGTGAGGTGATCCTATCTATAATTTGCTTTTATAGCCCAGAGTTTGTTTTTGTTAATGTTTATAAAGTGCTTTGAATTAAATAGCAGAGAGATTTCTATTATTCTAACATCTGTTCCTCCCTGAGAGGCTGTGTAACCTGGAGGAGCTGTGCAACTGAACACCAACTTCATAGCCTGAGTCCCTGTGAAAGAGTAAAGAACTCCAAGTGGGTTGGTTCTGTTTCTGTGGTTCCACATTGCTGTTTGCGGCACGGCTTCACTTTTATATCTGCAGAGAAAGTCTCCACAAATTCTCTTGGTCTCTGGAAGCAGTAGGTTTTGGACAACACTGAAATGTCTGATGGGTGACAATGGGGATATACTTGCAGGTGAAAGAAAGCATTCAGCTGGCACCCTGAGCCTCTGTCCTGCTGATATGGACATGAAAAAGGTTTCAGGCTTTCTGCCACATCTTATGTGAAGTGTAGGCTATCCTTTTGATATTTATCCATGGTACTGTTTCTTGACCCACTTTACTGTGTAAAACTATTTTTTTGCTTACCACAGTTATTCTATAAATTCCCTTTCCGCAGTTGTTATCTTGGGATACAGTAAACTCTCCCAGCTTGAGAAGAAAATGTCTCTATTTTATATTTCAAAAAGTACTATGTGCATTTGTGGTACTGTGAAACAATTAGCATGAATAAGAGGGGAGCTCATTTGCGATATCGATTTTAAGTGTTATGGTCAGATTGTGTTGGGATGGGGAGCAGCTTGCAGTGAAGTACCTGTCTGCTGTTGCTTACGTATAACAGTCCTCACTATTGATGATGATGGTTTGAAAGAAGCTTCACTGTGTGGCACTACAAGTTTAGGTGTATAACTTGTTCACATTGACTGGCAGCCTACGTGTAAGACAGGCCCAGGGCTGGAACAGCAAAGCTGTTGCAGATCAGGACTGAGATGGATTGGCACTGAGGTGTGGGAAGCTCATTTAATGCAAGTTGTAGCTGGTGGTATCAGTGCTTCCCTTTCATGAGCATAGAGTTTAACTTTGCTGCCAGCCTGGCAACTTCCCACTGGGATAATGTAATGCAGCTGCAAGATTGTTTTGGCTCTGTGCTAACTCCTTCCCATGACTTTTTTTAATAGTCTGTCTCCTGCCTTTCCCCATTCAGTCATAAAACCTTTCCTAACATTTGTTCTACTTTTAAGAGCTAGTAAGGGCATGGCAGTTGATAACGGAGCCAACACCCTTCCATAAAAATGCAATTTTCAGCAGTGAAATACACTGGGTTTTGGGGGATTTTCAAGAGTCGATTCTGAGGGATTGAGTTTTGGTTTGGTTTGTTCTCTCTCTGCTAGCCATCCCTCGTAGCAAAAGGCTGGCTAAAGTACAGTTTCTGTATTTCTGTGACTATTTAAAAACTAGTCTGACTTTTGGAATGGAATAACGATCTAACTTGCTTGAGCCTTGATCCACTTAAAGGGTTCTGAAAAGGTCTGAGCCTCACTCTTGGAAGACAAGGCTTTTCAGGTTCTTGGTCCTTCTTCAAAAATCAGGACCAAGTTTGTCCCTCTGGAGACATAGGTGTGTAGCCATGGGTACTTAGTTTGGCCTGGTCGTCACAATTGTTTTGTAATGAAAGCAATTATTGATTCTGGAATTCATGTATCAGTTATGATTGTATGAGATCTGTAGCTTTAATAATAACTAAAAGGGGCTCAATTTCTGTTTATTGCCCAGCTTTCCAGTTCTTACCCATCAGTAATGCGAAGAATTTGAGATTATGGTAAGCTTCTTCCTTCTTTCATAGAGTCAAACCTGGCTTTTAAAATCAGAATAAAGCCTTCTTTCAAGGCGGTGAGGAAACCATCAAAATTAGACTAAGGCAAAGGTAGCTAACTACACTCTGCCTTTGACTGCAACCTTCTTGTTCAGAATCTGCAACAAAAAGCCTTCCAACCCATGCTTCCTTGTGTGATTCTTCCTCTGGAATTTGACCTCTAAATGAAAATTACTGTTTTGATTTCTTATGGGGAAACCGCAAATGTGGAGGAGTGTAAACTATAGCAGTGACAAATGTCAGTGCCGCAGGAGCTGAAACAATAGACCCGGGTGAAAACTGCCCTTTCCTCCTGCTTAGTTAATTCATTACTTTTCAATGGCACATGCTGGGCCCAGGTAAATATTTCGAAGAACCCAAACTGACCTCAGAGGAGAAAGGAGACTTTTGTGTCTACCTTTTTTCTTAGCAAGTCGGTGATGGTTTCAGCTTCAGTCAGTAAGAACCATTCCCCACTACAGTCAAGGTGGTAAATTGTTCCATTTCTCTTCTAATGTTTTTTCCTCTGTCCTAGCCCTGGCAAACCGCTCTTGGGGGATCTCTTTCTGCCACTTCTGTAGGTGCCATTGTGTTACAAATTGTTTGGGGTGCCTGTTCAAGACCTACGATTAAGACCTGCAAAAGATGTGTGAGAATTCCCTTGTCACTCAAGGGTCTCGCAGGCAGGCGCTGTTCTTTGCCTTTTGCCTTCCTGCTCTGCTCAGAATGAGGATTGGAAGGAGACGGCTCAGGTGTGGAGGCCCGGGGTAAGAGTTAAAATAAACCCTTAGGAGACAGAAATTACACTTCTAAGTAATTGTTCTGTTTTTCAGAAAAGTACTGTGTGGTCTGCTGCTAGGAGCAAGCTCAATGATTCGGTGTCCTTAGGGCTGACTGAATATTGGGGAAATCCAGTTTTTTGTTTGTATTTTTTAAAAAGAGTTTTCTCCCTCTGTCTTGACAGCATGGAGTAGGAAAGCGGCAAGAGGTTATCAAAAAATGTGTATTGGAATTAACTGGTCAGCGTCTGGAGGGTGCCAGGGTGCAGTCACCAGCATGTAAAGGCAGACATCTGCAGGATGCTTTGGGTTCCAGAGATATTTTTATGAATGAAAGGTGCTTATGACAGGAATGCATGCTGAAATAGGCAGTGCTAATGGAGAGTCTCCACAACCTCCTTATCTTCACCAGTAAATCTGCCTCTGAAAATAAATGTTTAATAACATTCCGATTTGGTTGTACCCGGTAAAAGTGATTGAACTAATGACCCATAATCCTGTAGATCCATTTGTAGTGAATAGCACTGAGGGTTCAACCCTGTACTGCTGATTTGGCAAGATGTCTGCTCAATTTACCACGTTTCACTGTTGCAGCCTTTGCTCACTGATCAAACCAAATGATTTACCTGGCACTGAGTGTAGTCCACCTTTCATTTGCAAAAGGGCAACAATTTCTCTGTATGTCTAAAAATTAACAAAAATCTCACATGCTCTCGGGAGTCAGAAAATGTGGGTATGAAAGGCGGAAATGTGAGTTCTGTTATGGTTTGGTCAGATAACTAATGTGTGGGGTAGTAGCTGCTCACGCAAACTTCTGGCACAAATGCTTGTAAATATGGGTCTGAAATTCGATTTGGTCAGTAATACTAGTGCATTCAAGTAACTTTTTCCTGCAAACATTAAAGAAAGGTAGAACTATGGCCAAAGTAAATTTGTATCACACTTCAAACAAATACCTGTGAAATTCTTTCTATTTGGCAAATGAAGCGCTCCTAATCACTTCAGTGGGATTCTGTCTGGCTTAAGGAATGCAGTATCTTGACCTAAGATTCCTGCTAACACTTATGTAATGAGACCCACTGAACCATGTGGGACTTCTTATGCACATGAATAATTTTATGGAAAACTTTGTGCAATATGCAGGTCCAGGACAGTGGTTATGACTTCAGTCACCGATTTTTGATTACCAAGTAACAGAATTGTGTTTTAGGATAGAGTGACAGTGACCCCACTCACGTTTTGCAGTTGCTGCACTGTGGATGGTTTCATCTTCTTTCTAATCTAACTCTTGTAGAGAACAGTTACTTTCATAAATCCCGAAAAATCTGCCAGTAGCTATTTACTCACAAGTTTTTTGTTAGATTTAAATGACTGGCCTGCATTCCAGGAACTTCCTGTAATAAAAAATAAATGCATAAAAAAGTAAGCCCCCAACCCTTCTGCTGTCCCTGAAGCATTTGCTTTGTTAGAAAGTTCTGCAGTTGAGTAATGATAATTGAAGTGGGTGGAACTGTGTGGGGAGAGAAATAATTCTTTTGAGTACTTTTCTTAAAACTGCCCAAGTTTGAGGTGTTAGGATAGGAATAACCTTCCCACTATTACTAAATAATACATTAAATTGAGAGACCAAGTGAGGCTCCGTGGATGTTCACAGTAAAAGAATGAGAGTAAAAAGATTTCTTTCACAGCCTGAGATTCTGTCCTACACTTCTGATGTTAATGGCTGATGTATCAGAAGGTTTGCAGCAAAACTGAGACATATGCTTGATTTCAAAAGCTTCATTATATATATATATAGTTGTTTTGTTGTTTGTTTTTTAATTTGCAAATGTGGAAAGCAAGCTCAAGGCAAGGAAGGGAAGTAGCCTGAACAGAAAGAGTTGATGTTCTGTTCCCCTTTTTATCCTCCATGATAAATTAGGCTAGTTTCCATGTTCTAACCCTTGCATAAGATCATGCACACCTTCCAGTGTAAGCATTCCTGTTTAAACATCTACCTTAATGTCTTTTTTCCTGCTCACTATCCTTCATTTCTCTGTTTAATCTAGCTAGTTGTTGACACACAGGTTTTATTAGTAAAAACCTGTTTCCTCAGGTGAGAGTCAGTGGTTGTTGTATCCCATGTCTTCAGGACTGGCTGTTATTGCAAGTTCACTGAAAATTTCATTTTCTCCTTGATGTGATGAGGTAGGGCTTAATCTGGATGATCTGCACAAACTACGAAGGGATACATGGGCGGGAAATGACCAGAGCATTCTAGAAAAAAAATAAGTCCCAGTTTCTGCAAGGGAAGATTTGTCGGGAAAAGCAGGTTCTCTTATTAGACTGACTGATGTAACTGGGAAGAGAGAGAATAGATAAACCTTTGGGCCTCTGAGCCCTTTTCCAGATCTGCTAATTACCTACCCACTTAATGCAATTTGTGCTTATGTTTTCCCTTAAATGTTTTATGTGTTACTTCACACTCAATTTTGTAAGAAGATATAGTTAGTACCTTATTACTCCTTTCTTCAGTTAAAGAGATTTCATTGAATAACTATGAAGATTGGCTTCAGTTTCAAAAAGTAATTCAAAGCTTGCTGCAATGAAATTGAGAGCATCTTGATCAGTCTATACAGTTTTCTCTGTATCTTTGCTTATAGAGTGAGTTTTAATATCATTATTGTTTTAAAACAAAACAAAAGCACAAAGAGAACAAGCAAGCAAGATAGACTGGCTAGACTGACAACCCCAAAAACAAATTCAATTTTTTTCTCCCTTCTAGTAGGGGGACAGCATAAATAGTGCCAGGTCTCATGTACACAAACCTACTTATATGCAAATAATACCCAAAGACAAGATAAAGTCCACATAGGTCTCAAACTGCTTTAATGGAGCAGTGGCAGAGACAATTGTGTGGTGAGAAGCTGAAGGATGAGACTGGCCAGGGTCCAGCTAATTTCACACTGGTGAAATAAAAATCATATCTTGGGACTCTGTGAAGGGTCTGCCCCTCTCTCCTGTGTATGCAGGCAATGTGGGGGGTAGGTTGCATCTTCTGTTTCTTTTGGGGGAGACTGAAGGGTGAAATTTCGTTATCAGCTGGGAGAAAACAGCTGTCTTGAGTTGTCTGAGTGTACTTGCACAGGTGGACTCCATAAAAAACACTGACTGCACCAAGAGCAGGGTCACAGTCACAAACTCGTGTAGGAATGACTCGAAACTCACAATTGTAATGTGACAGTCCCTAGCTGAGAGCTTGCCCTTATCCTTTTTGTCTGAGTCTTCTTCACTTCTCAAATTCTTGCATAAACTTGCTATATCTTATGTGATAATCTTTAAGTGCTGCTGTGAAAGTCAGGAATAACTTGGGAACTCTGTGTATGGTTTTACCTACTTAATAGTGAATAGCTTGCTCTAGCTGCCCAGACTTTCAAGGAGGCAGCAGTGTAGCTTTTTAGATCTAAACAGAATGATGTAGCCTTTATAATACAGAATTAAAATAACATCAATTATAATTTTTTGTCTTTTCAAGTATCTATACCTTTTCTGCGATCTGCTAACATGAATAAGAAATGCAAAATGATCATTTAAGAAGTCTGTTCTAATTATAAGCATATTTTTATTCATATAAAATACTGTTCTAGTCACCTTGAAATTTCCCTCCAGAGAATGGCTGCTAAAAATTTCATGTGCTCTAAAATACTGGAGGGCTCTGTAGCTGATTATCCTTTAACAATAAATATAAAGACTTTGCCTTATATGTGCTACAGTGAGGAAATTCTTGATATTCTTGTAGACCAGTAGCATTAACATTTTTGCAGTAAGAGGGCAACTTGGTATCTGTGACCTGATGACTCTTTCTTGTTTTTTAAAAAAGCCTTCATAAATCCCTTGTGAGTGTCTTGGTTAGAATGGAAAAAAAACCTCCACTGTTCTTTAGTAGGGTCTGTTTCTGAATACTTAAAAACTGTAAATAGAATTGGAAAGGCTTTCTTATTCCTACTTGGAAGAAAATCTATGTTCAGACCATGTCTAACCTGCAAGCCAGTTGTTTTAAGCTCTTGGCTCTAGCGTAATCTGTTATTCTGTGATAAATCTATTACGATTTTTCTTCCTCCTCAATTGGAATATTGACATGAATATTAATAGCTGCCATCACTGGTTTTAATGAAGTTTCATATAAAGGTCAGATTCCTTTCTACCTTCACATCTATAGAATTACTAAACTGTTAAGCATGCCATTACAAACACAAAATCATTATCTTGGGGATGGGCATCCTCCTATAGAGTTGGCAGATGTAGTGTCTGAAGACAGGAAAGTACTATCTATGCACTCTCCCTAACTTATAAGGTGTGGTATACAAGGTCCTTTGCTGTATGGACTGCTGCAGGGAGGCTTTAATTGTTAAGGAGCTTTTCACTAATGGATATGTTCTTGCTCTTTCAGGTGTCTTTGAATCCTTCAGGAACTGAGTGGCTTCTTGCTGCAGAATAGTATGGAAAGTATTGAACAACTGACTGTGGTGTGACATGGCCAAGATCCATGGAGAAACATATGGGAAGGTGAACTGTGAAGTTAGCAATGTCTCACCTCAGGGGACTGGGAAAAATATGGTCGTATTTGGACACGGAGAACCTACATCAATTGGACTCTCCTCTGACGCACAGGTGAAAGGGAAGAGACCACATAAGAATTGTTTGCAGGGAAATCTGCTTAGATGAACAAAGAACTCTGAATGACAAGTGTGTGTCACAGGTGTGCAGTGTCATCCTGGTGTGTTCAGGTGCTAGGCTCTAATAAGGCCATCAACATAGCCTGAAGGGATAATGCAAAGGGATCCTTGACAAATGCGTAACCAAGAGGACTAATTCGCCAGAGATGGATAAACTGTTTCAGTCCCACAAAGAAATGAGTGGGCTGGGGCAAATGGTACTTTAGAAAAGGGCATTTCAAAGAGGAGCTGGTGCTGAGGCTTCAAAAAGGCTCTGGAGGACTACTTGAGAGAACTCCTCACCTTCCTGCACTAGTGGTAGTTTTACTATTCCGTTCACTGGGACCAGGATTTTGCCCTGGGAATTAAGATTAGAGAAATATGTGTTCTGGTGAACAATCTCAAAGCAGAGCTTGGGAGTTTTTCTATGGTCTTTAGCTGCAGTGCCTATGGTAACTAGAAATGAAAGACATGTGTTGAGTTAGTGATAACTGCTGCAAGGAAAACCATTTCCAGGCTTTCCTTACTCTCCAAAAATAATCACCATCACTTACATTTAAAGAATAAATTGTCTGATGAGAAAATAAGTGTTTAAATGCTGCCTTATGTACTTTAGATATTCCTGTGCTTGCAATGTTTAACTTTTCTGGTTTTGGTGAAAATATTTGTGGGGTTTTCATGTTTGTACTGCAAAGGGTTGAAGGAGTGAGACAATTTGACCAGCATTCTAAATTGGGAACCCGGGAACAAACATTTCTGGAAAAAAGAAATATAATCAATATCCATTGTTGATTGTAGAGTTCAAGGGTACACACATTGGAGACTGTCCATTTTTCAATAGTTACTGGATTTTAAGATATGGCTTAATTGACAAATAGTATAATAAACATTAATTTTGTGTCTTGGAACAAAGACTTCTTTCTAGAAAAATCTTATTGTGAAGAAAATATGTGCACAATACACAACTCTTAGAATGTTCCAGTCAGTTACCTATATATTATCAAATTTCACCTCACTAAATATTCATCTTAAAGTTCTTGATTTTAAATAATTATGGGAATGCTGATTTCCATATTTGATTTTTATTGATATACCTAATACAGTTTGAGGGAAAGATCTGAAACGTGACTTAACATTTTCAAACAGAAGTTAACAAACAAAAAACATTCCAAAATTATGTAAATTATTTTCTTATTTAAATTCTGTGTTCTCAAAAGCTTAATATACCTGGAGGGTTGTTTTGGTCATTATAGAACTTAGAGGAATAACACTTGCGACTTAAAATTAATGGAACCTCAGGTTTTGTGGCTTGCAACTTTTTCAACACCTGAAACCTAATCTCTTGTCTCCAACAGCAAACACAGAGAAAAATTTAAATACTTTCTTGGGAAGCTGAAATGTGTTTGTGTTGTGAAGCAGATATCTGATATCTTTTGATGAATAAGGGGCAATTTTTTTATTATTAGTTTACCTCATGCTGTACTTGTGAAAAACCCCTCAAATTAGTAGTTATAAGCCTTTGAGAAATTTGTGTTTGCATAGTCCAGTGATGCTTTTAAATGAGAGCTGGAGAAAATCCATTAATATTGTTTTACTGTCTCTTTTGTTTTTGTTTTCCCTAGGTTTGATTCTCTTGGAAGGATCCTTTACCTGTCCACACTGTTACTATTCACATGCACAAAAGACTTGAAAATGCATAAGTTTCATGCAATTTTTAAAGATGTTTATTTTTAATAGTTATGATTTGAAATGTTCTGCTTTTTATTCTTGCCTTTCAGAGCATCAAGGGTCTGACCCAATTCCCACTGTAGCCCAGAGTAGTTTTCTACGTGGGATTACATCGCAGTCACTTGACAAGGTGCACACTGTTATTGTTTATTGCTGTGGTTTAAAAATATTTGAGTGATTGTAGGATCTTGACTTTTATGACCTGGCATATGACAAAGATCTGTCTGTTTTTGATGGTCTCAATCAACATTCTGCAGCACTAATGCTGTCTGCAAAATAACATTCGTGCTTGATAATTTTACCAAGGGTTGGACATCTTCAGCTTTAATAATGGTTCAAAATGGTTTAAATGCTGGCAGAAGTATTACTTTGGCATGTAAGTATCTTTGAATCCTTATTTTTAGAAAAAATGGCAAATGCATTTTGCATTCATGTGTTTTTCAAGTGCTGTGCATGTGATGTTTCTTACTGAAGGGGACACTTTTAACACCCTGCTAGAATTTTTTTTCCTGTTGACTTAATCTCAGAGTTGTTTGAAACTTTACATAGACTCTTCTTAAAATCAAGGTTTTTTCACAGGTGTTCTGCTAAATAAATATTGCCAGGAGTTTTCTAGGGTTTTTCTTGCTGTTTTTAAGCTACATTAGTAAAGCTCGGACTTTTTCGTAATACAGTTTTAACATGGAATGTAACATTTGGCAACAGAAATGTATGTATTTTGATATGGTTGGGTTCTTTCCCCCAAATACAATTACAGCACATGTTCTCACCCTGTGCAGTCTGGAGGATGGATGGTTGTGTGCTGATAGATTTGGGTGAGGAGGCTGTCAATGTGTTTCCCTGTCATGCTCCTGACTTCATCTGTGTAGCAGAAATGAACTGAGGTGCTTTGTCATGCTTAGAGTAAGAAGCGCATCTCTGCTCTCACTTTGGGTTCCTTTAAAAGAATTTAAAGGCTTTAAATGATGCTTCATTGTATTCAGAAAGCTGCCCCGTAATGAGCTGGTTTGTAGCTCAGAGAAGGCCCTCCTATCAAAAACTGCAGATGCACAGTTGTTCTGAAACCCACTGCAAGAGGTTGTAGGAGAGTAATGGTTCGTGAGGATGTAGCTGTTTGCAGAAGAAGGTGAAGTTGTCTTTGGCAGAACCCAAAGAAAGCAATATTCATTCCCTTTGACCCCAGTTCTCTGCGTGGAGTCAGACTGCTAGAGCAAGATTGACTGAGAGGCAGAAAGCTCAAGGTGATGCTGCAGGGGCAGAAGTGTTTCCCTTCTTTATAGGATGAGGACAAGTAAGCAAAGTTGATCCTTCACATGCATCTATACCCTGGCAACAGAGGGGGACGTCCACAAAACACATATGAATTGTGAAAACATTGACTGTAGAATTTTGTTTGTGATAGTGAATTGGTAAAACGTCTTGGAAGAAACTTAGTTAAAATAGGCCTTCTGGCTTCCACCTTTGCACATTGCCCAAGAAAATAATGGAGAACAGCCTGTTACACTGCACTGTTTCCTCTATCCCCACAGAGTTTTTCCCTCTATCATTTGTGGGCAGAATATAAACTGTGTGTATAACTGCAGGCATAATTTGACCTTTTGAGATCTTTGCCACTAGAAATAATACAAGAAAAATGAAAGTCTCAGTTGATGTTCGTGTACCAGATCAAGTACCTGATCAAGTTTGGGAAACCCACAGTTAGAGAAAATACATCTTTTGCTGGCAGCTGGCTCCTCTTGTCTGTTAAAACTCAAACTCCTCTACCCATAAAAAGAGGCAACACAGAGAATGTGGCAGTGCAGTGACAGGATAGTGCAAAATACCAGGAAAGGAGATAAACAGGGCGAACACTTTTTACCTTTTTTTTTCTACTGTTGTCTTATAGATTGACTGGGAATTGATCGATATCCTGTGGGGCAGGGCTGCCTCACCTCTGCCTGCTTGTCTGCAGCTTCTGAGGGCAGAGCTGAAGTGCAGCAGTAGATTGAACATGCCCTGGCTTTTGCAAAGGGCACTGAGAGACTGAGGAGGGATTGAAGGGCTGGGGAGCTTCTGACCTGTGCCATCCCTGTGTCCTGGAGGTCCAGAATGCTCACAGGTCACTACAGGCCGCACTGCAGTTTCCGTGGCTGTCATAGCCAAAGTGGACTTTGATGAGGTCACCTGGCCTGCATGTGCCATGATGCACTACTTGCTTCTGCTGTAGTCTTCCTCTTCAAGCTTCCCAAAGCCAGGCTGCGTTGACTGTGTTACTGTACCAGTAATCACCAGCTGTGCTGCATGTCATTGAATCCAAACACACTTCCCACTTTTTCCTAACTGCAAAATTTCTTGGAGGCGCAAGTTATATCTGTTGTTCTTATTTGCACTGCTCACTCTTTGACGTTGTTTTGTGTGTGGTGACCCTTATGAGAAACAAGACCTACACCTTTCCCATAAAGAAGCCTGCAACATAGTTTTTTTTTGAGATTGCAGTACTTATCTGTCAGAAGATGATTCACACTGGCTGGCTGAGGTGCATAGCAGAAATACCTGAGCAGATTACAAACTAGCTGCCTCTTCCTCTGAGACTCTGTAAGGGAAAGGAACACATGGTTTACAGTTGCCAAATTCTGAGGCAGCTTTGCTGCTCATTAACATACAATATCACCGACCCCGCCTGGCAGTGCTGTGATCTTTCCTGTTGTTTGGGACAAAGGAGCTTGCTGTGCAGACCTTAGCGGGAGTGTCTGAGGGAGCAGAAGGGATTCAGTCTCTGTGAGGAAAATGTTGACTGAATCCTGTCCTTCAGTTTTTCAAGACTCTGGACCTGGAACGCTACCTATGTGAAAACGAAAGTAGTCTTTGGATTGTTTGTGTTTGCATTCATCTGGATTGAAGCTGAGTGGAACAAACATCTGAATTACGGACTCTGATAATGACAGACAAACTACTTCATCATCAGAAACCACAATGAAACTCTCTATTGAAGTGCTTTTATAATACTCTTGGAAACAAAATGAAGCAGTCATAGCAATCTGTATCATCAAAGCAGAAGCATTTTTTAGAGAGAGGATTCTCACATTCTTCCAGGCATTTAAAATAATTGTTTACATTGTGATCTGGTAATTCAGAGATGGGGTTGAAAAGGGGTTTCATGATCTGTAGCATAAAAGCAAATCCAGTTTGATAGGAATTTTAAAATGTTTTCCTTTAGTTTTGAGTTTTGGTTGTGTTCAGTGTTCAGCAAGGACCACCAAAATGCAGCTCTGCATCACAGTTTGAATGCTCAGTTCCAAAGCTCATGTGCAGAATATTTTCATCTGTGATGCACAAAAGTGCAACTCCTGAATATCTATACACACACACACAAATGAAAAGGGGTCTATAAAACAGAATATCTTATTTGGATTTTCTGCGTGCTTCTGCCACTTCTCTAAACTTCCCAAGTGGAGGTATATTTCTTTATTCTCTCTGATATGTGAGCAGCTTCTGTGGTGAGTACTGACCTCTGCTTTTGGGGGTGAGCCTGGTCTGGAATGCAAAGCTGCCAGTTGACAAGACTGTGTATTTTATAGGCATGTAAGAAAACACCTGTCTGCCGCATTGGATGTGATGGCTTTGTCTAGAACTTTCTTATGGAAAATCTTTGGAGTTTAGTTCTACCACCGATGTTTTTTCCCCCTGTTGTTTTCCTCAGTGAGGTAGTCACTTTCTTGCCAATATTTGCCAAGCCCTGCACATTGAGCATAAGGTGTGCAATCGACTCTGTTTACATAGTTTTACATAGTTTGTGGTGAATGTGGCAGCTTTTACCAGCCCTACTTTCATCCATTATGTGGATGAAAGCCCTGCTGTCTTCCAGGCTTTCTGCTTCTCACACAATACTCTTCCACATCAAAAGTGCCGGGTATTTTACCTGGCGTGTGACAGCCTGTAGCAATGCACCCATTCAGGGGCTCACTGTGTGCAAGATGCAATGTGATCTGTCCATCAGGAAGGTCTGTGCATTTGGGATCTGACAGGGAGGGGGTCCAGCACTGAGGTAAAGTTGGGAGCTGGGATACTCTTGTTGCTTTGTGCACTGGAAAAAAGAAAAAGTCCAACCCACGGTTGAATGTCCTACTACTGTGCTGATGTGAATATTGAAATATAAAAAGATGTGTGTATATATAAAGGATTTTCCTGCTTATTCACTAGCATCTGGCCCATGAGAACTGACAGAAATAAATTGCCACCCTGTTTCCCTCTGCACACAAGTGAAAAATACAACCAGTTTCTAAAGTTCCCAGGACTCCTACTAAAAATACCACACGAGTCTCAATAGCTTAAACAAAAGAAGTAATTATAGATTCCTTTCATAAGACAAACATATAGCAGTGACTTAACTTTTTGCTCTTCCAAGAGGGCACCATGGGCAATCCCTTGAGGGACAGCCTTGGGAAGACTATCTGGAAGGACATCTGTGTTGCTGGGAGCTTTAGCACCAGCGCTGCTCTCCTGGCATGCTGGATCTTTCTTTACAGCTGTAGGTTGCAGGAGCCTAATGCTGGAATATTGTTTTGGGTATATAGCTCAACAGCTTCAGCAGAAAGGGCATAGCAGGGAAAATAATGAAATGCTGCATAAAATAGGCATACTTCTAAACAGGAAAAACAAAAATCAATAATCCAGAGGAGGATGCCTTTAGAAACTAATATATATGTAAGGTAGCTTGGGATTTCCCCACAGGTAATCTCTGTCCGTAGGCATCTGATCAATTTGTATTTTTTTCAGGTGTTTGCAGGCAGTGGTTTTTCTTTTACAATTAACAATCTGAAAACATGAGCAATTGCAGTAGCTTAAAGGAAATTCAAATAACATTTGTTAATCAAAAGTAAAAATTGTGTTATTACTGCAAAATTTAAGTCATGGATCTATCTGCTACTGGATTTATAGGGACATGTAGAAAGGTATTTTTATAGTATCCTTTAGAAAAAATAATAATAGACACCATGTTTTTCTTTTGCTCTTAGAAATAACTATTCTGTCTTATATTCCACTGGGTAACGTGTGCTGTGGAGTACTAAATTTTTAATGCTGATCACTAGATTATAGAAAACAATTTCTGCCTTACTGACCTTAATACTTGTGAAGTATTAAGTGTACAACCATGTTTTCTGTTCTTATATGGATATTCTGAGTCCGGGCTTCATTTCTAGACACAAGTTATTTGCTATAGAAAAATTTTTATTGAGAAAGTATTAAATAATAGCATTCTTCCCTTAATGTGAAAACCTTTTTCTAGAAAATCTGTGTGCATTTCAGTCACATAAACAGCTGCATGGCAGCACAAACACATTTGAGATAGCCTTAAATGAGTTAACTTGAATGCTGTATATAGTTTAGCTTGTGATTTATCTTTCCTAAAAGCTATAAACTGTGTGTAATTGTGATGCTGAGTGATGCTCTGCTCTTCAGTAAGGCACATGTGGAGCACTAGGAAAGGGAGCACTTGCTCTTCTGGCTTAGTTCCTGGTCAGTTTGTGCATTTTCTTTAATGCAACTTCCCCTGAAGGCTTTGGTACAGTACAGTGCTAAAAGCATGTGCAATGCCTTCCACACCTCATCAGAAATGGCCAGTTTTACAAATATTTGAGTGCATTTTATGTACATAAAGTCTAAATTTTTTTAATATGCTTAATGTCTTGAGCATTCTGAAGTGTTGGTATCAGCTAATGCTGCAGCAGAGACAGTAATCAAACTTTGCTGTCCTCTGAACAGTACAAAATGTGCAAAGCCCAGTTCAGGTATATGCAATTGAAAGTTAGTTTGGACCCTCTGATGTGCTTGCGGTCAGGTGCTGTTTGCTGAGGGATGAGATTTGATGGTGGGTAACTCCAAACCTGTTAGATTTGTAACTGAAAATAAATCCATTTGACTAACATTAGGTACAGGCAGTCTGGTTTGGTGTAGGCTGACTGGCTTTTCTTGTGGCCCTTTGTGCTAGCATTCATCCTTTCTCCTGCCTTCCTCTCCTTCAAAGCAAACCCTTGATTGTCTGTTGGGGACAGGGTGAAGCTACCTGGATGTGTGCCTGGATAGCCTCCAATGGCCATCTGGCACTGCTCAGCTGTACCTTCTGGCCCAGAAATGAGATCATGCAGGGAAGGGGCCAGCACGTAGCTTCTGGTAAAGGAAATGGAGATACTAGTCAGGGTTTTTGTGATTCATTCTCTTAACCAGTTTCTTGGAAAAAGTAGTTTTCAAGTGGCTGTGTTGCTGATGTTCTGTTGGTTTGGGTTTTTTTTGAGGAGACTGTACTTCTGAGGCAAAGTCACAATTCACAGTAGCTCCGAGCAGTATCTTTAGATCCTTTTTGATATCAGGAACTTGACAAAAACAGTGTAATCCCTGACCCTCGTGCAATGCTGAACTGGCAATTGCCCACTAGAATACCTCACCAGGCTGGAGTCAAATTAGGCGCACATGCAATGTTAGAAATGATAAAACAAATCTTAGAAACTGGCGGGAAAATTGCATATGTTTCCTGCATGACATGGTGTGGCTATTCCTATTTCTTTGCATGATGGGGTTCACATGTGTTTTTCCTCTTCTCCTTCAATTACTTTTGATTATTAGGTAACAATAATAATACTTTACTTAAATCAGAGGTGTCTCTTAATGGAACTGATGTTTCTTTCATGCTAGTCAATGAATGCAACTCATATGAAGTTGATCAGGAATTGTATGTGTGTGGAATCCAGCTCTAAACTAATAACTTTTGTTCATAGATGTATATCTGACACTTGCAGTTATTGTAAGGTGATGAACACCTGTTTAATGTGGTTCTTCTGCTGGATTTCTAAGCGACATTGTAAATTCATTGACTATGCTGAAGATTATGATAAGCTATGTTGTACTACAGTATTTTTATCACGTTTTCTGGACTTTCCTTTTCTTCTAATATGTCAAAATATTTAAGAAAGAAGCTATAAATTTTCTTTTTCTTGATGTGGTGAACTTTTTCTGGGAGTGAATGTCATTAGCCAAATGAAAATTATTCCTCTCAAGTGAGAAGTCTGCTTGAGCAGACAGGCAGATGAGGATGATAGTCATGGCAGAGGGAAGGAAAAGCACTAGTAAAGACTAAAATATCATGGGCTATGTTACAGCTGGAGGCAGACCAACTGGCTCCTAACACTCCCTTCTAATTCTAAAACTGTGAAAGCACAGGTAGGAGTGGAGAAACTGAGGAGGCCAGGAGATGAGCTGAAGGGAAAAGCAGGACTGTAGTAGACATAGAAACACTGTTGCTCTGTTTCCAGTTTGCAAACTCCTGACTTTGGGTTTTTTTTTTTTTGTATGACATCTGTGGTTCAAGTGCTACATTAATGCCAGGTATATCGGGAAAAGTCATTGTCTTTTCAAGTAAATGACAAGAGGCATAGTTGCCAAATTTTGCATTTTAAAGGGAAAAAACATTTAAGCATGAAACAGTGATTGCTGAGAAAACCTTCAAACCAAGCTTTCCCTAGATGTTTCTATTTTCTTATTCACAAAACAAGTAAAAAAAGCCCCATGACATCTCAAGTAATGTTTCCCAAAACTGCCAAGTTATCCATGTAAAACTCAGCTTAAATCTAAAGAGACTTGCCTAAAAAACCCCAATCCAAAACAAAAAATCCCCACCAAACTCCAAACATAATACTGCCAGATGTTGAACTGAAGTGATGGACCTGTTTACCTGAGAAGAAAGAGTTTAGATGCAGATATAGAACCTCAGAATTGTTTAGGTTGCAAAAGACCTTTGAGATCATTGAATGCAACCGTTTTCCCAGAACTGCCAAGTCCACCACTTAACCATGTCCCTAAGGTGCCACACGTGCACTTTTAAATACCCCTGGGGATGGTGACTCCCCTCTTGTCCTGCCACTTGTGAATCAGAGAACTGGCTCCATGTCTCCAGTGTTCTGGATGGTGATATTAAACTCTTTCGTTGTGAAAGGAGGAAATGGCCAGGTGGCTGTTAAAACTTGTTCTCATTTCTCAGGGAGCAAAGGTGTTTTCCTACCCTTCTTTTTTTTTGTGCTGTGTCAATGTTGATGGCAATGAAAGACATGGGTATTGCTTTGTTAATAAGTGCGTGGAAAAACAGAGAAGTGTGAAGTGTACCTGCTACAGGTCCTGCTTATCTCAGGTGTTTTCTTTCTCTGCTTTGCCTAAGCTGAGAAACCTGTCTTTGTAACATTTTCTTTGTAGCCTTGGCAGCCCAGATTCCAAATCTGATCTTTCTTCAGGCAGCGTGTGATGTTGGAAACTAACCCGTGGGAGGGCCACAAGGAATCTTCAGAGTTTTGTGATGTGCCCTGTGGCCCTCTGTCCTTTTTATAAAGAGATATGGCCCTCAGAGACTATGGGTCCCAGCAAGCAGTGCTTCATTTCGATCTGATAAGCAAATGCTCAAATCTGATGTGCATTGCATGTCAAGGCGTGCTAGTTCCAGGAGCCACACCTCAGCATTTGAGATAAAGGTGGCTGCAGACTGCTCCAACCAACACAAAGTAGGTGCAGCTTTGGCCAGAAGCTGATTTTCCCCCCCACCTTTTTCTCTGCCCCTCAATTTAAGGAATTGTCTTTTTTTTTTTTTTTTTGTTATCCAGCATTGCAAAGGGATTATGGTTTATGGCATGATCGCCCATCATGTTGAATATGCTTTTGGTTTCTAGGTTCTCCCAGGTGCTTCTTTTACCTCCTCTGTGATTTCTGCCCTCATATGCTGTTCAGGAGTGAGCAAAACTTCTGGAAGTGGCTGATTGCTTCAAGAAAGGGTGTTGTTGCAAGACATGTAAGCCCAGTTTTCACTTGCCAAAGAGGCCTGGCTCATTCAGACAATCTTTGGATAAGCAGTCTGAAATTTGGGATAGTTTATCTGATACAATTTTTTTAAAGTTTGTCCAATATGGGAAGAGACTCTACCTTACTTTGACAGGGACAGCTGAGGAAGGAGCTTTGACACACCTTTGGACATGTGCAATTTAAGACACCTGTTCTGAAATGCCTTCAGATTAAGAGTTCAAAAGCTGACTCTGCTTGGATGCAGTTCAGGATTGGAGCAATCCTTTTCTCCTGGTCTTAGACTAGATCCTTTACAAGATGCTTGCATATGGCTTACTTCTTTATAGCGGTACCTTTCTGAGTTCTGTTCTTCAGCTGGGTCTGCATCTGAAGCAAAGGCATGATCAGAAGCTCCTTTGGAGTTTCACTGTATCTCAGATGTCTCTTAGGGAGTGTGTAAACCCTGGGTGACTCTTCTGAGGTTGCAGGTAACTTCAGTTTCTGGTATCTGTGTAAAATACAAAGCCAAGGTGTCAAGTGCCCTACACTATCTGTCATCTTTATTTCTTGCTTTGTAGTCTTGTTCAAAGTAAGTTCAGTTGAGTGAAGAACTTTTTTTCATATTCTTTTAAAACCCAAATAAGTATTGCTTACCACCGCAAGAGTGGCAGTATCAGGTTGAACAAGAGGACTATTTGTCCCAGAATTCCATCTCAGTCCATGGTCTATAATGGACTTGTAGGGAAAGAGCAAAAATGACATTATATGTGAGAAAAGAGCCCCACAGTGTAGTGCGTTCTTGTTTAGGAGCGTGAACTTCCTAAGTTACCAGTTACTTCTGGATCATGGTTACACAGTTCCTGCCAACATATTCGCTGTCATCCTACATCCTATATTTGCACTTTTGCTCATTTAATATAACAAAAAATTGCTTTACTACTTGGATTTAGTTCTTTTTGCAGCTGTATAATCTGAAAAGCTGCATGAAGACAGATCAGATGCTGTTACTCCTTCCTGCTCGATGTTTTGTATATTTTGGAACTTGGAGATAATTCTCAAGACTGCAGTTACATACATAAAGAAAAGTAAATGAATAAGTACCCAGTCAACATTGATGACAGTGGATAAAGATACCTGTCAAACTCTGAGCACAATAAAAGTAAAGCATGTTTGGCCTATTCCAACATTTGAAGAATTTCCACTGATTCCTAAGGGCTGCCTTCTCAGCCTGCAAAATATGAATTCTTCTCTGTATCCTTTTTACTTTTTTTTTCCTCCCCCCCTTTTCCTTTTTATGCACAGTTATGTTATTTGATTTGATTCCCCTCTGAAGCACTGTTTCCTGTGAAAACAGCTTCATGGAGAGGAGTTGGCACCATGGTATACTAGGAACAGCCAATTGGGTAAAGGTAAGATAAAAAAGATCGATCCAGTGCTTTTAAGGGAATAGCCAGCTATCTGTGTTTTTCCAGAGGAATACTGCAGTAAGAAAACTCAAAAAGTCTGTGATACAGACTTTGAGAAGTCTTACCAGTCCTCTGTTCTTATTTTGGGGCATAGATCTGCTTCCACTGAAAGGCATTTTGTTTGGTTGATTTTTGACCAGAGCAAGTTTTAATGAATTTATATCTGTAAGTAAACCTGTCAAACTGCTGCACAGACAAATCTACCATGGGATTTCTATCCAAGCCCCATTTTATTCTGCCTTACTGGCAGACATGAGTCTGTTCCCCTAAGGCACTTCAACTGTGCTGTCTTTTCTGCTTCTGGATATCCTCTTGCTCTCTCTGACTCCACCTCAAATATGCCTGCATTGTAGGACCTGGTTTTCCTACAGTTGTCCCCTGGTGCAATTACAGCACGATTGAAATATGCAGCATGACTGGGACCTTGATCATGTTCTAACAAGAATATAACCTTAGAATATAGCCCAGCTACAGCCTTGTAACCATGTCACAGAACAACCCAGCTTGTCTTTTAGCATGGGGTGGGGCTTTACGTGCTTTTCCATGGCATATTTCTAGTCATACCACTTGCTATTGTTGCATTTCAAGTGTCATTATCCCAGGTGCCTAGATCAGCCCCAGGAGTGAACCTAAATTATCCCTACTCAGCTTTTCCAGCACTTTTCTGCTGTCTGCAACTCTAAAGGAGTATTAGTTTGCACTTTTTTGTTTCCGCTTATTTTCAAAACAGTAAGTGCTTGTAGAGTTACAAACTTGACTGCAAAAGAAGGTGCATATTTGTTACATATTTTAATTCTGAGACCTTAAGCTTGAGGCCAGTCTCTAACTAGTGTTTTACAAGATGGACCTTTTCCTTAAAAACAGGCACTAACTAAACACTCATCATTTCTTAATTTGTTCACTTTTGGCCCCTTCCTGGAAAGTGTCCAATACTCTCCACTGTCAGAGACAAGATCCTGGACCAGATGTATCACTGGTTTGTCTCAGCTGTACACCTTTTATGCGTCATGCTTAAGTTATGACCCCTGAGACCATTTTATAAGCTATTCCAACTACAGAAGCATTAAACCCAAAAAAACCCCTGACCTTTCTATGTTGCTCCATAACCACATCTTGTTCCAAGTCTGTGGCAGATGGCACAAGAGGGGAAAAAAGCTGTTTGCATTAAGTCCTTTTACTTTAACATCCTGCCTCTGTGCATATCCTGGTTTAGCTATGAAAGAATGGGAGATGTCCCAAAGAAGAGTGGCAGATAAAACAGGTCGGTGCCTCCAGCTGGGAGACTCATGGAAAAAAGTCACTGCACTCCAGATGCCCCTGTGGGGGGGGAATGTTTCTTCATGATGCTTCTGAATGTGCTGCATTGCAGCAGTGTTTCCTTCCTATGGAGCATTGCCACACACAGGCACAACCACTGGGCCCCGTACCCTGGAGAGGTTCCCTGTGCCCGGTAGTCACAGCTGACAGTGGCAGCACTGAGCCTCAAATCAAGGCCTCCTTGTGTGCTCCATGTCTATAAGCCTTGTCATTCTTCAGGAATCTGTCAAGTTCAGGGCAATGCCTGCTATATGGCATGCAAAACAATATGTGCATTTCTTAAAATCGTGGGGCTTCTTTCTTCCAGGGAAATACTTTCCATAGAAAGTGGAATGGGATTTCTTACTCAGAAGATGACAGATGTTGATAGTCATGTTCTTAACAAACAGTGGATTTGTTTAGTTTCAAGTGCCTTGGATTTTCTGTGTAGTTCTGCTCATTCCTGTGCTCTGCCATAGCAGCCTTTGCAACCTGGAGACCTTTTAGCTGAGTGCTCTAGGAAACAAGAGAAGGAAATCTTTCATGAAGGCACTGATCAGAACAGTGTGCTATTCCATCCCTTCTGGAGCTGATTTCCATGTTTTCTTTGAATTTCTGTTATTTGACTTGACGAGAGTCTTCATTTCTGACAAACCTGAAATATTCTGCAGAAAGCAGGCACTCTGCTTAGTCCAAAATCCAGTTTCTGTTCAAAATGATCTTTTATAGAAAGAATTTTTTTCTTTTTTGTTTTTAAGTCTGAGTTCTATTCACATGTTTGTTTCTTGGCTAAGTTATTTTTTAGCTGGTTTAGTGAGCTGAATCAGCTCTTCTAGAAATGAAATGAATACCACAGCAGGCACAAAGGGAGTAAGAGTGTGTGACTGGAGCAGGAAAGCGAGGGAATAAGTTTTAAGTTTTCCTATTCTTTGTTTCTGGCTATAGTGCTTAAATAAATACCTGTGTTGGTTTTTTGTGACACTTTGTGTTTCCACTTTATATACCATTTAGCCAAGGAATTGTGCTTAGTCTCAAGAGGGCTTTGACAACACTTTCACTGGCTTCAACATAATTGATCCTCTGAAAGATGACAGTTTTTAATAAGTGTGTTTATGGAAGATATTTTTCTTCTACAAAGTGTCTGTAACTGTTTTCAGTCTATTATATGTAAACAGGCACATTATTCAAGTCTTAGTCAATATTACAGATACAACATTACTTGGCAAAATAATCCTACAATTTTGAGAAATGTTTTAAGAGGATCATAAACTTCACTTACATTCTCTCTACATAATCTCAACACAGTCAGACAGCCCCAAACATTTTCTTTTTAAGATTTTTTGTGTTTGTAGCCTCTGAGCACCTTCCAGTGTATGCTGAGCAATGTGACTGACACCTGTTTTGTGCTGAAGCCAGAGTACGCCCTTGCACAATTTTGGCTGTTATAGGAATTCATCATACCTGTTTAGTACCAGTGCTGGGAGTGTCTGAGGGGACTCAGAGCTTTGGGACAGGAACTGTTTGAGAGACAGCAAAGAGTAGCGGTGGACAATGAGTACCTGTGGGACTCCTGAATGGGAGGAAGTTTGGCTCCAGGTAGTGCCCTTTGCAGCCCCCAGTCTTCATTCTCTCCATAATGCCCAAACAGGTAATTGGGGTCTACTTTAGCCAGGTGCTTCGAGCTAGGCTGCCTTGTTAGATAGTAGGTTGTGGAATTGGCTACAAGAATCTCCATCCATCCTATGTGTCCAGGGACAACCAAATGATGCTGATTTAAGAAATCAGGAAGAAGTTGATATGGCTGGGTTTCAGCAGCCTGTGCTCAAGGACAGCAAGTGAGATTTGACTCTTGTTCAGTGCATGGAAATCTCCTTGTTTACCTTTTAATGTGCATGGGCACAGATTAAGTTATAACCTAATAGAGAATTCATACTGTATTCTAGGAAGTGACGATTTGCTTCAGCAATTTTGTTTTTCTTTAAGGTGTTGACCAGTACGTTGGAATTTCAAACTGTGTATCCTGAAGAAGGCATAGAAACATAATTTGAATGCAAACTGTATTAAGTGCTCACATCCTGTATCCTAGCAGGAATTTCACCAAACAGGGGAGGTATTCATTGAACTAGGAGCAAAGCAATGTCAAGTTGAGAAGGAAATTACTATGGAAATGAGTTTTAAAAGCCTGAGGCAGATGTAGGGAGACGCACATTGTACCAGGAATTTTCCTCATGCTCCCTCACTTATATGGCCTTTCCATTACTTCAGCTGCAACGTTATAAGAAATCTTTGGCTTGGAAGACAGTCTCTGAATTTCAGCAGGTTTTGTGCTATTACTTCCCTGTTAAGAGACATTAAATCAGCCTCAGCTAGGACTGGGGCATCTGCCTGTGTAGGAACAGCCTTGCCTGGGGCACATCAGAGGTCCTTTCATCCCAGCACTTTGGCTCTCTGTGTTTAGTAACAGATACTTAGGAGAGAAAGAGAAATATATTAACTACTTCCTTACTATGCTTGGCAAGGAACAGCTGAGCGGGTGTGTAGGCTTCTTAGTCCCTGATTTCTGCACCACCCCTCCCCCCGCCCCTGTTTGTCAGGTTTGGTTTTTGTGCAATTCAAGGGTCTGTAACTTTAGGCAATGAGTTCCACAACTAATCTGCACTGTGTCAGAAAACCTCTCCCATCTGCCTATTGATAATGCATAAAGCCCCCACCGTTTCCATGTTTTAGAAAAATGCCAAATAAAAGGCCTATTAATTTCCTTCATGCTGTTTATGATTAGATCATAAATTATTGATTATTACTTAGATCATATTTTCTATTTAAGGACTCTTGAGCAGTATGTAAGTGGATTTGATGGCTCAGTGCATTGCAGAAAGATGGTACATGAAAAAAATGATGTTTTACAGAACCTGCAGACAGGCCCTGTAGTGTCTTCTCATAAATTCTGGAATATTCCTGAGGCAGGAGTGAATTTGTGATACATTCTGGAATGGATCGATCTTAGGGCAGAAGAATAGAAAATGTTACTCCTGTTGTCAATAATTGATGAGAAATGATTGTGTGGGAGAGGAAAACATGTTTACAGATTGTTTCTGAAATAATGGAAGTGTGAAGAGCTCAGTCCATTCCAGCCCTTCAGACATTAAAAGGAAATAAACTGTTTGTTATAAAAAATATGAAGGGGAAAAAAAATTCCAGGAAACTGAAAATCATGATTTTGTTAAACAATATGAAAAAGTGTTTAACATATAGCACTTTGTTTAACAATACTTCAAACAGCTTTTTCTTTAATATACTTGTTTTCATTCAAAACTATTCTGATAATCCCAGTATTGGCAGAAATGTAATTATCTGTTGCAGAGATGCTCATGCTCAGCTGTGTCATTGGGGAAGAAATTACATTGATGTGTACAGGTTGACAAGCTTAACAAAAAATGGTTTAGACACTGAACAGGTGAAGAAGGTGTAAAGTGGTGTTCCAGTTGGAGGCTATCTCCAAATAAAATACTGTCTGAACAGTCTGGAAGTTTATCACTTGGTTATTTACCCAAACTTTGCGGCTATCTACCACATCTTGGCAACAGAGATTTGTTCAGAATACAAATTCCTCTGTCTTAATATGGAACTGAGAGCCTATGAATTGGAAAGTCACAAGTTTGTGTCCCTTTTCTGCATAACACGCAGTATAATTTTTAACTTACCAGGCTCAGTTATGCAGTGCTATCCCTTTGTACATTAATGGTAAGAAGGATCTGAGGTCTGATTACGCTCCTGTCTGCTGGTATCTGTTCTCTGATTTGAATGGAAGTTTGTTTGGACTCCAAATCCTGTGAATCCTGCTACCTGAGAAGAATGTTTACTCTATTTTCCTTCTACTCAGCCAAGAAGGAATGTGTGCCTGAATATTCATTTTCCTTTTCTAACTCCCTCTATATAATGCAATAGAGTTTTTTCACTCCTTCCCCCTCCCCCCAATAACTTAGAAACATCTGCATTACTCTTAAGCACAGAAATATTGTCTTGAGGAAGGGCATTGTAATTACCTTTAAATGCCACTGACTTTTAAAGTAGAGCCTGTCTATTATGCCAGGATCAAGAGAGTCTGAAGAGGTACCTCTTTGAGAAACAGCTTGGGCAAATCTGATGGCCTGTCTGGTTATCAGGTTTGCTCAGAAAATGGAAGTGGGTGCCACGATGCTCCTTTGTGATCCTTCTGCAGCAATAAAACATGTAGGAGGACTTCAGTGTCAGCTTCTGTCCCATTTTCTTTTTGCCTATGAGTTAACAGGCTCTAATCAATAACTCAGAAGGTATTTGTGAAGATGCCTCCAGGTAAGCAGCTAAGCCAGTTAAGAATTTGAGAACTGTGACTGAAGTCAGTTACCTTTTCAGTCTGTTCTGATTTTAGCCATCTCCTCTGGTTTTGGCCCCTATCCCAGGCCCTGCCTCTGTGCAGTGTGTTCCCAGTGACTCGAAGTGCTGTGCAATGTGGGAACTGCAAATCAGTTAATGAGGTTTTGGTGCCTTATCTCAAATACTCATCATACTTACTCCCTGATTTGAGTCAATGCCTCTCCTGTCACTCCTGTGGCTCATGAAGGACTAAAATGGGAAGACCTGTTACTCTTCATGGGCTGGAAAGTTCTGGGTTTCCTATATCCCAGTGAGCAGGTGTGTAAAGAATGGAAAAGGACATAAATGGAAAATCAAATGCTCTCCTAGAAGAAAAATGAACCGTAGGACTAACAGCTCTAAACTGTACTCATCTCCATAAAATGCAAATTCTATGAAAGTATAATCCTGTCTGCCAGTTAGTCATCTTCTACTTTGTGTAGATTCATGGAATGTATTTATTGGCATTTCTCAAAACAGGCCACCCCCTACTTGCCCAAGTGTTTCACAGTATAGAAGGCATGTTGAAGCCTGTCCATGTTCCTTTGCACTATAGCCAATTACTGCATTTCATTATTCTTTGCCTATGTCTCTGTATATATTTCTCCTCAGCATTCAAACATTTTTTCTAGTGAGTGTCTTTGTAAACAACAGGTTGATACCATGCAATAGAAAACTTGCACTGACATCAATGGTGTCCATTGCTTTTGAGCCTGCCCAGCTCTGAGAGCTTTCTCGAAATGGGCAAGACTTGACTTTAAGGTACTGGGTGCTCTCAGCTCTAGCTGGGTCAGGCAGCAAGTCAAGCCTTTGCCAATGAATGTGCCTGCATGTGGGAGTATTGGAAAGGTTTAAATGTACATTGAAAAAGATATAACTTCCAAAGAGTGGTCAAAACTCCTTCCTGTGCAAGCTCCTGTCTTGCACAGGTCCGCAGGCAGCTATGGCCACTGAGGCATTGCAGGAGGGGCTACAATGGCCCAGGCTGCAAAGGGGCTGTGGCAGAGATGGCTGGATGGGGGTACCAGGGCTTGTGGCATCCAGGTGACAGCAAGAGCCAGTGCAGGTACTCGATAGGCAGTGGGGCTGTGCCAGCCAGCAGGGCCAGCCCTTTTGGGGTTTTGTTTTGTTGAAAATCCAGTTCCACACCCTTTTAAATGTCAGGTGAGAAAGTTCTCATTTCAGTCTTCAGACTCTTGGGGAGTCTTGCAGCAGGTTTGAGAATAAAGGACTAAGTTCAGCTCACCCATTTTAAAATTAAAAGTAGTAAAAAGGAGGAGCTTTTCCATAATTCGGGTGTGTCTATGGACACAATATTCCAAATTGATTGGCCCTCTGGGTGTTTGTTTTTGTTATTCAAACATAGGAATTTTATTTTACAGTTTGTACTGTTTTTTAAATGCTTTTGTGCTCAGAGGGCTTTGTGTTCTGCTTTACCTACCCAGAAACAGCAAATGTCATGTCCAACCTGTATTCCTGTAGTAAACAGTCTTCTGCACAAGGACAAGATGCATCCTAACTGATGGAGCCTATTGGTGTTCCACAAAGATGTGTTGGGATTGTCACTAGACACTGGGGGCCAACAGCAGCTGCCTTCCTTGGAGACCCCATCTTGGGGGTCTTGGAAACAGCCTTGGAGCTACTCTCCTTGCAGCCAAATGAGGACTGTAATGCAGATCTCCCTCCTTGCCCAAAGGACAGACTTACACTACGATTTCCACCACTCTGTAACTCTTAAGTTTCCATACATAACAGACCAGTCTTCACATGTTGATCTCGGTGAGATTTTAGTAAAATGAGTTTTTTTCCTTTATAAGAACTAACGCTTGCAGCTTCTTCCCCATTAACAGCCCGTTGTTATGGCTGGGGACAGCAGGATGGGTTAATCGTGGCCCCATTTCCTGAGGTCTCCTGCAGTCATGATTTGTGAATGCCTGAGAATACCCCCGCTGAATTCTAATTGTTTGTGGCAGTCGGCACATGATTTCAAGTGTTTGGTCACAGCAGTGTTCGTTTTCTGCTCTTTTAATCTTTGATGGATGTTGCGCCTGGCTTCACTGATGTGGTTCACTACACAGTAGGCAGTGATTTCCTATAAGATGTTTTGTCTCAACTACAGAGGTGTGGAGTCCCTGTATGATGGCCAATATTTATTAATGATGTCCCAATGTTTCTAAAGAGCAAGCTCTGCCATAGACCATTAGAACCTAATCTATTCCAAAATGTCAGATGCAGTTAAGCAAGAGCTAACTCGATTGCACTGAGACTTTCCTTGTTAGTCTGGACTGTGATTAGAAGCCTGATTAAAGGCATTCTCTTTGTAAAGGTTCACTCTATCTCTCCAGATATCATTACTATTTAAGACATGATAGAGCTAGCTTAAGGTTCATGCAAATGCTCGCACTGAAAAATACTTGTATATATGTGTGTGCACAGTTATTCATGCCCATATAGTGCACATACATGTTTTTAAAAATGCCCTTAATTAGTATAATGAAAAATAGTCATTTCTGAATGAGTAGAGTTGAATTTTTCTTGCACCTTTCAAACTATTCTCCTAGTGTTATTAGTATAAAAGGTCAAGTTTTCATATCGTATGGAAAGCTGTAAGATTAAGATTTTAACAGCAATTTGGGGGTTGCTGGGATACAAAGTATTTTGTTCAGAATACTTGGTATCTGAAATCATGACTAGCCAAATTGCTTCCTGTGATTTAAACATTGCTCTTGCTGTTCAGTGTAAGCTACATGATTGCAATAATGCTGAAGTATTCTAGGCTCCTTCTAATGTTTTACCTACAGATTAATATTAAGATTTGGCATATGCCTTTAAATTTCTCATGGTATTTGTGTTTGTATATATGCTCTTAGAAGAAAGGATTGTTGATTCATTATGTGTTTCTGTGGTGCTTACCACAACAGGGATGAGGTCTTTGGATATTTCTGGAGCCTAGACATTAAACTGATATTATCAAGAAATAAAAACATCCAGAAGGCAACTGCCAAAGCTTCCAAATGATTTTTCAAGATACAGATCCTTAAAAATTGGACTTTCAACTCTTAATATTTAGTATTTTGGAGTCTGCTGCCTTGTGCATGAATGATTTTACAAACACCTGGTAGGACAATGAGAAATAAACCAAATAATAGAGACTGCCTTAAGAAATTGTGTGGAAGTCCCTGTTCTCTGATAAGGGATTTCATTGTTGTTTCCAGTCTGGTCAGATCAATAGTAACTAAACATGGCTGCTGGTTGATGATTTGAGAATGCAATGTTAGTATGTGAAAGAGAACATAATATTAAATGGTCATATTGGTGCAGTTAGCACTGAACAGATAGTTTGTTTAATTATTGATGAACTTTAGCAGGTGGGCCATGCTCTGAGGGGCGATAAGCACTAGTATTCTGCTTCTGAAGTTACTGCATGGACCTTGGGGGAGTGTTGACCCTTTATGTGCCAAAGCCCGTCTTGATCTGTTTCAACAACTCAAGAAAGTAAATTTAGCTGTTTTATTGCAAATACCATGTAGGATGTACCTTGTCTTATAGCTGACAGGCTAGAAGTCTTAATTTTGTTTTTTTGTGAGAGTCTCTTGCACAGGTAACTGAATTTGCTCTTTGGGCTCATGGATTTGCTGAATTCTGGAAAACCTTTTAGGCTGATCCTTTTTGATGTAGGGTTACAAGGACTGACAAAGATGGTAGCAGGGCTTCTTCTAGACAAGTGTCACAGTAACAGAGTGTCATAGAATTTAGACAGAATCAGATCTTCGTACTGCGGAGTTGTCCAATGACTAACTTATAATTGGCTTTGTCAGATTTATCACAGACTTGCTGTTTCTTCTCAGATTGCTTGTGTAAGTGATGCTTTTTGCCAAGGTCGCTGGTTACTCTATATTTCAGTGATGGTGACCATTTACTTAAACCTAAGTTTTCTGAATCTCACCCCAGTGTTTTTTATGCCATGCTCTGGGTGACTTTCCATAAATAAGTTAACTTGAGCAAACGTTTAAAAGAGGAAGAAAATTTCTCAGTTCTCCACTGATACATGTATACAGCCCTATACACACTGCACACACAGATCGATGGAGGCACACAGTTTGCAAATGTTATATACCATTTTTCTCTTCCAAAATTCTGAGATCGTTTACCCTTCTTGAATGAAACAGAATAAATAATAGCATGAATAAATAGCTGACCAAGGAAAGGAAAGCCTTAAGGTCTGTGACCACAGGTTATTAAGATACCATGCCACAGACTTGAGGGGAAATAGTTGTGTTGCAATTTATTTCCCAGTTAAAAGTTGAATTCCTCTTTGCAATGCTGTTTTTCAGGAAACATCTACTCTCTGCAGCCGGGGTTTTTTTCAGAAAACCTGCAGCAGTTGTTGACTAGCTGGGCTTGAGAGTGTTTCTGGACATCAGGTCTGGCAGTCTCAGTCTGGTGGTAGGTGTGTCAGCTGGGTCCTGCAGAGCTTCTGCTAGTGGCAGTCTTTGCAAGGCAGTATCTCTGCTTTGGCCTCCATGCCCTCCCAGACCCTTAGGGTGCACTGCCAAAATGTCTTTGACAAGCATCAACCCATGCCTCATTTAAATCTTACGACCAACCTACTGCAATATTATCTCCAGAAAGTAACTGTAGAGAGGCTCTAGCAAACATGGAAATGCTGACCTTCTCAAATCACTGTGAAACAGATCCTTGGCTTTCCTCTGCTGCTTTACCCAAATGCAGGAATAAGAACTTACAGGTCTAGTTAAATTTGTCCCTTTACCTGGTGACCAAGGTTGGTTGGTTCCTAAGGGATATGTTCACTCTTTGGAAATCCCTGAGTGAAGTGCTATAAAGTCAAGATAGAAGCTCCCTAGTCTCCTTCACAAAGAATAAAGGATTTAGTCAGAGATATTAAGGCATTGCCAAAATCCTCAGCTGCCCCAGTTCTTTAGAGCTAGACTACTAGACAGCAGTAAAAGAAGTTGTACTGGGGATGGTTAAACCACTTAATTCCAGGATCAAGGATCTACAAAGGTAGCATCAAGTCCTATTTGTGCATGACTTTGTCGTGAGAAACTGGACACAGCTCACCATCAGAGCTGCTGCAGTACTTGTAGGCTGTATAATCTCCATCAACCCATGTCAGTGCTCTCACGCTGGTCTGTACCTAGATCATGAAGTAGAGTGCAAATTAAGAGAAAATATATTGACTTTATCTCCCATGGGCACTGTTGGTACAACATTGCCTGATGTCAAATCTCTGTGTCTCTAACATTTAGCATGGAAGCAAAGTCATAGGAAAGCGAAATAATCAGCTGCTAGGAAATGTGTGGAAGACATGGTTGGTTTTTAAACTGTTGGGTCAGCTCTGTCTTTCAATGTAAACACAAGTAGTACTTAAGCCTTTTAAGAGAATGAGAATATAGGATGCTGGATGTGGATCCTTGTTACCTGATATTCATCTGAACTTATTAATATCCTGTGTCATCAGGAAAGTCTAACAGCAATGACTTGCTTACTTTCAGAATATACTGTCATAGGCATCTGTGAATGTATCACTAGGTGTATATATAACACAGATCAAGATGTAGGATGTTGGGAAAAAAAATCTTGCATGAAATTTGGGATGAACTCATTACATCACTGATGGTGGAGCCAAGAAGGAGCTAAGCAAAATCTTCCCAGACAAATGTCAGTAGCAGCTCTACAATATCTCACACAATCAGAGATTGATGGATAAGTCTCCTCCTCTTAAAAAGCCTCATTGTGCTTTTTACCTTTTTTTTTGATCAGAGTTGCTGCATTGCAGAAAAAAATCCTGTCGTTGGCAAGGGTGTAGCTTATTAGTTTTAATAACAATGACTTATGCAGAATACAAAATGCTGTTATGTAATCACTTTGGTTATTATACCATGACTTGAGAAATATGGGAGCCAGTGTGATGATGAGTATCATGTAGGATGGCTGACACTGTCCTTTCGAATCCACAGGAAAAAAAATCCCAAAGCCTCACTAGCTGGCCCGAAAACTTCTTCCACTTGAATAAAAGTAGAGAAGGTTTTTTCCTTGTCAGGGTTCATAGACATGAAATCCACCCATGAACTGGCTGCATTGATGCTGATGGCAAAATTCCAGTAGACTTTGAGAACCAAAATCCAGCTCTATGTGGGCTTCAAAGAAAGCAACTCTCCATATGGCAAGGTGTTGGAGAAATAAGTCAGCTTTTGTAAAGGCACAGAGACCATGCTGGTACCATTTAAAATCTCAGAACAGGTACAAATTTAATCATGACAAATTGACTGTAGCTGGTGGCTTTCAAAGGACAGAAGGGAAGACGATGCTAAAGAATAAGTTTGAATATCAGGTTATTTTTATTAGAAGATTGTTAACATTAGTGAACAGCAGTAGTCTTTTGGAGGTTTCATGGAGTCACTGTGTAGTTAACATCTAAAGGAACAGGAGCCAGAAGCATTGTGTAATCTGTGGATTCTTACCTGCTCTCCAATGTACGTCAAAATGGTTCTTGTCAAATCTTGGAGAGAGTGCAACTCCAGCTGTAGTTTTCTTCCATGCCTGTGGCCCTGCAGGCCTATTCTTCTGCTTCCCTTTTTCCATGAAGGTTCAGCAAGATTCCCAGAGTACAGAATGAGTGCACTTGTTCTTGTACTGTCATTTTCTAAAAGAGACAGACCCAATCCCACCTTCATGATGTTTTGCATTTGAAGTCTTGCTAAAATGGGAGTGACTTTCATAAGACTTCCAGTTGAAATAATCCTGAGACAGAGAAGGAAAAATGTAGCATAGATATTGGAGAGGAAAAAGAAAAGCAAAACCTTTAATCAATTTGGAGTTTGTCAGTTTGTGGCTTACTAACTACACAGGAAATTATTCTTTTCTTATATGCTTTCACCATTGTGGCTTTATCTGCTGTCATCAGCAAATCTATCAAATGAAACTCTTGCCTGTGCCTAGGAATTGCTGTACAGCACAGCTTGGACCTGAGACACTGCTCTCCATAGACCACCTACAACAGGAAGGGTTGAAAAGTGAGAGTTCAGGCTGTGAAGTAGTCATCAAGATTTTTCCCACTTTTAGTCATGCAACAATACATTACTTCAGTGGGGACTTTCACTGGCTTCTTTTCATCTGCAAAAGGCTTTTACGGATTAGTCCAGGCAAGTCCTGCCCTAGGCAAAGATACAGTGAGATTTTACTTAGGGCAGCAGATGCATTGGGCAGTGACTGTAAGCATGCAGCATACTTTGCTAAAACCAGAGCTGTGTAAAGCCAGGCTGCTGCTTCTGCCACCAGGCTGGAGTCTCATCTATCAGTGGCAGTTGTGACTTCTATCCCTCCTTTCATCCTAGTGACAGCAGGAGCAGCAAGACTACATCTGCAGAGCTTTCTCTTCTTTCTTTTCCCAGCTCTGCCCAATGCATCTCCTTTACCTGCCGCCACAGCAGCCCTTCAACGCTGGGAGCAATTTGTTTTGCCTGCAGTGCTGAGGAGCAGGCAGAACAGTTCTGGGCCCAGTCTTCTGGATTTACAGAGGATGCCTAATTTGAAGTGTTTCAGGGATACTTCGTGGTTTTTCACCTGGGGTCCAGTGTGTCTGATGGTCTATGGAATACACAAATTGAAAGAAATGTGCTTTTAAAACACTGTTGGCTGTATCTGATGAGTGCCCTAAGTGTGGCAAGTACTGCAAGTACTGCACATGTAAAACACTTGGTGTTCTACATGCAAGCAGTGTCATGCATGCTACATATTGCTGTGCTAAGAAACATGACAAAGATGTCTGTTGATAAGCCTGCATGCTACAGCCGTGTTCACTCCTGTATCCAACATGGATTGTATCACATTGGTTCCTCAAGACCATGGGTTGAAAACTGGAGTACTGGTGTTGCTTTGTTGCATCTCGTCCATGACCGCTGTTACCGTGAAACATTCTTTTTTCATAATTGGGAACTTAATGGATTTGATAAGTAATAGTACAGGGAATAAATGTCTTAGGGATAAAAAAATAATTGTAGCTTGTTCTTTCAGTTTAAAATGTTTTTCCCTTTACTTTTTCTCTGTATAAATGCTCTCTTTAGAAAGTGGAGTGTACTGTGAACAGAAACATGGCTTCAGCCTCAGGTGAGACAAATAGTTGCTACACTATAGAGATAAGAACTATGTTATTGTAGCATTTGAATCAGTCCAAAGCTCTTTTATGCTGTATTCTCTGTGAATACATAAATCTGGCCCCTCCTAGCTCAAGAAATTTTTCTCTTTCTCATATAAGCCCTTAAGCCATCATCAACAAAGAGATTAACTACACAATGAAGAGGGAGTTACTGTCTAATGGTCTCAATGGACTCTAAAAAAACCAGGGAGGTTCTCTCAGAAACTCCAGCATGCTTGGTTGTAGGAAAGGCAACAACAGACAACATCTCAAACAGATTATGCTATTTTATCCATGAGAGTCCATCTCAGCCTGAGATGCATCCCCCTGCACTCAGAGGTTAGAGGGAGGGATGGCTGCCCTATGGAGGGCACAGATAAAATAGAGGCTTTGAGGCTGTTGTCTGTTGGTGTTGCCTTGAATGAGGTGGATAAGAAGAGCTCTGGGAGGTAAATTGTCCCACTGGGACAACTGGGAGAAAGCTATAACACAAGCATACATTTCTCTAGGGAAACTCTCTTTGTTTCTTGAATGCAGTGAAAAAGTCAAGGAGTTCCAAATTGTTCTTGTAGTTGGAGTGTTCACATGCTTTCTTTAATACAAAGTTAGTGTGTCATATTCTGTCTCCCAATGACCAAAAGTTACGTTTTAGAATAACAGTTCTGATAGCAATGCTTAACAGGGTGAACAGTCATGATTCTTGTGAGAGGCAGAGCAGAGATTTGCAGTCCACCTCAAGGCAGGATGAAAAATACACAAAGCTGATGCTTTCTTCTTCGTTCTGCTGACTCTGGTAGAACTGCAGTGCTGAAGCTGGGAGGGAAGTTTGGGGTAAATTCTGATCTGCATCCTACAGGCTTTTTCGGTTTTTCTGTGTACCTGGATCAAAATATGATTCTTTCAGAAATAATTCTGAAGATCCACTGAGTCAGGTTAGTGTTGCTGCAGAGTGTTTTCGGTGTGAACTTGCAGGAAAAAACTCTGGCTGTGGTTCTAATGTATCCTGCTTATATGGAAACACTGAAGAACCATAGAAATAAATCTGGTCTCTTAGATGCTGTGAAACTCTGATGGAATGTGCTATTCAAACAAAGTATTATTTTAAATCACTGTAACAGATGTAGATTCAAAAAAATATACAAATCCTAGAACCAGCAGGTTTACCCATTCATCTGATATTTAACAACACATAGATTTTTCCATTTGGAAATCAGTTCTTTTGTGTGTATGTTGGCTTCCCAAACAATAATTTTGCTGAGATGCTCTGGTTTTAACTACATCAGACATATATATATATATGTATCTTATATTATGCCACTAGTTATCACATTTTGATTTTCCTTACAGAGAAGATACTGTAAAATAATTTGTCATTATACTATTTCAACACTAATTAACATTTTGAAATTGAAAATATTTAATCTCTGAGAGCTACTGTGGAGAATTTTCTGACAGCAACTCACCTCTGCTTCCTAAAGCACTTTGTTTCTCCTGGTCCTTTTTCACCACCACCTGCCCAATGCCACATCTTAGGGAGAGATTAGGCGTTGAGGCTCAGGAAGATCAGCAAGCTCACATCTTGCCACAGGAACTGCAAACTTACTATCAGAGTGCTCAACTAGATTCTTTGTTCAGAAATGCACTAATTCATAATTCTGTCACTTGCTAACGCACAGCTCCAAACAGCAGAAAAGCCAGACGAGCATCCTGGGTTTTTGAAAAGCATAGTGCAGTTGGTTACTTATTCCCCTGCTCCTGTCTGTTCTGTGCACTTCTTGTTCTCTCTATTCTGGTTGCTTTTAAACATCTTGGGAGCTGTGAGCTACTGATATCACTCTCTTCATTGTGATCAGGCATTGTTTCTCCATTGCTATGGTGATAAACAGAAATTAGGATCCTCATATCAGCTAGGGAGAGCACAAGTTAGCACATAAATACTCCAAAGGCCAGGGTCAGATATAAAGGTTGGAATGCCCTGCAGTAAATACCCCAAGCTGACCAAATAACATCATTCTTCCCAGGCTGCTTTATTGAATTTTCTTTATGACTCACTCCAAATTCCATTATCAGCTGAGAATGGAGAAAACCATTATTATTAGAGCTGGAAGAGACCAATTTTAGGGATTGTTTTGTTGAACACTCATCCTCTGTGGGTTTGTATAGGTCTTTATCTAACTGGAATAACTTTCTCTCTGATTCTTAACTGTTTTCTTGCAGAAGCTCAGTGTAGGAACATTTCACCCTTCCTAGGTAACTGCAGAAGAAGGTAAGAGTCTCAGTCTCTCAGTTGTGTTTACCTGACTCCTCTGAGGGATTTCCTGTATTTCATCCCCCACGCCAGCACTGCAGTAGTGGAACCTACTCAGTTATTTACTTCTTCAGTGCTCAGGTGTGCAATTCTTTGCCATTTTTGTACTTCATTCTAAGGACCATGTTTCTCTTTCATTTTCTCACTAAGCCACTCAATTTGCTTTGAGAACTTTTCGGTAGGAACAAGAAGGCCGGGCGCTGTTGCTCAGTGCAAACGTGCTCTGCTTTCAGCAGTGGGATGTGAACACACGGAGCAGCACTTCTGCCTGGCCTTGTAACCAGGCGAGTCTGTCAACTGTGCTTCAGCATCGTCTTGTGCAAGTGCCCCCTGCTGCCACGTACAAAGACTTACAGCATATTACAACACGGCAACTCTTGACTTTGTTTCGTACAGTGTCTTTCATTCTACATGTGCTCAAAGTGCTTTACAATATACAAACAGCAATAGAAAATGTACAAAACAAATATGTCTTCAAACGGAGGAGCTGCTTTCTTCAGATGGCAAAAAATGACACTTTTCCCAACAGAACAGCAATAGAAATGAGCCTGTACTGGCAGAGGCATTCTACATTCTCCCTGGCTTAGGATAACTTACTTCCAAGCATGATTGTTCTTCATGACTTTATAATGAATTGAACCTAACATAAATGAAGGAAATAGAGGTTTAGGTGAGAATATCAATCTAAGTTTACTCCCAAAGCCTTGATTCTCTGCTTCACATTTCTTTACCAATTTTTCTCCAACACTGTGTCACATAGTTTTTAAGCAGTGCTTCATTACATTTTGCTAATGTGGGAAGGAGCTGTGTTGGCAATTGCTTTTTATGATTGTCAATTGTATTGGTGAGTACTGTTAGTTTCTGTCTTAGAAGGAGATATATTTTCCATCTAGAGATTCAGCACTCTTGAGCGCTGCATCAGATCTGTTTTTAAAATGTATTTATTCTGAATTTACACACATTTATTTAAGGTATTATTGAAATAAGCTGTCCAAGACTTGTAGCTATGAAAAACATGCATTTTCAGTGAGTATTGGGGGATATCTGATTGAGATAGTGACTATAATGAGAGATTTGTTTGAAAAAAAAGAAATCATTTATTCAAAGTAAGACCAGATGCTGGCTGAATGTAGGTGGACTTGAGAGCTAAGGAGGAAACACTTTGAACAAGGAAAGCAGGAGCAGGGTCTGAGGAAGTAAGTGGAAAATATTTTGCCAGTGCCAAGGAAAGGATGATATTTAGAGGTCTAGGCATTCTGGGCATGGAGGAAGGGAGAAGGAAGGACTGAGGGGTGAGTGGGCAGCAGGGGAGAGTGAAGAGGGACTTGTTGCAGAGGTTGGTCAGAGAGCTGAGGAGGGGGCTCTGGACTGGCTACAGAGCCTGAGGATTGAACACAGGAATTCTGTGCCATGTTTGGGTCCGGAGTCCAGTTGTTCTGGGCAGCATTCAGCTCCTTCAGTCCAGGAAACTCTTGGTTTTTTTCCCACTGTATTGGGAAAGAAACTGTACATGTTCTACTTGCTGCAATAAAGGATGTATCAGATTCCTACAGTCACTTTTGTCCTGGAGCATATTTGGATCCTCTGTGGGGAGAACATGGAGTTATGTCAACTGAGTCATAATATATTGATGCATATGGGAAGGGAGAAAATGTATTTTAGAAATGCTGTAATTACATTTTGCACTTCATATTTCTTGAAGGCTCCAGTTTGTAAATTCAATTAAGATCCTCTAACATAGCAGCATGAATGTGTGCATGTGAGCCTAAGTGTAAGGAATACATGTTTGGGAAAGATTGCCCTTGGTGAGGAGAAGGACAGCAATAGCTGATGTTAAATATCGCTCTCCAGCATGGTAGCTTCAGTACATCTGCACCTCTTTGTGGTGCGGAGATTGGATTATGAGCCTCTGTAACAATACCATCTTGCACTGCAGTTCTGTTTGCTCTTGCAAACTGAGCAGGATCACATCTGTATGGATTCTTTGACGGGGGGTCTGCAGAGGTCACTGACATGCCATGGGACCATGTTTGTTCAGTAAGCGACTCTTTCATCTTGATGCCCCACTAAGCCAGCACACCAGAATGGCTTCCTTTGCCACCGTGCAGTATCTAGCTCTGTGTGTATGTTTTAGGCTCAAAATACTAAGTGCAGACACTGACTGTTTTTGATTGCTAGAGATTTTGTATGGAACTGGTTAGCCCTCATAAGTTGCCAAAGTTGTGTTTAGATAACTCTGCTCTGCTGTAGAAATCTCTTCCAGTTCTTCACTTACTCACTGCTAACCCAAGCTGAGCTGCACTCTTATTTTTCCCTGTTTTATGAGTGTTACGCAAGAACTTTTGTACAGAGGCAGTTGTGTCCTGCCTGAGACAGGGGCTCTACATTGGGAAGGACTGCAGTGAACCTGGCATGTGTTTCTGCAGCTTAAACCCAGAAGTTAATTTGTCGGCAGGCAGGCAGCCCCTCTTCACAGTAACACAGTGACTAATGTGGGGTCTCAGGGCCAAGCCCACAGTGGACCCTCAAGTAAATCACTGCAGAATCCAGGGAGACAAAAGTGCTGGTATGGGCACGTGGAGTATTTTTTAGCATTGTAGTTTGCTGTATTGTGTGTTCTCCCAGTCCTTAGCTATGCAATATAGCCATGCAATAGCTGTTAGTTGGGACTCCAGGGGGCTCTGTGGGAATGAATGGTGTCATCTTGACAGTGTGCTGCTCTGCCTGTTTGGATGGCCAGTAGACACATGGGAACCCGGCTCTCCATCATGACTGAGCTGAACGGGAATTGGCACGGGAACTGTGTGAACATATTAAATCAGCTTTGTACTTTACCCACTCTTGCCAATCCCCTAGAATAAATTTGAGGGGCCCAAGGTTTATTGTCCCTTATGTTCGGATTGTTAGGACTCACACTGGGACTTTATGGCCACTTAAGCATTATAATGGTATTGCTATGTCCTTTCCCCCCAGGCCTTCTGCACTGTGGGAGAGGCATAAAAAGGCAGTAGTACACTGGACCCCAACTCAGAGCTCCCTAGATGGCTGGTATTACCACAGGATATAAATAGGCTGAAATGGAGACTGGCTGGGAGTTCTGTATAAGCTGCCAGTAACATGTTACTTGCTCAACACAGTTACCAACTCTGTGGGATCAAAGCAATGACACAGCCAGTACTGGCTACATGGGAATGGGGGAGCTTTCACTCAGGCTACAGAGTGGGGAATGACTTTTCATTCTTAGGAGCCTGTGCTGGATTCAAACTGGAAGCCCGAAGTTGAAAATATCTGGGGTTAATTCTTGTCCTGCAAGCACTACCCAGGCTTCCACATGTTCTGCTTCAAAAGAGTGCAGACAGGCTCTTGTGTTCAAAAAAAGTTTTGGTTACAGCCCCTTGTTAGTTTAATTTTAGTTCTTATGAATTGACATATGGCAGGCATGATTTTTAATTAGAGCTTTAGCTGCGTTTTACTGGTAGGGTTGCAGAGCACTGTGGAATTTACACTAGGAAAAACATGCTCTGTCGGTAGAGTACAAGGCTGTTTAGTAATCAGAGTGGAAAGTTAACTTTGAAACAAATTGGCAACTGATCAGATAAAATTCAAATCGGTAACATTTGTGTTGGAAACCAGCTCAGATCTGGGAAAAATGGAATCTAAGCTATTCTGTTCCTCTTGCAGAGGAACTGACCAGTGAATGCACTGTGTGCACACCAAACTTAATGTGTAACACCCCATACAAAAACAAAATTATTACTTTTATAGGATTATATGAACACTTATCTGATTCCTTCTCACATTAGTGAAAAACTAAGCGTTACTTTGAAGAGAAGTTTCCTTACATGCTTCACAAAATAAACAAATGTTCTTTGCCAGTCAAAAACTAAAGGTCAAAAGTTTCCCCCCTTTGTTTTTCTTCTGAATCAACAGGGTGTTATAGAGAGATATCAGAAGATGTTTTGCTCCTCTCTGCTTGTAACAGATTCCCATCTTCCCAGTTCATTGTGTGAACTCTTTCAAGTACTGAAAGAGTTAATGGTGTGTTCAGGCCTCAACTAGCAAATGCATTTAAAGCTCAGTCCAGCACTCACATGGTTTGTATTCTTGCGCTGCTGGAGTGGTGTGTTCATGGCATCTGGTTCCCTGGCAACAGCTTTCATTGGCTCAATCAAAGCCTTTTCTTCTTAAGAAAGCTCCCACTGTGACACCCTACCACCACCACTAATCACCATCTTAACCGAGTGTTTAAGATGCAGCTGGTATGAAAAATAGTGCTTGTGCATGTGAGAAGATTAAGAGGCTACCTTGCACAGTACACCTGCCCTGGAGAGTGCTCTCATTCCTTGGAGTTGGGCATACTCGAGGCATCTGCTTTCCTACTGGAAGAGATGAGGCACCAGTACACTGAGAGTCTGTTTAGAAATAATCTTTTGTTAGGCAGAAATCCATAAACCTTTGTGTCTTGTGAATAGTCATTTCCTCTTCGCAGCTGAGATGGTGATTGGGCCTCTGTGCTATTGACAAGGGGAAGAAGTGGGATGTAGGGGGTGTACAATAAAATCCATATTGTTGAAGCTGTCTTCTCTGACAAGGAGGAAGCAGGAAGAAGTCTCCCAACATGTGAGCTGGAGGACAATGAGAGCAAAGAATTCACATTAAGCTTCCTCAGGGGTTACATGTGTTGGGATTTCTGGGAATTCAGAGTTTGCATGAAAGCTGAGAAAGTCTCTAGCAGTCCTGCCTGCCTGTGTCTCACAGAATTTGGGGTACAGAGTGGTCAGCAAGTTCAGGCATTATTGCTCACTAAATCATGCTTCTACTGTTAGAAATGTTGCCCTTGTAATGAAATGACTGTTAGAAATTAAGCCCTCATTGACTTGGCAGCTAAGTTCTCTTCTTTTCTTAGTCTTGGAGATTACCTTGAAGGATGCTCTGTAACCATCAGGAATGATGCAGCTGGAGCAGAGATGTAGGTGAGGAGACAGTGTGTGCATTGTAATCCATGGCTACTTGTTTGCCAGTCAAGACACACAGACCAGACAACCCTCTCCTTTGCTTATCTCTGTGCTGTTGGGCAGGAGAGTAAGCGGGGATTTAAGAATGTGGGCTGGAGAACACGCAACATCTTCAGCAGCATGGCTGAACACCCTGCCAGAGAACACTACATTGAATTTGTGTTAGGTACACTATAGTCTCCTGATAGAGCCCTTCACTGAGCTCATCTCTTGTTTTAAAACAGTAAGTGAACTTTTGAAGCTGGGAAGAGGGAGAAGGAAACTTTGTCTTGTGAGACACTGTGCCATATTTGGCATAAAGACTGAGGCAATAAAAGCCTGAGAAAGAAGATAGGGAGGACAGACTTGTGGTTAAGCTACTATATTGAGATTTGGAATTTGGGTGTAGCCTCTACCTCGGTGTGGCCTTGGGGGAGAGTCTGGGCATAGGCAAAATAGACATTTACCAAGGGCAGCCAAACCAGAAATGAAGTGGTGGTGACTCCTTCGGCTGTGGCAGAGCTCAGGGGCACTGCCTTGGCAGCAGCAGAGCCAGCAGTGTAATGCCTGGCTGCCACAGCCCTTTCATCTTTTCAAGGGCAGCTGGAGCAGCAAGTGCAACTTGCTGCAAGAGCAAGGCTCTGTCCCCAGCTCTCATTTCCATCTCTGCCCTGGCCTTTCCCTGTAGTTGAAATGCTCTGGCACCATAAGAGCAGAGCTATAGTGATTTGAATCAGAGGGAGGGGTACATGTAAGTCTGTGGTCAGTCTCCGACATTAGTTAATTAAGATCAATAATAGCAAGGCAAACCTAGGATCAACATTCTCCAAAATTCACTCTGTAGCTCAACTCAAGCAATTAGTTTCTGAGCCAGCACTGGGTCTTTGTATTACTGGATTTTCTGAGATTGTTTTCTGTGATTGTTTCTAGGTGCTTTACAAGCCCAGTACTAGGCTGGCATTAGCCCTTTATACTATGACAACAAAACTCACAGAGGGAAGAAGCCCAGAGCTTGTTCTGTCTTGACTTCCAAGTGTCCAATTCACCTGTTCAGTCCAGCTGCAAGGTCTTTGCTTGGGTTACCTTTGCTCCCTGCATCAATACTGCTGCAGCCCCAAGCATCCTGACTCCCCCAGATACCACAGTAGTACAGGCAGAGGACTGGAATGCAATAACATCACATAGGCCCAGCTATGGGACCAGTGGTGTACAATAGCTGAACAGTTTGCAAAGTGGGAATAATTCTTCCTCTATTCAGCAGGGTTTTAGAAAAATAAATCCTAATATATGAGAGATACTTAGTAGCTACATGGCTAAAAGCTTCCCTGAAAAGCCTATGCATATTTTTAAACATCAAATATATTTTAAAGAAATTCAAAAGCTGAAATAAGAAATCACAGCAGCAAAGAATAACATTCTGAATATGGTATGTCTGTTTTCTTCAGTCACTTGTGTTTATTTAAGCTTATTAACCCTCATTCAATAAAAATTGAGAACATGGCAGGTACTAGAACTGTTAAAACAACCTGTTTCAAACATTACACGTCGGATTTGGTAAATTTGCTTTAAAGGCTGAGCATGGGGGGGTGTTGTTGCTTCCTCCTTCCTGGGGTGTTTCCAAAGAGCAGGAAAGTGCATGTGCATTCATGTGCAGGAGGAGCTACACATTCGTGCTGCACTGACAATCTTGACCTTTTGACTAATTTATGGGCCTCAAAGCAGGCAATGAAATTTTGACTCCAGTGGGGTAATTGGTTGATGTCTCTGCTCCAGTGAAACCCAGATTTTCTTTGGTTTAGATATGGTTTCAGAAAAAAATTTTTTTTGTACTGGTTTACCATGAACTCTGGAACAACAGAGTTTTGGGAATCACCTTCAGATATAAAAGGACAGGGAACTTCCACTACTTAGGGGTTTTCACAAGTTTTCACTGCCCACATAGATGGATAGCTGAAAATGTGTAAACTTGGCGAAGTGCAGAAGGAATGAGGCCAGTGTGGTGTCTCAGTCCTCTCCTTCACATAAAGTGAGCAGGTACATCTGTGAAGAAATCTGAGGCCTTTCCTTTCACAGAGCAAGACAGGCATTTAAAAAATTTAAAAGGTTCTTGATTTGCACATTGAAGGTACTCAAGTGTGCAGAACACACTTGTGCTGTAAAGATGATGACTGAAAGGTGGAGACTGTTTTGTTCCCTAATTCATTGGGTAAAATTATTTTTAATGTGGAGTTTGTGTTATTATTTCATTTCCTACTTTTAGATTATTGGAATGCTCTCAGGAAGCCAGACTCCTTTACTCCATCCCTTCTAATCACAGTCTGTACACATGTGCCTGATTATGTTATCACAGTGTCTAGTGGATAAATGGCACAGCTTTATTCTCTCTGAATAAAGATCAGAGGGTAAGTGTGAGGTACACACACAACTACAAACCTCTGAGAGAGAATGTAAATGCTGGCCCTCTGCACAGGACTGAATTTCACCCTAAGTAAACCTAGAACAGGCTCATATAATATATTGGTCTGGAGTCACAGTGGTAGATTTATGTTATGCCAGTGAATGGAGCTGTGTCTCTGGCACTGCTGCCTAACCTCTAGCAGAAGTTGTGTGGTGTGAATAAAGGCCAGAGGCCTGCTGTAAAAATGATGATTTACGTGGTTGATTGGGACTCTAGAGATCTGGGTGCTTTTCCTGCCTCTTTTCTACTTTTCTTTAGAAAGCAACTCAGTCTTATTCTCTAAATTAGGAATAATATTTCCTCACCTCACAGGAACGTTTTGGGTATAAATGTGTTAACTAATGCAAAGTATTTAGGGCTCTGGGGCTGAACAGCAGAGAAAAAACAGCACAGAATGGAAAAGTATCATTGTTCACGCAGTGTTGTCACGACAGTTTGTAGTAGCTGAAGCCAGAGCCCCACTCTGAAGAGCAGAGATTAAAAAGAATATTGAAGAGCTGCTTTGTATGCAGAGCATTGTCAGTCCTGTGCCTGGAGTGAAGCAGGGCTCTTGCCAAAAAAATGAATGTGGGGGCAGTACCTGGTCAGAGACTGAAACAGTATATTATACCATACAACCCGCAGGCAGACAAGGTTACATTAGGCAACCTTTGCTTCACTGTTTCGTGATACTTGAGACCTTCGCTTTTCAGCCTTTGATTGTTTAGTTTTAAACAACATAGTTTTTAGCATGGAACTGATGATATAGATCTTCCAGTGCACCTGGAGCTTTACAGGAGAGTGTGTAGATAAGGTCTCAACCCCTTAAATCTTTCAGACGGGGGCCATTTTCTTCTCTCACGGACCTCATTAGATTAAGTAATCTAAGGAATTCTAGTTTTACAGCAGTGAGCCATAATTCAGCATTGGTTTAGGCATAAATCTGCAATATGCTTCCATGGAGTTTCAAACTGCAGAAATGCCTTTTCTTTTGGTTGTTGTTTCTTTGCATACCTTCATCCTGTACCACCTTTTACCCAGCAGGAATTATATGGCCTTTTTAGGGACTGGCACCCAACAAATTAGCTATCAGCAGAAACAGGATTTATCAGCCATACTTTTAAAACTACTGGCATGTGTCTTTGTAAGCTCAGTGACATCTCTACACTGTATCCTAGTAGTGAAACAAGATCAACTTCCTCCTCTGTACTTGGGAAAAGGTTGGTGAATTAAATTTAGTTACAGAAAGAAAATACCTTTTCTTTTTTAGAAAAAGATATTATATTTATCTAGAACCTCTTCACTTTTAGACAGCCTTCGTGTGTCAGAGTGTTTGTTTTTTTTTTATTTTTGAAACATTTCCCTTTCAGGATATCCAACTTGCTATAAAGAAAACATGTTTCAGTCCCACCAATGTTATTTATGAGCACATATCAGCTTCACGTAGGAATACTTAATAAACCCACCAGCACTTCAGAATGGCTAAGCCCTGCCTCACTGCTCAGCAGTGTAAAGATAAGCCAGGAGAAAGGATGGGGCTGTAGCAGAGTAGATCACAGATGGGAGGTGACACTGAGGAATGGGTTTGGTGGCCTCTGGAACTGGACATCATGCTGGAACTTTTCCATTCAGCATTTTAGAAAACAGCAGGAATCAATGCTTTCACACCAGAAATCAATTAAAGAAGCCCAAATTATTACCATTTGAATAAACAATTATTTCTTTTTTCACCCTCACAGAAGTTTGTTATGATGAACTAAAAGCCAAAACTAATTAACTGATCTGATCACACAAATCATATCAGAAGTGTTTCATCTGGTTTAATTAATTCTTGCCAGAAATCACTGTTACTCTTAGCATATGCTGAGGTTTTTTTCTTAATTTTTTAAACAGTTTCCATTTATATCTGTTTCCAGGACTGCTGGGATTCTCACTCTGCAGATAAAGTGGGAATGTTTACAGAAGCGCTTACTGCCAGAGAGATTTTTAACCCTAGAGACAGACAGTATGGCAAATACCTTGTAGGTCAGGAAAAGGTACATTGAGACCTGAATCTAAGAGGATTTTTTTTTTAGCTACCGAATGAGACAAATAACTTATATGCTCTTCAGTCCATCCTGCTGGTTAACTCTTAGACTGCTGGCTTAGAAATGCTCTGACGAAAATCACTACCAAGTGGACAAGACAGCTCTAGGACTCAACACTGTGCAGTCTTCACTGGCTTTTTTCCCTCTGCACATGGAACATGGGCAGGTTATGTTGGTCATTGCTAGCCAGCTCTACCACAGGACATTTCTTTGTCAAGAAGAACATCCTGAATGAGATGGCATATTTTTCCACCCAGGGCTTGGGATCAAGGCTTGAGAGTGTTCAGGTCTAAGGACAGGATCTGCAACCCTGCAAACTCGCCCCTGAGTCAGGAGAATGTTTCTGAGGAACATGATGAGTATGCTTTTGTCCGCTTGCTGTAGGACAGCTCATGTGTTTTGGCTCTTGATAGATGATAATAGAAAGTCTCTTCCTTATGAGATATTTTGTTAAAAAAATGAGCTGTAAGAATGTGCCTGTGTTTAGAGACTGGAGTCTGGGCCTCTGAGACTAGAGGAGGCTTTGGAGTTGAGATTCAGTTTTGTGAGCCACCACTTGATCTCACACTAGTGTACTCTAGTACTACATACCTGTGTCCACACAAGGGTGGGAACAGTCCTAAACACGGTGTTTATCTTTGTCATCTTTGATTTCCCTATTTATTTCTCAATTGAAAATGCATCTATTGCTCAGCCAAAACTCCAAATCAAGGGGTTGTAAGTGATCATAGAACAAGCCCTCACACCTGCAGGTGTAATTGTAGTTCTGGAATTTGCCCTTCAGTTGTAGTTGCAGGACAGTACTGTGCAAACTGGCTACAGAAATTCTTAGCAACAGGACAGAGTCTTGCTCTAGGGACTGCTGCTTTGGATGTAAAGACCAGAAAAATATGAGAATAGTATTATTTTCCATCTGACTTTCATGAGGACAAGTGACAGGCTTTAAAGTTTAAAATAGCATTATTAGAGCAGTATAAAAATGTACATATTCAAGACATGTCAGTAAGATGGGACATTGTCATAGAATAACGGGTGCTAGCTACTCACATTCAAAGTAGGACAAAGAAGAGGGAGAGGCTAATGTGATTCTCAGTTTCCTAGGGAGCAGAAAGTGAGAAATAAATACAGAAGAAGGGTGCAGTACATCTGAGTATACCCTGCCACGATAAGGACTGTGAGCAGCGCTTCCTATGGCTGTACATTTCAGAGCAGCGTTTGTGCCTGTTTGTGTCTGTGTCTGTAGCACAGATGAAACTCTGCCATTTTACCCCCTGCCAAAAAAAACCCTTAACTGAGACAGGAGTAAAGCTGTCTGTTAGCCTCTTATGCCTTTCCATCTCAGCAGAAGTGGCAAGCTATAGGCCTTTTGAAAAGCAGGGCCTGAGAAACCTTCCCCGTGCCCTCGCTGGCATTGGCTATACTGCCAGGGATCCTGCAGGTCAGCTGTGAGAGCTGCCCTGCTCCAGCTGGCAGAGCTGGAGCACTTGGCTGCTTTGTGGCTGTGATACAAGGGAACTGCTGAGCTTTGACATGAGAAAGGCCTTGTCCTTCTGGGAGGTGGCTTGCCTCTTTCCCTGCCTCATCTGTTCGTGTGTATGGTTCACTACTGTGTCTCCTTTTGGTGATGACTTTGTAAATTGTGGTAATAACAGTGCCTGGAGCTCTCCCTCCCCAGGGGAGTTACCAGAAGTGCACAAAGGTGCTGGTGGGCTCAGTGCTGGAGGGTGCAGTGAGTACTCCTGTGGTGGTCTGTGAGGACAAGGGTTGTAAAGTGAGTGCTAGTCCTGAGGAAGAGACCTACTGTCTCTAGTGTAAGGCTGGTGGTGGCACTCTTCGTGTCCCCAGTCCCTGTGGCTTCCATTCAGACCAGTTTTCTCTTGCAAAAAAAGAAAGCTTCAGCCTCCATTCTGTGGTCACATGCCCTATCCCCAAATGTTTGCACTCTGCCTTTGAGATAGCACAGGCTCTGTGTGTTATGGCCATATTGGGGCATCGCTCCAACAGCACAGTTAAGGTTGTGTTTGCTCATACCTTAACTCTTTATTGACTGCTTTCCAAGGGAATAGCTAGGACCAACATTCTAGAAAGGCACTACATGCTCCTGGCAACCGTCATAAATTTCTTTCTCAGCAAACTTCATATTGCTGAAAATTTATGGGAGAAATGTCATTTGCTGAGCATTCACATTCATTGCAGCAGTTTACACATCAGCAATCAGGTGGCCCTGAAGATGCTGCTGGAGCTGTGTATGATCAAGTGCTCCTTCACTGCCTGGGCACTTCACCACACTTAATGGGTGACAGAGGCCGTACTTTGTTCATGTGTTAAAAAGGCACTGGTGTAGAGTTCCAGAGCAACACCAGCCTGGACTGGGGAAGGGAGTCACACCTTTGCCATGCATGGACTCTGGGTTGGGTCTACCAGCCAGCCCAGTCCGCAAGCCAACCCTTGCATTAGCTAGCAGGCAGGGCTAGTTACCATCAGCACTGGGCTGAGCAGGCACAGAAGCATGGCTTCACACTGGAGTTGTTTTCTTTCTAGTTGGCCCAAAACACAAGAAAAGCAAATATACATGTAGCTGTAGCTGTGTTCATATGCCTCTTGTGTCTCAGTCTCAGCTGTTTTTATTGCTCTCCTCTTTCTCTGCTCTCCACAAACACTTTTCCCTATATGCCATTTCTAATCTCAATAAGAAAAGTATTCCTTTTGTTGCCTTGTGACCCTTATTACCATGTCTACATGGTGCAGGTTTTCACTGGATTAGACTTTTTCAGTGATATAGGGCAAGCTGTAGGTAAAACTGGCTCCTGTGTCTCTCTCAAACTCCCTGTGGTTCCAAAGCCAAGATATCTGCCTTCACCTGTCCATCTTAGCCTTGGTCTATGCCTTAGTCTGCCCCTTAATTCCAGCTGAACCTTATAAGGTTGCATAATGTTTTTCATTCTTTTTAGGTGCATTTGCAATTGCTTCATTTAAGAAGCATTTAAACAAAACATTCAGGCATTTTGCCCTTCTTCAATTGAAGCAGTCCAGAGTTAACTGAAAAATTGTTTTGCTTAATTCAAATCCATATTTTTGAGGTGCACGGGGAAGTAGTCCACTTCATCCTTGCTCTGACGCTGAATTATTTAATCACTTCACTAGTGATATTTTAATGAAATACCCAGGCAGTTATTTTGTTTTGGTTTGTGTTTTTTTTTCATTGCAGAAAAATATTTTCCTTTTATGAACAAGATAGTTTCCTCAGTGTCTGGTTTTCATTTCTAGGGAACAGTCAGCCAACTAACAACCTGACTGGCCAGCACTGATTCTGCTCAGCTGGAGATGTTTTGCAGTATGTGCTATCGCACAGACCCCACATGGCAACACTTTGTACAACAACCAAAAAAAGACAGGCAGAAGAGGGCATGTGACAGTAAATCCCATCATCTGAGGAGTCCCCAGGGACTCTTCAGAGAAGGGAACATTCCTTACGCATGTTACACAAAAGCTCAAAAGGTGATGAGTGACACTTCCCACTTTCATTTCTTTGGGAAGATTTGGTGTCATCACATATGTCTCTACTTTGCCACTAGTGTTTGACTATTTCTCTGCAGAAAGTAAAGTGCCAGCTCACTCTTTACCATTCTCTGTCTCTTAATGATCAATTATTTTTAATTGGAACCTCTTGCATTGTGCCGAATCTTAAGAGGCTTCCATTGAGATCAGGGCTCCAACAAGATGGGAACAGTACCGATACATATGTGGGGACAATAGGGACATTTTTTTTGTCTCAAAGAGCATGATCCTATTTAGACAAGGGCAGAAAAAGAAAGGGAGGTAAGGATGACTGGAAGAATTTGCAGACCATGGACAAGTTTGGGAAAAGTATGACTGCCTCCTGACTTCTAGTCTGCTGCCCTGTCTGCTGGCACACACTGCTTCTCATTTACTAATAAAACTGTCATTGTCTGCGCAGAATTACATGTAAGGATAAATAAAATAGGCTGGTATTGCTACAAAGAACTTTTTCAGCTAAATAAGATGTAGCGAGGGAGATGACGCTGAAAGATGGAATTTGTGAAAATAATGGTTCTCATGACACAGTCCTTCACAGGCTTATTTTTATGTATAAACTTGGTATTACATCTTTATGTCTGTGTTCAAGTAATATATTGTCTGAGGGCAATAGTGAAATGCTGACCAAAGGATACTTTGTTAGCACTTCTAGCCTTAATGAAAATTGATAGTAAAATGGAAGAATCATTTAAGTAAAATTATTGAGTTTCTTGAAATTGTTTTCTGAGAAACATTTGCTTTCAGTTCTCATGTTGAGGGATTTTGATTAAGATTTGATTCAGAATTCAGTGCTGTAAGGTCTTGAAGAAAATGAAGGACATGGAGTTAAAGCATTAACTTTGTTAATGTTGACTCTGTTAGTCCAAATGGCAAAATGAATCTCAAAGACAGAAAATGAGATCACTGTGGGCAACGATAGAAATTCTGTGCCTTCATAACAATGCAAAACTACCCACTGGTTAATTCGTCTTTGCAGGTAAGGGATTTCTTACCAGAAAAGACAGTTTGTGACTCAAATAACCATAACACACAGTCTTTTAAATTTTACAACATTCAGATGCAGCACTTTGGTTTAGCCTACCATAAAAGCAGAAAGTTGATGTGAGTTTTGGTCTGAGCTCTGGAAACCCAGCCCACCTCCTGCCCCTTCTTGGAAGAGGAATACGGTTCAGACTCAGGCTCTGTTTAGCCCCTCTGTGCTTGGGTGCGGTTCCGTCTCTTCCCGTGGTCACTGTGAGCTGCTTCAGAGAGGGCAGATCTTTGCCTTCATCTGCTCTGTGCCTGAATTCTTTAGCTGTCATGAGAGTTGTTTCTGCAAATCCAATAGCTGATTTATCATCTTCAGAGAGCAGAATGTGTAAAGAAAAACAGTATGAGTAAATCCTCTCTCTAGAAGGGCTTTCTATCGACTCACATAATCCCGCTTGGTTCCCGCCTGGTATGCATAGCTGTGTGAGGGTGTCAAATGACATCCCTTTTACTGGCTGTTGGCCCTAATGGAATGCTGCTTTGCACATCTCGTAAAGTAAGGACAGGAAATGCTGCCTGAGACTTTTACATTTTGCCATTAATTAAAATATAAAATTAAAAAATTGAGACGCAAGAGCATTCCAAATAAGAAATGATCTTTTCATCATGGATTAAATAGAAAAGATTCCATCTTTATATTTAGTTTTCTTTTACCCTTTCTAAAGACTGACTTGCTTTAGATAATCAAAGCTGGCTTTGAACTAGCACACAGAAAAAAATCTTTTTTTTTTCCTTTAAAAATAGCCCTATAGATATATATACATATCACAGCCTTTCAGTCCTTTTATAGACAGTTTTGGTTTTTTGTGAGAATGTGAAAGTTCTGAGCAATCCAGAGCTCACGTGGGCACCACAACAAACACAGGGAACAAGGATCAACCACACTATTGCAATTAACACCAGTGTTTAATTAGCAGACAGCTGCATTGGGCAAGGGCCTTTTGATTTTTCTCTCTTCACTGGGCTTTTGATGAGAGATTTACCTACAGTTTTAACTTCTATTTGTTGCACTGCCGTACACTCACACTACACATGCATGCACCCCACATGGAAAATTTGCAGAAGGAAGATGTCAGGCAACTGATCTGATCTGTGCTTTAGGCAAATATTTTTGGAAGTACCTCTCTTTGACTGCCTTCCATAAAAACTCCTAAAGTTATGCTTCTGTTTGTTGGGGAGAGGGAATTACAGAGTATGCTTTGGTGCATTTAGAAATCCTTTTTGGTTTGTTGGTTTACTTTACAAAAACCTGATGTGTGATGCAGGTGGGTGGGTGCAGAGGTCTGCCAGGGGAAAGGCTGGCATCAGGGCAACACACAAACGTTTACTCCAATCAGCTTAGATGCCTCTGTATTTCACTGGTGAAAGAAGTATAGTGGTCTCCTGCTGTTCCCTGTTGTCGAGGCAGGAAACTGTCCAAACAGCCAAGTAATCCTTCTACTTGGCTATCTTTAGCAAATTCAAAAATGTTATTGGAAGTCACGGTATCAGAAAGAAAATGTTGAGGAACTAAGAGATGAAGTGAAAACATGGCAGGAAAGGTGAGTTCTTACTGCTAAGGGCTTGGATGAAACCTTGGACAACTCTATTTTAGGCCTACTGCTGTGATTTAGATTCCACTTGCAGCAAGCTGAAGTGAGTGGTACTGCTCTTAAGAGGGACAACAGAGCTGTGGTGGAGCCTGTTGATAATAAGTGTGTTTGTAGCATATAGAAATTGAGAGCTTGAGGAGTACTGGAAGAGTTAAGCACAGTATAGTACCAGCACAGATGGGCCCAAATCTTTATCTCTGCTATGCCTAAGCACCAGTACAACACAACCATTTTGTTTGAATGTAGTCAACAGCGGTTGATGTTCATGCGTGCCCAGTTCAGTGTAATCTTCTATTTACTTAGCTTGCCTCTTTAAACTCTCTCACACCTTATGTTTGAGTCCTGGCTAGAGTGATACTCCTGTGAAAGCATGTACTCAACCTGACTGGTTTAAATAAGATATTGGAAAACATGCAAATTATCTATTCTAGCTGGTGGTCTTAATCTGGCATTCTCTAAACTAGAATCTACTTGCAAAACATCAGACTGTGGGACAAAGACCTGACAGAGGTGTTTATACAAAGCCTATTATAATTGTATTTAATTTCTTCTGATTTTGAGAGTATTCATTCTCACAACATCCCTATAATATGTAGAAGTGTCACTGTTCCAACTTTATAGACAAGGAATTAGAGACAGAGATAAGATTTTCTAGTCAATCATGAAGATGTGCACCTGAGAATTTAAATGCTTATGAAAAAATGCTTTCCATGTAACCTGCCTCCGTCTTTAGCTGCCTGAAGACTTCAAAAAGTCTGGCTGTATGTGATCTGCCCACTATCTGTGACAGTGCAGGTAATCAAGCACTTATCTTCCAAATCCTAGATTAGTGCCTACTTGCTAGAACACCCTTTTTTGTCTGTCTGGGCCAAATGACATATTTTTCTTCTACTACAACTCCTGGCAGAATTCCCCTTTCACCACAAGCTTTTTCAGGTCCCTCAGTATGTTAACCTGAGGAAAAGGACAGCGTAGTGGGAATAATGTTTCTCGTTGCCTGCCCTGAGAATGACACTGTCTTCCTGCACATCGGTTTGAGAACAATGCTGGAATTGCCAATACCTCCTGTAAGGCTGGAGGTACGGGACAACTGGGCCTCTTCTTTTTTTCTTTTCTTTCTTTCTAGTTCTCATCCTGGCCTTTGGGATCCTTACAGTAGGATCCCAAACCATAACCTAATAGTGTTATGGCTACCCTGGTGGCCACATGATGAAGTTAATTTCCAAGCCCTGTGCAGCCAAAGCCTACTCATAGAGATTACTCCTCTGGGCAGCAGACACTGATTTTCCATCTGTATCTGTAAGAGTAAAATGCTGAAGCAGAGGGTTGCCTATTACCAACCCAAGTTGTGATGCAGCTGGGGCAGCCAAAATTAACAAGTTGTTGCTAGCAGGGTTTCTTGACTAATATGAATTAGTGAACTCCCCCAATTTACAATTGTTATTTAAAAGTGTACTCCAGGCCCTGCTTATTCCTGCTTTCTACCCATATTCTCATTTATCCCAGACCCATAGTTTCCTGGTTAAAGTGGCTGTACAGAGAGGAGCGAGTGAGTGTGTGCTCATGACCCTGTTTAGGCCTGTCTGTTCGCACTGGGCATCATTCAGTGAAATCCCATTTGACTGTGGCTGTGGTAACACTGTGCTTGGGCCCTGTCTTTACCTAATTAGTAGAAAGTGGTGTCTGTGTCTTACTTCCACTGCTCTGGTTTTGAAACAACCAAGTCCCATCCACCTGCACCAGGCAACCTTGGGCCTTGGGTTAAAACTGTAAAAACTCTCCATCCTCCTGACTGCAACATAAATTGGTTCTCTGAGCAGCATTAAACCCTGATGTACATGTTTTAGTTTTAGAGTTTGGGCATCATTTTAGTCAAAATGTGTCAGTTCTAAGTGGGGCATTTGGGAACTTGCCATGACTGTATTTATTCCCCCAATCCTATATTATCCTGTGCAGTGTTGTAGCTGCCAAAACCACATGCTCATGTTGGCATGAAACAATTATCCTGGTTTAGACAGGGCAGGCTTGGCAATAGTCTATCTCGATTAACAGTTATAGTGCCGAAGATTCAGAGTCATCTTTTCCTCTCCAAGTGAGAGACTAAATTTCTTTCAGCTGGATTCATGGTTTTAAAACATAAAAGGAGTGGAAGGCGAGTATGAAGTACCTGTAAGGTCTGCAAAGAAATGAGAATGAGATGGAGAAAAAAAAAAGACTTTAAGATACAACATAGTAATGTTGTTTCTAAACCCATGTGAAGTTATAAGTAATGTTTACTATTGCCAGTTGGTGAACAGAGATGTGTGGTTTTTACTTGCATGCAAAGCTATTGGTTGTGGGCGAAATACTAAGACAAAAACATTCAATCGCTAGTGTGGGTATTCCACCAAAAATAAACCCAAACAAACACTGACATATTATAAAAGCACTTTTTTTCTGAAGACAAACATTCAGTTGCTGCTGCTGTTTGTGAACTCTAGAACTGTTAAAACCTCCTGTTTAACTTGCCTGAAACAACAATATTTTGTTTTAGAAAGTTACACAAATGTCTCTGAAACTTAAGAACCAGTGTTTATATAGTTTTCATAAAAGCGTAGTATATGTTGTAAACTTGCAGGGGCACTGATCAATGAGAACTATTGCTTGCTAAGATCTTGTAAACAGAAAATACTGCATAGACAAGAGTCAAAGGTAAAGGATAGGAAACTTTTCTTTCAAAAATGTGACTAAAAGTGGACTTAAACATTAGTCCAAGAAAAAATGTTTTGCAGTGATTCCTCCTATTTTCTAGACAGCTCCACAGAGACATTTGATTTGTACTCCATTATGAAAGTAACCGCTCCTTTGTTATTGGAACAGTGATAGAGATTTTTATTCTAGAAGGTCAGACACTATCACTACTTGAAATTCTCCAAATTGTTTCCACTGTGAGCAAATTCAGTCTTGATGTGAGTCACATCTGCTTAAAAGTGAATAGGAGTTGCTTCTACTTTACACCAGCATAAAATTTCACCTACTATTTCAAATTTTAAAAATCATCTTAAATCACAGAATGTGGATAGTTTTGCATAAGTGACTTTAAATCCCGAAGTACCTAATAGGAAATACTGAAATAAAAGCATTCAGCTTTAGTGGTTTCTGGTGCAGAGACATTTGCTTTCAGATATGAATGTCTCTAGAATTAAAAAAAAAAGTCTATATGAGTTTTTCCACATCTGGACAAAAAAGGAACACTCACACAGTAAAATGCAGTTTCTCATCCAGCGAGCAGGGATGGGTGGTGAGTGAAGAGCAGGGGGCCTGGCTGCCTGCATGAATTGGGCTGAGCTGCCCATGATGTATTAAGGATTAATTGCATGTTTAGCCCCACAGCTGTGGCTGCACAGCACAGGGGTGTCAGTCACTCCACGGCTCCCATCAGCTCCCAGTCCTTCAGAGCACAAGCTGTTCCAGCCGTTCCATCGCTCGGGCCGGCACTGATGGATTAATGGGAGGAAATGTTTATAGAAAGGTTCAGGTTTCCTAAGTGAGTGGAATGAAATCCCCCTCAGCAATGATCAGCAAGCTCATGTTGTGGAGCAGTTTGAAGCAGCCTCAGTGGCAGGAATGCAAAGGTCTTTTCAAAAAGGGAACTTAACAAGGGGGCAATTCCAGGGAGCATGAGAGGTGTTTTCAAATAGAAGATGTGGCTTTTCTAGAGGGGTAGCATGAATGGGGCTAGCTCTTAAAAGAACTTTTAAATCAGTAGTTCATACTCTCTAAATATAAAAAGTTAAGTTTGAAAGCACAGTGCCCAAATAAAATAGTGCCATCAAAGTGCACCTAATTACACACTATGCTTAGTAAATGAAACAATATCACAGCTACTATGATGGCATCTAGCTAAGGCATCCTAGATCTCTCTTCTGTAACTTAAATTTTAGTATAGGCATAGTTTAAGGTACAGGAAGGGTGATGAACCTAATAAGGTGGCTCAAATGATCATGAGAGAAAAACTGTGAAGTATCATTTCACAGGTGTACAGTTCTGTTTGTTGGGGCACTTTCTGTGATTGTAGCAACAGATCTTGAGATCTAAACATTCATTCCCATTAAAAAAATTAAATAAAATAGACCATTCCATTGAAGCTATCAGCTTCCAGATGACTATGATAAAAAAGAATGCAGGCTTCAGGCTAGCTATTAAGATTAAAGTAAAATTCACCTGAACAAAACTGGAGATAGCAAAGGTGCTGTGGGAAAAAAAAGCCAGTTCAAGGCACTGCTCTTTGAAAGTCATTGAAAAGGACCTAGGCCTTAGTGTTTCCCTAGAAAACTCCACCAGTCAAAGTGAGGATTTAATTTACAACACTTGCAGCACCCTCCAGTTCTCAATTTCAAAGTTCCTTTGGAATGGGAAGAGAGCATTATCCTTAATTTCTAGATAAGGAAACTGGTTTATCAGCTTGCCCTCAGCAAGAGGCAGCGCCTGGAAGAAAACTTGGCTAGGGTGCAAGTACTTCAAGTGAGGGCAGACATTTGAAACCAGCTGTCTCAAAATGTACTCTTCTATTGTGAGGGGCTGGTACTCAGAATGGCCAGTTTCAAGTCACAGCTGAGTTTCTGGTTGATGCATTCACCTAAAAGCCTTTTGCATCTCCTATAACAAAGTGGGGGAGAAGACACTACTCACAGAGCTTCTCCCCATTCTAAAATATGCCAAGTGTTCAAAGACTGAAAGAACTTCTTTAGAGCCCTTGTATTAAAAATTATTTATTTAGTGATCTGTACATGGGGTGAAGCAGGGCCTCATACAGACCTTCAAAAAATCAAGTAAAAACATAAATACATATTTTCTTACAAAAATGAGATTTACAAAATATACATACTGCACTTGTCTTACACACTTTTTTTCTTCCACGTGCACATTATAAAAGACAAAAACCCAAGCCCTGCAAGTTTGAAATCAGAAGGATTTGGCTGATGGGCTCATTCCTCACGCCCAGACTGCTGGTACACCCTCAGACAGCAGCAGTCTATCCCCCCTCACCCTGAACAGGTTTTTTCTTTTCTAAGTTTCGTTCCAGATACTTTTCCCCAAAAAACATGAAGAGCAGCTATAGGGTGGAGACTTGCTAAAAATCCAGAATGTCCTATTTTGTCCTTTGACAAGAATATACACACACACATATACTTATAAAAACAACCCTTCAGTGAATATAAAGTAGTATGCAAAAAATAAAATATGAACAAGTCAACATAAAAATTTTCAGAATAGAAAAATCTGTCACATTTCAAAAAGAAAATGATGCAATTGATGATTAATTTTTGAATGTTTTTCCTTCCAAGGCATGATCACTGGAAACTTAACCAGCTGTATTTTAGCCGAAATGAGAAGGCTCCTCACTTGCAGTAACTGCGTGCTTTTAAGCCCCAAACCCAGCCCCCTGCTGCACCACCAGTCATTGCCATGCAGCTCAGGGAACCTGAGGAGCAGGCAAAGGGTCCATCGTGAGCCAAAAGGATTCCTCCTGTCCCCAGAATCTGGCTATGTATTGACTTTGTCTGCAGAGAGCTCACTGCAAAGCAGGAGAGAAAGCAAGTTTATGGGAAGGAAAGAAAAAAACCCCTATCTTTACATTACATATTTTAATGGCTCTTGTTTTGGCAGGTGCTCTCGGTTAAGCTCTTCTTGCCCTCTAAATCTTGCGTTTCCTTCAGCTTAGAAAAGCGACCCATATTGAACGGTAGGAAAACATCCTGCCTCCTCCTTTTTTCATAAAAGGAATGTTTATTTCTGCGAGCTTCTCACATCCAAGGGTGAACCTCAACGACTTCTTTTTGTCAGTTTGCCCATAAAAACCGATCCCATGCTTATGCCTTTCTACATAGAAAACACTTTTGTTTCCCCCTTTGTCTCCTAGAACAAAGGCAAGGGGGAAAAGCCTTCTGCTGAAAAGCAACAAGTCATTTCTTTTCAGGGTGTGGAATAGCAACCGCCTCCTTCCCCACAGCAGCAAGAACAACAGATGGAGGGCCGAATTTTTTACTTTAAAACAATTACAACAGGTATCACTGAGGTAAAAAGGAACTTGTGAGCTGAGAGAACAGAGGCATCTCCCCAGCACCCGGTCGGGCTGTAGCCGGCTGTGCAGTACTCACGTGATGGCTCCGCCGAGCTGGAAGGAGCAGGCAGCGAGCTCAGGCTCGGGGGTCACCCTGCCCGCGCTGCAGTTTGGCCCCAGCTATTCAGTCAGGGAGCATGGGGCTACTTCTCAACACATCTGGCTTCCCCTCCCTCTTGTCCAAAGCAAGGCAGGATGATTTTAGTTGAGTTGGAGGTTTTTTTCCTGGACAGGGGTAGCAATGGAGAGAAATAGGGGAACGTCTTCTGGGTGAAGGACTCTCCCATCCCACCAGTGGCCTCTTTTTCTGTCCTCTTGCACTTAGTTGGGCATAAGCACCACTGAACATAATTTGACTGATCCTTTATGCAATGATTTCTTTTTTTTTTTTTTTTTTAAAAACCTCCCGTGAGGAAGAAAAAGTTTGGAATAGCCTCCCTTCCTTCCTCTTCAGGGAGCCACTGTCCTACTCTTCTGCCGAGGATCTGTCTTCTCTGCATGTGTGCATGCGTGAGTGTGTGTGTGCCAGAGGGGGCAGGGGGGCCTCATACTGCTGTCTCGCCTTTGCTGCCGGTGCTGAGTCTGTGGTAGAAGCGTCGCCAGGACTGAAGGGTTTTGCCAGACCAGATCCAGAAGCCAGTTGTGATCCCAACAATCATGGTCATGAGGTACTTGATCATGAAGACAGTGAAGTCTGGGCTCATAGGGGCAAAGTGGCTGGGACAGGGCACGGCATACGTTTTGCAGGTCTGGAGGAGCCACGTCTTCTCCCAGGTGCCACGGAAGGCCTGCTCATAGAAATAACATGCCAGGACAATGGTGGCAGGCACTGTGTAGAGGACACTGAAGACACCAATGCGCACCATCAGCTTCTCCAGTTTCTCCGTCTTGGTGCCATCGTGCTTCATGATGGTGCGGATGCGAAACAAGGACACGAAGCCAGCCAGCAAGAATGAAGTGCCAATGAAGAGATACACAAACAAAGGTGCCAGCACAAAGCCCCTTAGTGAGTCCACACTGTAGATACCTACGTAACACACCCCACTGAGTACATCCCCATCCACCTGCCCCATGGCCAAGATGGTGATGGTTTTGACAGCGGGCACAGCCCAGGCAGCCAGGTGGAAATACTGGGAGTTGGCCTCAATGGCCTCGTGGCCCCACTTCATGCCAGCGGCCAGGAACCAGGTGAGGGACAGGATGACCCACCATATGGAGCTGGCCATGCCGAAGAAGTAGAGGATCATGAAGAGGATGGTGCAGCCTTCTTTCTTGGTGCCTTGGGCCACAGTGCGGTAGCCATCCTCAGAGAAGCGCTCCAGGCACACCACCCGCTCCTCCAGCAGGAAGCCTGCTGCATAGGCCACTGCCACCATGAAGTAGCAGCCCGAGAGGAAGATGATGGGCCGCTCCGGGTAGCTGAAACGACGCATGTCTACCAGGTAGGTGAGCACGGTGAAGAGGGTGGAGGCGCAGCAAAGCACGGACCACACACCCACCCAGAGCCGGGCAAATCGCACCTCCGCCTCCTTGAAGTACATGAGCCCGTTGGGGCGGGCTGGCTCACAGGGCGCCCCGCAGTCCCGCTCCCCCAGGAATCGGTAGCCCAAGTAAGAGGGCACTTTGAGCTGCCGGGGGCAGGAGAAGGAGAAGCCAGAGGGCGGCTGCGGTGGGGTGAGAAAGTCAGGCAGGTAACCAGCTGTCGGGTGGACAGTAGCCCCTCGGCCCGCCGCACCGCCAGGCCCTGGCGGGGCATCCGAAGTGTTCTGCCCCACGCAGATCTCACCCGCGCCGTGGACAGGGAAGTTCTCGCAGCGGAGCCGCTCGGGCCACTGGAAGCCGAACTTGTTCATGAGGGCCTCGCAGCCCTGTCGGGCGCGCTCGCAGAGGGAGCGGCAGGGCGGGATGGCCTGCTCCAGCACGGTGCACACCGGCGCGTACATGGAGCAGAGGAAGAACTTGAGCTCGGGCGAGCACTGCACCTTGACCAGCGGGTAGAACTGGTGCACCTCCAGCCCCGCGTCCTCCTGGTTGGTGTGGCCCAGCAGGTTGGGCAGGATGGTCTGGTTGTAGGCGATATCCGTGCAGAGCGGGATGGAGATGGGCTGGCAGAAGCCGTGGTCCGGCACGGAGATGCCCTTCTCGCCGTGGTACTGCTGCGACGCCGCGCCCGCGGGGGTGCCCAGGAGGGCGGCCAGCAGCGCGGCCAGCCCCAGCCAGGGGGCTCCGCCGCTCCGCCCCGCGGCAGCCCGCATCGCCGCCGGGGGCCGGGGCAGCCTCGGGGAGCGCCCCGCAGCCCGCATCGCCGCCGGGGGCCGGGGCAGCCTCGGGGAGCCCTTCAGAGCCGGCGGCGCCCCAGGAGCATCAGCGCCCGGAGGGCGGCGGCGGGGCCCCTCGGCAGGGGGGAACGCGGCTCCGCGCCGCACCTCCGACACTTTCTTCCTCGGTTTCGGCTCCAGCGGCGGCGGCGCTTCCCTCGGCGAAAGTTTGCGGGGCTGCTCCGGCCGGAGGAGGCGGCGGCGGGGCGGGCGAGTCCCGCGAAGCCCGGCGGCGGCTCCTTGCGGCTCCGCGCAGGGTCCCCGCCCGGCTGCGCGGCCCCGGCGCTGCGGATTTGGGGTTACGGCTAAACGGATTATTACCGCGCCCGGCTGAGCCCTGTATTTCACTCCGGGGCTTAAATAACTTTTAAAATCCAATTACCGCGCGATCCTCCGCGGCGGCTGGGCTGGGCTCCGCTCCGGGCGGACGGCGCTGCTGGGCTGTGAGTCCGGGGGCAGCCGTGCACTCTGCCCTCCCTCCGTCCGTCCGTCCGTGTGTCCGTCCCGCGGCCCCAACAGCGCCCGCCCCGGCGCTCCCGGCACACAAAAAGGGCCCGGCCGCGCCGGCACCGCCCCGGCCCCGGCCCCATTCACAAACCGCGCCGGGGGCGGGGCCGGGGGAGGGGCAAAGTTGGGAACAACTTACTTTTTGGGTCTTTTTTTTTTTTTTCCCTTTTCCCCGGGATCCGCCCGCGGGTCCCCCCCACCCTCCCGAGCTGCAGGGCACAGCCGGCGGCGGGGGGAGAGCAGACAGCTCGCTCAGGGTGGCCCGGTGAAACTAAAATTAACTGGCTGCTTTCTGAGCGGGCTTTGAAAATGCGAACAGCTGCCCGTGCCCAGAGTTATTAAAAACGAAGAAGAAAAATAAAAAAAACCCAACGCAGCGTCGGGGTGCATTTGCAGAGTGAGCTTATTGCGTAGCTGGGATGCTCGTGTGTGTGCGCCATCGCCTCCCCCAGCGTGGAGGGGCGAGTGTTTGATTTGTTATCGCAGCATGACCGTTGCGTTTTGCTGGCAGAATAAACGCTTTATTCATGCAGATCTAAGCCCTGGCTGGGGGAAGGCAGCTTTTTTTGAAACGTCCAGTATTACCTAAGCAGAGAGGAGAAATTTTAAATCCTCGTCTGCACTGCTGCAACTCCTTGAGAGACTCGGAAAAGCTGTATAAAACCGGGAGTTCCTCTGTGAAAGCACCCAGCCTGCTTGCAAGAGAGATAAAGGCATAGGTCAGGAGAGGGCTGTTACTGGCTGGCCAGGTGATGCTGAGCAGATCTAGAGCTAGACATTTGCTAGGGACAGAAATGTGAGCTTCTCAGCATGGCTGTGTTTTGAGGTGCACCACCGAAACACGGGGAGCAGGGACCATCCAGCCCATGTGCAGCACAGAATGGGGTGCTCAACAAAAGCCCTGCAACAAGGCCTGCTTTTCCTTCACACTGGCCTGTGCTCAAAGCCAGGCTCCACCCAAGTAGTTTTCAATTTACCCTATCCCTTACCTTTCAGGATGGAGGTTCCCTGAACTTTGCTACTCAAATTCATAGTTTACTCCTCTGCTGGGGATTGTGATCCTATTAACAGCTAAGCAAATACACCAATCTGTACCATCCTCCAGGGCAGTTCAGGAGAGCAGGGTTTGGCTCAGGGAACTCCAACAGCAACTGTGGGACAAATGTTGCCCATATCCTCTCCTCAGGACCAGTGTGTCCTCATGCCAGTAAGACCATGGAGCTGCAGCTTTTGCTACATTTGTTAAGAGAGCTTGACAGTTACAAAAATGTTTACTAAAATAAATTTACTCCTCTTTAAAAATACCACTCTGCATAGGAAAAAAAAATACATATGGGAAGGGCTAGCTAGTCATGGCCGCAACAGTTCCTCTGGAAAAGAAATAAATATTTTCTTGATTCTCAGTTACAGCTGCTTGAGAGTACCTTAAAGTTTTTCAGTTTGTTACTGAATTCCTTACTTTTCTACACCCCTAGTGACTAGGCAGGTTTTTGTGATACTCTTCACCTAAATAACCACCCATGGCACAAACTTACATGAACTTGTCTACTCTATTGTTTGTTCTTTGGCTGTTAGTAACTTTCAAAAATATTATTCTTTCCAGTTGTTTTTTATTTGTTGTTGCTGGTTGGTTGGTTTTCCGAAGGGTTGATTGTTTTGGGCTTTTTCCCCTGTCTTTCTGTAACACTCCATGAGCTGTTGAGTCATCTATCTGTAATAATCAACTTAAAACCTCTATTTTTTTGCTTTGGCTTATCTGGCTGACTTCATCTGCGAAGCATTTTGTGATATTCGCTATGAAAAACATGGGATGAAAGGAGATGTTTCGCTGGCAGACAATGACAATGCAGAGAAAGTAAAGCAACCACAGACTTTCTGTCCCATGGATCGCTTGTTCTGATTTCTGTATGTAAAGCAACTAGTTCAGAGCTACTAAAATCGTACTGCAAGAACATGTCTTCCAGAAACAGGGAGACAGTGACAGAAACTATTCAGAGTAAGGAATGTCAAATCAAGTGGCAAGTCTTTAACTGGGTATTTATTTACAAGACAGGGCAGATGGCATCAGTGGCTCCCCCTGTTTTCTACAGTCCCATTTGTTAGAGTCATTCATCCGAACAGTGGTATGAACAAAAAGATGGCTGGGATCTCCGGTACACACTGTAAAAGCTGTGTGACTCCTTTACACTTACGGTGAACATAACATAGAACCAGAGTGAAGCAAAAGGAGAAGAAAAAGCAGAAGGGTAGGCAGAAAGGATGAAGGATTATGTCCTAGTTTATTTCCTAAGGAGATAAGAAGAGAGTAACCTTATCACACGGAATGGTGCTGCTAGGCCATCCCAGATGGCAGGAATGTGCAACAGGATTTACTAAGATGGATGAAGAAAGTCTCTTGGGCGTGTTACCAAATTCCAAGATTTTTTTTCTATTTAAACCCACTGGGAGATGGGAAACAATCACTGAGAGAGGCAATGGCTGCCTCAAAGTGGCACATTGTGGTGTAAGAAAATCCCAGGCTTTTAAGTCAGTCTAAGCCATTTCGACAGCTTTCAGGGGACAATAAAGAAAGGGGGGGGGGGAGGGGGGAACCCAGCAGCAAAATTCCAAGATTCTGGAATGCAGGTTACTCCAAAGCATCCAGAACCTCTGTAAGCAGCATCAGCCACACTTCAAACGGCAGCCTGCAAAATTACTTAAATTTCCTCCCAACAGGAGGGATTCTCATCAGCACATAAGCACAGCAGCCACCCTTAGCCAGGTTGTCAGTCACCCAGAACAAACGTGCTGCACAAGACTTTGCAGCATCTGAGAAGTTGTCTATTGCAACCACACAGCAGTTCAAAAGGTTTCCTCTCAAAATCTCCTAACTGCTAGTGTTCTGAGTATACCACAGGGTCTGCCAGCAATGAACCTTCACAAGCAAAGTCTTGGCAAGTCCAAGATTCCAGGATAAATTTACAGTCTCAGGTGTTGATACCAGCTCTGGAGCTGTCTGAGTAGACTACTGTGCATAGGGAGGAATTGTTAGGAGCCAACAGTTATGTTTTTTTACTAATTTAAAAATAAATTCAGTTCAACTTTCTAGCTAAATCAAAGTGAGGAGTGGCATGATGTCTTCTCCTGCAGTTTTAAAGCCTCCTTAGATGGTGGCAATATATTTTTCCTTGTTTCCTATCCCATCTGATAGAAAACTCTTCCCATGGGGGGAGGGAAATAAAAACAAAACACCCTCTCCCCACCCCACCACTTATTTTGCGTGCCTGAGGGAGAACATTTTCAGATTACCTGTTGCAAGGCTTCCAGCCCTCCCTGCCCTCAGAAGAACAAAAGCCATTGCTTCCCCTTCCCCTTCCACCTGCAGAAACCTGCTGGACCTCACCTTCCTGGCTGTCCTGCTAACCAGCTCTGCCAAAGTTCCAGTGTGATCCCCTGAATTGTGAGATTTGTCCATCTTACTTTTAGTAACTAACTTTTATGGCATTTTTAACCTCGACATTTTGAAGCTTACTTACATACAGTCTTACATGATCAGACAGGCTATTGAGCTAAGAACATCAAAATTTGCACTCCCTAAAGCTTAGTGGAGAAATGCCAGAAGCCTGGGGGAAAATTATGCATTTGCCTCTTTTACATAATTATTTGCATAATTAGAAATAAAATAAGTTCACAGTATTATAACTGCTTGCATTTCTATCATTCTGATAGATTACTCTAAATCACATCTTGTTTGACCTTACCAAAGAAATAGAGTCCTTCTGTAAAGAGGCAGGAGAGCATGGTATTTCACAGCCAGGCAGTGGGGAAGGCAAGCCCCTGCCCCCCACCACGGAGCCTTAATTTGAAATTAGATTGAAGCTCGAAGAAACTGATTGAAAAGAGCATATGGGGAGGGCATAGGTGACAAAAGGAAGGGGATACTGCTGGAGGGGATGCGGTTTCCCACAGTGAGAAAGGTAAAAGCTGGTTGCATCATGGATTTGTAAGATAATTATTAGTTTACAAAGTAGTATCCCAAAGGATATAGGGAAGCAGCGCTGTCCTCCACATTTATCATCAGTTTGGGGAAAACTTTAGGAAACATTCAGGACGATGAGCTATCAGGCTGATGATTGCCTTTATCTTGCAGATTCATGAATAAGAAAACAAAACCTGAAGCTGATCTGCTCATCCCTGCTCAGCAGTTCAGTGAGGACATCAGTTGCATTTTAACCCTTGCATGACTCCTTGAATCCCCCTGTTTCTTTAAAGTGAATTCAATCTGCTTTCTCACAGTTTTAGGGTTGCAGAGGCCCTTTGGTATAACATGCAGGAAATCCCTCCCTATTTCACTTTCTTAGGCTAGGTGCTTTTTTGACAAGACAAATTCTCTGCTGGCAGCAGTACTATTGGCCAGGTCCTGCCACCATTCTGTCTGGGTGCAGTATATTGCAGTATGAAGAAGGGAATATTCCAGAAACAGTGGAAAAAGATTACACTTGTATCTGCTGTCCTCTTTCCATCAGTGAGGAAGACCCTGCTCTAAGAATCTGGATTTTGCATAGGCATGTGTAAATTTACTATCTGATCCTTTAAATCTTAAAAGGTGCTTCTGACCTCTGTGGTGGGCAGATACTTCCCAAAACTGCAGTAGCTGATTTTGAACTATTTTATATGTACATTGGGATATGTGATATGTCAGCCTGGCCAGCATCAGAAGAAGTGTTCGGAATGGACCTGCCTCAGGCTCCCTGGGCCAGCCACCTTCTCTTGGATATTTCAGGAGTCCCAGTCTCACGGGTGCTCCAGGTTATCCTGAACTTCTTCCAGTGTCTGTGAAAATGACTCACAGATCTGCAAAGGTCTCAAGCAGAGTCAGTCCTTGCTTTGTAACTCTAAAAGTATTACAGATCCAAACAAATATTAATATACCCTTCCCTACCCTGCTCTCATAGCCATGCAGTGTTTTTTTGGAAGCTCACTAGTGTCTTTTTGTGGTTGAAGCTCCCCTTCCCAGAACTATATTCCCTAGATCTCTCTTCCACACCATGGATCCTTGACCTAGTTTATACTCTTGTCAGATATCTCTTTTCCTCCAAAACTCAGAGATTTTGTTCCTTCTGTGTGATTCCCCCTTCTGTATGCCCCCTTTCAATTTCCAAGGCCAAAGACAAGTGCTAACACCTGATCTCTAGGTCTTTGTGAAGGAGCTGCACAATTACAAAGACAACTGTCTGCAGAAAGGCTAGAGAAAACTGATTTTCCTTCCTTGTGCTAGCTAATTCCATACAGCTATCCCATTTGTTAGCTGCCATTAAGGCTACTTCAGTCTCTTCCCTGGGAGCATATCTGCAAGCAGCTCTAGCCGAGTAAGGCTGTTACAAGTGAGGTATGTAACAATTTAATGAAAACCAGCCAAGTTTGTGCATAAATTTCCCAGATCACTGCAGATGGTGCCACAATATTTGTGAACAGTGAATTATGTTTTGCTTCCACCCCAGGGTTGGTGTGGACATAGTGTCTGGCTGCTCTGAACACTCTTCTGTTGATACCATTTGATTGTCAGGGAATGCTGAAATGCTCAGATGTGCTGTGGTATGCCTTTTGTCATTTAGGCCCAACCTTGGTTTAATTTTGTCTTTTTATAGACTCATCTACTTGAGATTGCATCTTAAATCTTCTTTAATGCACAGACTGAAGGCTTGCACTTGTCCTGTTGGAGTTGATGGGTAATTTTTCACTGGTTTCAATGGAAACAGATCGGGATACTCATCAAACACCCAAACTCTGTTTATGTAGGAAGAAGAACCAGACTTAGCCCAAAATAAGAGATGGGAAAGACCCATTATATCGTTTAGCCCCTGCTATTACATATGCTAGTGGTATAATTAGTCTAATTTTAAATGCCTTGAGTAATGGGACTATTGCCATCTCTCTTGGGACGTGGTTCTGCCATCTAACAATCATATTGGCAGGAAGCCACTGCCTGATGTTCAAACAAATGGTTTATCTTTGCTTGATTAAGTCTCACTAAAGATGAGTACAGCCTCCAGAAATATGTTGTTTCCAAAGCTTAGAAAAGAAGGGAAGAAGAGCTGTTATTCAATACAAAATCTGCCAGATGTCTAAAGAGGCTAAGGAATTCCTAAGCCTCTGTTTACAAAATCCTGTCTCCTCCTCCTATGAATGCTTAAGTTACCAATCACTGCTACCATCCTATGTTTAGGGTAAAATTTCCTTAACCAACTCCACTTTCAAAATTGAATTGGAAAGAGAAACAAACAATTTAATTACTTTTATTTCCCTCTTCTTGACAGGCTTGTGTAAATTAACCCTCGTCCTCCACAATTCCAGTTAAACTCTTGGACAGAATTGTTTCTTCCTTTGGTCTCAATCATGCCTTGGAGACCCAATTGCCGAACTGATTCCCTGCTTTGAGGCCACGTGAGGGTTTGCTGTGTGGGACTACTGCCTGCTGCACCCTTGCAAGCCCTGAGGGTGGGTGATGCTGCTGTGTGGAGGATTTCCATTCCCACAAGAGCCCCCAGGCAGCGGTGGGGGGTATGTATTTCAGTGTAGCAGTGCTGTGAAGGAAAAGAGGCAGAGGGCTGACACCAGTGCCTACAGGCAGCTCTCACGAGAAACTGGGATCCTGAGGTTTGTGGACCAGCATCACATGCTCTCCTTTACTTTCTCTTAATCAATCATTTCTAAACTCTGATTTCTGTCTTGGTGTCAGCCTGCACTGACTGCACTCTCTTGGAGCTGGGACCAATGGTGCTCTGAATGGTGCTGGAGATATTCAGCTGATTTCCTTCCTTGGAGGGAGGGGAACCTGAAAGCAGCATTTCAAGTAAGCTCCCTCCTCATGGAGTCTCTGCAGGGAATGAGGGCCCATTTTCTTAATTACATGTTCATTAGTATGTTTAGTGCTCTCCTCCCTCTCTTCCCCCAGCCCCGCCACCTGGGAGTTCCTACTATGTTACTGAAAAGCCACAGAGGTTTATTTAAATACCACACAGTCAGATTGGAATGAAAAGCTATGAAGCTTCCCCTCTTTAATACTTTTTGAAATTATTTATGGGCTATGCTTCTTGCCTGCGTAGAAGGTGCCTTCTGAGATTCCTGCAAGTCAATGCAGAAATAGCTGTTTGAATTGAGCAATAATTAGAAGCAGATGGAGCAAAGCAAAGCATCAGAGAAATCCCATTCTGCTAAAGAAACACTGCTGTCTGAAATAGATTTCCACTGCATGTAACATTTTCTCATAGAGGCTAAAAAGAAATAGCGTATCTTATGTCTGGTTTGCACCTACCAAAGCTGGGAAATTCAAAGTAAGGTCTGCAATTCCACTCTGAATTCAGCCTCAATCCACATGGCGTTTGCAGCCCCTACGTTTGTTTGCACCACAGTTACAATTTCTTTTCTTTGCTAGACCTCATAACAATGGAGATTCAGCTACTTTTTGTGAATGTGTGTATATTTATATTGAAATTTTTTTCTCAGTCTTTGCTGGGTTTTCGTGGTTGTTTTGGTTTCGGGTTTTGGGGGATATGGTGCAGGGTTTTTGTTTGTTTTTTTTTATGTTTTTGCTTGGTTTGTTTGTTTTTAAATTATTTAAAATTCTGAGGAAACGTTTGTGACTTAAGACACATTACCATCTTTTGTAATCAACACACTTAGTCTGGGAAAGGTATTCAGAGCTCTCAAATCCTAATTTGCTGCCAAATTCTTATGTGCTTGATGTGGTAGACTGTTTCACTCCTGAGTTCTAAAAATAACAGATCCTGCTCTCGTTGCTCCCACAGATCATCCCTTTGAGTTCAGAGATAACTGAAAACTCTCAGCACCTCAAGGGGATCCGTACAGCACCCAAGCTCAAATTTTAACTCTGTTTCTCATTTGCTTTGCTCACATGAGTGCAACTGGATGCAGTTTGCTGCCAGGCTTTTGTTGAACCATGTTGGAGCGAGCTGATTTTCTTTTGATGATTATAACTTATTGACCTGATAGAGAGCCAAAAAGCCAGATTTTGGTCGAGAGCCGAGGCAGGACCCACGGGGCAGGAAGGGATGCTGGGAATGCGGCTGATGGCATCCCTCTGTTTGACCCTGCCTCTCGGCCCCGTGCTGCTGGAGGTGCAGGGTTTTGCCTGGGTTGTGAAGACTGAAATTCCATCTGCTGATAGCTTTTAAAGAGCAATTGCAGAAGCAGAAATGTCAATGCTGGTGTCTTTGCCATACTTCTACTAGTTTTAATTTCATTAAGGTGGTTGCTGGTGGTGGTGGATACTGTGGGAAAAATGAGATCTAATATTAAAACAATGACTTTATGGGCAAAGCAAAGAAGTCCTCCAGTAGCATCCTAGAAGCAGCCCCCCATGGTGTGTTGGTAATGGTTCCAGTGCTAATTTTGGAAACTGTATGGACACTGATAGCATTTTTTTTTAAGGTTGTTGATCTGTGGGCATTTGCAAAGTGCTTTAAGCTGTTTTAACATGAATTTGAATGAGGCAGCATCATGCCAGTGGCCCTGGTTAGGGAGGCAGTAGGCTTCTAAAATGCATCATTGTTATCATTGTTATTATCCAAGTGCAGTGGTGCTTTTCTAGGCATAACAGTAATGGCATTTTCTGCCCAGTGAGATCTTATTCATGCAAGTTCTCATTGTGGAAGAGAAGGGCGGTGACTCATGAAACAGCTTGTGAAAAGTGGGACAGATGAAGTGGTGACTGTCCCCAGACGTCCCCCTGCCCTGTGCCAGGGATGGCTTCCTCCAGGGCAAGGACATCTGCACTCAGCTCAGAGCCATTCCAGGACTGCCTTTGCATGGCTCACTGTGTTAGAGCAGTTCAGATCTGGCGCTGGCTTACTTCCTTTCTTTGGGCTGCAAACTGAGGTGGTTCCTGAAGCCACACTACTTTTGGCCCAGAGATCCCTGCACGAGGGGCAGCTGCTCGCAGGAGAGCGGCAGGGCAGGGCAGGGTGGTGGGAGCTGCTGCAGCCATCTGATTTTCATCTGTATCTGTGACTCAACACTCTCCCCGACCACACGGGTCAGCTCTTTGTAAGTAAAGTCTATAGGCGTTGGTGCCTAGATATTACGCAGATTGGGTGAGTTAGGGCTCTCTGAAACAACCTGAGCAGCTGAATAATTGACTCCAAATCTGCTCAACAGTTTTCCAGAGAAACATTCTGTTTTCCAAGTATTTCTAAGGTAACTGTGCTTAAAACATCAAAGATCTAAAAATTAGATTTGCTTCAAAAGCATGTATCTTAAAGCTGGATAGTTTTGTTTTTATTGTTTGGGGTTTTTATATGCTAGACTGACTCTCCCTTCATGATGCTCTCAGGTTCTGGGTGCCCACCAACCAGGACTGTGGGTAGGGAGGAGACACAGGCCACTTCTGAGCTTCTTTAGAGGCATTCATCCATCCCAGCAAAGCTGCAACTGAAGCCAGGCAGACGAAAGCCAGCACAAGTGGTATTTAGCTAGATGAATTCCCTAAGGTCTGAGTGCTTGTTTCCTAACAGGGCCAGCTAAAAAAATCCAAGAACTGGCATGGGGATTGTATAAATTTTATTATTGTTTTTGTCTATCTTTAAAAGTATTGATTTGAAAGTACATATTTTTCACTACATTTTTATCAAAATCACTTTTGAAAAGAATTGCTTGTTGAAAACCTTTCCGAGAAAATTCAATTTACTGCTAGCATTTGAAGTCATCTTTTTTTTGAACATGCTGAAAAAATGACAATTGGGATAGCAGCTCGTGAAAGCATCATGGGGGAAAACCCAAAATGTTTCTGAAAAATACTTGAAAAAAGTCTGTATGCCACAGTCTCTTCCTTTTCATGAGTATACAGTTAAAGGAGAAATCAGGTCCATTTTAAATGGAAAAATGCCAAGTGTTTACCTCTATAAACAGAAGCAAAACCAAAGCTGAGCAAACCCAAATTATATAGCCACTGAACCCAAGCACTCTCTTCACTGGAGGAGGAATTAGTGGCTTGCATAATCAAGCCTGGGGAGCTCATTTTGTCATGCTCAAAGGACCACAGTGGTGCAACAGTAGGGGTGGAGGGATCAGCAAGCACCAACAAAGAATTCCCTTCATTTTTCCATTTTAAGGCCTGAGTAGAGGAAATGCAAAGCCCTTCTTTTTTTTACTCCCTCCTTCCCCCCCCCCCCCCCTTTTTTTTTGAAGGGTAGATGAAAAGAATGAAGCAGTAAAGAAGCCAGGTTGACACCTGTATCTATGACAGCTCAGGCAAGGCAAATAGTGGGAAAGCATCCGCTGGCAGCAATTTGAAACTGTCCCCTTCCTGACTTGGAGGCTTTGACTGATGGTGCAGCTTTGTGCAGCCATATGGTTGAACATCTTGAAGGGCCGGCAAAAAGCTGCTGCTGCCAGCGCTGGGAAGGGGAACCAAGTCGTTATTGGAAACCAGATCTCCGAGAGAGAGGAGTCATTAATACAAAATTTTGCTTCATGCTTGACCGTCCTCTCTGGGCACAGGACCCAGCGTGGCACTGCAGGAGAAGAGGCCCAGCCTGGCCGCCGGGCACGGCTGTGCCAAGCCATGGTTAAAAGGAAAAGCTTCTTCCTCAGCGCTTAGTGCACAGCGTGGTCTCTTCACAGTGCAGCATTCCCCTCTTTACACATGCTTTCAAACACTCTCTCCTTTTATTCACCCAAGCCCAAATTCCGCTTTGTTATAAACTGCCACGTTTGTTCTCCCTGTATTGCAGCACCAGGAGGACGAGGCTTGTTCTTCCCAGGCTGCAAGTGAGACCTGAAGAGAGCAGAGCCCCTGCAGCCCCTGGCAGCACTGGAGCCCATTAATGGAAAGCAGCTCCAGGGCCAGCGAGATAAGGGTTGTAATGACCACCGTGGGTTCCCGCTTTCCCTTTTATTACTTGGTGCGTTACATTCGTTTCCAGCAGAGAAGAGTTTATGTGTGCGTGGCTGCACCGGTTGTGTTGGACCGAGCTCCCTACATGGTTATGTGGATGGACTCCAGGGACAGAACTGCACTTCCCCTTAATAAGCTCCTCGCACCACATTAAAGATAAAAGGGGAAGGGAAATATTTATATTCTGACAAAGCAGCTCTTCCCTTCAGGCTCTTGTTTTATTTATTAGCTTGCTCTGTCCCTCTCTTGCATTTTTTTTCTCTCTATTTCATTGCCTGTGCTCTCTTTTTCTCCTTTCTTCACTAATTTCGTCCCTGGGAGACAGTGACAGCAAAACTTAAGAATCGCTGCCCAAGACATCAGATTCAAATTGTGTAATTCCCAGTTGATAACTACAACTCTCCCCCCATCTTTGTTTTTTAACACAAAGTAATGATTTATGGTGCTTTAACAATTGAATTCATTACATCTGGTTTACTCCAATTGCTTTAGATGAAACTGTAGAAATAGGCTGAGTTCAGTTTTTGATGGTGGTTGTTGTTGTCTATTTGTTTTTTATACATTGCAACACAGATGCTGAATATCCTCCCTTGTTTGTGTAGGCAGTGGAAACCACTATCATTCTTGTCTGGAGAAGCCCTTACTGAGGCATGACACAGCTACACCGAGACCTTTCTAACCTCATTCATCAAATACTTCCTTTCCTCTGAGGCCTTATCCTGGGGGACCATTCATTTCCTTCAACTAATATGCCACACGAAAGGAATCTTGGGTAGATTCCTGTGTCTGGGTCTAGCTCTGAATTTGTATAAGGGTTTAAGAAGAAATGCAATATGTGGTATTGTTGTCCATTCTGCTTCTTTTGCTCCTTCTCAGACATTGCAGAAAATCATGTGCTGACTTACAATGTCAGGGAACACTGGTGTCCGTGTTATTTTTAGAGCTGTGTTTTTCTTGCCACCATCAAGTAGCCCTCTTCTAAGAGTGAGGCAGCAAAATAAGAAACTTGGTGCCCATAAGCTTCACCTCAGTGACATCTATATGTTTCTCCCTGTTGTCACAGAAGTGCAAAATATCTGCAAAACACAGTCTTTACACCACCAGATTAAGTGGTGTAAACTGCAAACTGCTGAATGAATGAATGAATTCATCTGGCTGGGGAACAGACTGGGTTTTTTTACTTTTCACAATCGTGCCCCCCAAAAAAGCACCACAGCTCTGTTTCCAGACTGATCAGGAAGGTAAAGGAGTTTGTTAATTGATTTTTCTCCCTCCCATATCAATTAATGAAGCCAGTCTAGGGAGATGTGAGTTCTTCTTTCTTAGTTAATTAATCCTTTTCCTTTATCTTCACAAATAATGGCAATAAAGCAATTAGCAAAGGATTTACAGGGTGTGGAGCAGTGAGAGATTCCTCTGGCTCCTCTGCAGCTCAAGCTGTTCAGCACTGCTGCAATTCAGGCTCACTCTAAAAGGGATTTGTGTCCCCCACCCTCTGTAGTGTGGCTGCTGAAAGCCCAGCCTCTTCAAGTTGTGAAATCCCCAGCTCCATTTCCCCTAGGGGAAGTTAACAACTTCGGTGCCAGTCCTTGGCAAAGGCCTCCTCTGGGACAATGGCAGCAGCCTTCAAAAGCAACAGGCACTGGCTGCCGGTTGCACTGCTGTCACCGCAGCCCCTGAGCCTGTGGCTCCCAGGGAGGGTACAGCAGGGCAGCATGTGCTGAGCAATCCCACCACCTCAATCCCGCTAGAACACCAGCCCTGCTCCCTCCATCCTCTCTCCTGGCCTTGTCCTCCCACCCCAGCCCATAAACAAGCTCTTCCTCCCCAAAAGCCCTCAGTGAGTGGCTCAGCTCTCTCAGCCAGTGGAACAGGAATCTACCTAAGCTGTAAGCCCTGCAGGAGAGGAACTACAGGAGGAGGGAGCTGCCCTCTCCACTCTGTGACGGTGAGGTGTTTGATGGATTTTGCCTTTCTCCCCAGAGATTAGGGCTCACCTGAACAGCGTCTCCAAGCTCCCTGACACAGCTGCCCTGATGGTGCCTGCCTTTTGTAGAAAGCACAGCAGCTGCCCAGTGGGGGATGCACTGGTGAAGAGAGCAGCATCTCCTATGGGCTGTTCACACCCTGACAAGGCATCTGTCCTTGTGCTCAACTGCTCAAATTAGCCTTTGTCAACTAGCAACTCTCCTAGGTTGTTTCCTTCCCTTGGAGTGTGCAGGTGAGTCCTGGTCACCTCTGTTCAGAGAAGCTAAGGCAAGGCTGAAGGATCTCAAGTATGTTTTGTGCAGATTTGGGAAGCCGTTTCATCATTTCTCCATGTGCAAGGGTGGTGTGACCTGCTTCTGCCCACTTACCCTCGCACCTCTGCACAGAACTTGGCACAGAGGGTGTGAAAGTTGGCCCCACAACTGGTAGCACAGCAACCTTGATGGATTTTGATAATTTGATTTAGTGATTCCACATTGTCAGTTCTTATTGTTTGTCAACAAATAGAATGATAGAGTTCTTTATTTTGGAAAAGACCTTTAAGATCATCGAGGCCAACCATTACCCCAGCACTGCCAAGTTCACTGCTAAGCCATGTCTTTAAGTGCCACATCTACATGTCTTTTAAATACCTCCAGGGATAGTGACACCACCACTTCCCTGGGCAGCTTGTTCCAATGCTTGATGACCCTTGTGGTGAAGAAATCTTTCGTAATATCCAACCTAAACGTCTGTTGGTGCAACTAATGTTGTTATCAAAGACTGCGTTTGCTGATAATGTCCCGTTTAAGAGAAGCTTTTCAGAGTATTATCTTTTCCTGCTGCATAAGGATATTACCAGCATGACACTAAGCAGCAGGTCCTGGAGCACTGCAACAAGAACCATCCACGAGTTCAATCTCCTCCTTTCTGCCCACAGCTCCCCCTCTGCATTCTCATTAACAGCAGTAGTGTGTTGCTGGAAGGCCCGTCTCCACCCTCCTTCTGGAGGCAGGAAGAGCTGGAGATGAACATCTCCCTCTTCTGTGCTCCTAGCTATGAAAAGTGAGAGCCCTTCTGGTTCTCTGAATGACACTGTGGTCTCAGACAGGCAAGAAGATCCCAGTAGCCCTGTGTATAGTGGTCAGTGAAGCTGTCCCTCCTGCACCAGAGTCCTGTGGGAATGAGCACTTGGCTGTGAGCATTGGCATCCCTCATTGGCCCTCAGGCTTTCAAAGGTAAAAGAGGTCCCATGCTAATGTGTGGATTATCAACAGTGGTAGCTCTGCAGCTATACTGTCAGCCAGTGTCCCCTGGTAGGGTTTAGACTAGATGCTGAAAAATGAAGCAACTGACTGCAGGAACCTAAAGAAATTGTCTGTGTTGGGGGGAATGTGTTCAGGCAGGCTGATGTTCAGCCATCCTTCAGTCTAGGTGTTTTACCTTGCTGAAAAGGTGTGGAAGGGGTGGCACATGCTTGGTTGCCCCTCAGCCTCGTGTGACCAGCTGGCCTGGTTACTCTGTGCTGCTGTTGTGTGTCCCACAGATTTTGAGAATGGCCCTAGGTCCCTGAAAGAAAGGAGCTGGTGAGTTCTAGAAAGTATATTCTGCTCTGGGCTGCTTCATCAGACCAAATTCCTACCTCCCAGCTCAAGCTCCACAAGAATTACCTTTTGGTGTAACATACATGTTTTTAACTACACAGCCACTAAATATTTCTGGCATGGGTCAGTCCTTCTGACACTGTGGGGAAGTGTCTTGGGTTTTTTCTATCATGTTGCTTGCTTATTTGCTCACCGCTGTGGTGCCTATCTCTATTTTCGAATGTAAACTTGGTGTGCCACTATCAAGTGACAGTGAAGAGATGTGGATGTTCTGTGTGACAGTGTGTATATAGGAGATGCATATTTGTCCTTAAGGCGAGATGCAGTGTTTCATCCCAAGGGAAAGAAAAATGACCTTTTGTCTGTCTGGATATTTTACAATGTGTCCTTCCTTTTCTGTTTCCTGTGAGGTTAAAGACCTGCTGCTGATGATTAAAAGTATTGCAGTTTCTTCTTTCTCTAAATAGTGGGGTTTTTTTGAGTTATTTCAGAAGAAGGAGGCTGGAAAGGTTCAGTTGCATCTTCCCTTTCACCCTGGTGCCCACAAAAAACCAGATTCTGCTGCATTTTACTTTCTAAAAAAAGTAAAACTTAGTAACCTTTTCTTTCTGTTCATATCCAGCAGCTGAACATCCTCTACCCCTCCCAGACAGATTCCCAGAAGGATATTTTTTGCAGCCTTCATACCAATAGCTAGCTTGCATGGTGCCAGCGTGGGATCTCTGGTCTGGAGCTCCTGGCACTTCTGGGTCAACATACATTAGCATTGTAGCTGTTAGGAGCCAAGTTTAGAAATGTATTCCTAATTATAGCAGAAATGGTGGCCAGGGTTCGTATCAGATCTTTTTCCTTGGACTCTTTTCCTAGTCCAGAGCTGCTATATGTCTTTCTGCAGAATGCTGGCAAAGATATTGTCAAGAAAAAACATAACAAGGTAGTGCCAGAAGATCATCTGTGCATTGCACAGATGGTCTGCATGTGCACCACAAACCCAGTGCTTTGGGAAACATTGAATTTACTCTGCCCCGGCTTCGCAGCTGATTCCGACATGCACCACAAGCCCCTCTGACACTTCCAGGAAGTGTTGGACTCGCTGGCAGGGTCTTTGCAGCTGAGCTGTGCAGATGCTGTGGAAATGCCTGGGGTTTTTGGACGCTGAGTAACCTGGTGTTGCTACCACATAGTAGTTCCAGCTGGGGCATTGGACTTGCAGAAATCCCACATAAATGTAAAGACAGTCCTCAGATTCTCCCTTCCTTCCAGACAAAATCTGTGGGCAGAAGAGGGCATGTCCAATTAAACCCAGACATGTTAGGCTTGCTCTCATCTGTCTGCTGGATGTTTGCAAGATGCAGAGATCAGGCAGAAGATGAATGGTCTGGTGGTCTAAAACCACACTTTTCTGTGAGTAATGTTAGCATATTGATGCAGCCTTTCATTCTCAGTGTTTGTGAAAAGTAATTAGTGTAAAATTTTCCACAGTATTAACATTTGAAACACTTTTTCCACTCTACATTCTCTTTTTTCCCAGTTTATATTCTCCTCAAGTCACGGTATTTGCTTAGTGGCAAATCTGTGTAGCAGTTTCATTTATTTGCATTCCTTCTAGCTTCACCATATCTGGGACTCTGAATTCTCCTACTGAATATCTTACTTGGTCTGTTCCAAGCAGCCAGGAGATTGGATCAGGCCAACTGTGCAGCATTTGAACTTCCCCAAGTGAGAAGAGTGTAAAACAAAAATCTGTCACCTGTCCTGATCTCCAGAGTAGTGCTTTTGGCTGCTCAGTCAGAAGGCACTGAGGGAGATCTGATTGCACTGTGGAGTGGCTGTTGAAATTGCAAAGTGAACAACAACAGCAACAAAAATCAACATTTCCAGTTCGGTCTCCTTCTGCAGGCAGGATTGGATCCTGCATAGCTGGAGACAAGGCACTCCTACAGGCTCCCCAAAGTCCTAGCTGCTAACCAGGAGGAATGACTATCTTCCCAGGGCTGGAATGCCCTGATCTTAATTCATGTCTCCTCTGATAAGTGGTGACATACAACCCACCCAAATTTAAAAAAAAAAACCTGCCAGGAAATGTGTCAAAGAAGAATGTCCTGTTTTAAATGCCTCTGGAAATCACTATTCTATATTAGAAATACAGGGTGCAGCTGGGGCTTTCAATAAACACAGTAACTTGAATGAATACCTATGGGTCTGTCATCCAGAAGGGGAAGGCCTGGCTTTGTGGCTGCTGCCCAGAGCTGGCGTGGGGAGAGCTGGGGTTTCCTAGCTCATCCTTTCTGTCAGGGTGCTGCCAAAGGGACCTCTGACCTCCAATGGGTGTGAGGCATGTAGCACCTTAGGTCCCTCTGAGACAGAGAAAAACAACATTTCAAAACCTAGATTTGTTATTGACCAGGCTGGGAAAGGATTCTGCCTTCATGGTGTTCCTTCCTCTCCCTGTGCAGCAATGTTCAGATGTAAACAGGGCTTAGTAGGAGCATGGTGCTAATAACACCAGGATCGTGGGTTTGGTCCCCATACGGGCCATTCACTGAAGAGCTGGACTCAATGATCCTTGTTGGTCCCTTCCAACTCAGAATATTCTGTGATTCTGTGACCTGTGATTCTGGTGGAGTTTTGGCTGGCCTCATTCTGTACCTCATTCTGTGGAATTAGAACAAGGCAAGATCTGAACTCCTCTCTCATCTTTGTGTAAAATCGGTATTAAGAGTTTACCTGCCTTAATGACATTTTGTGGGGACAGCAGTGAAAAGTTGCATCATGTTCTCCAGAAGTCCATTTTCATATAGTTTTGGTGGTCACTGGCTGAGTCCATGACATGCAGAGCCCATGTTGTGCTTGTTGAAGTCAGCTGGACATACAGCTTTTCTGCACCAAAGAGAGGGAGGCTTTTGAGTATCAAGCCATACAGTCTCGTGTAACTTAAGTAGCTGTATGTAGCTTAATGGGATCATGTCCCTAGCTCCTTGGGACTGAAAGGAGTATTATCTTATCTTTTTATCCTTCAAATAACATGTTTTTAACAGGTCTCTTACCTGGCTGCCATTCTATTGCCCTGTCACTGAAATCAAGCTGTTGAAATATATAATATAAACCTGTACATACCTCTGCTATAGTATGCAGTGTCCCAGCCTTCTAAGAGCAATGTTCTACAGAAGACAGAGTATAATAATGCAGTAAATATAGGTCATCTTCAGTAGAATGTAGCTTTTAGCAACTGGAACAATCCTATACAGAGAAAAGGAAAGGAAATTCCCACTGTGGGCATCAGCTCTGTTCACGTGATGTGAACGTACATGCTAGAACTGTATAAATGCACAAAAGAGTGAGTGTGTGATGAAAGGCTACATAATAGCTGAAGAAATATTTGCAGTATTTTGTATTAAATTGATAACTGAGGCTAACTGAATTTTTCAGAATGTCTTTATTATCCAGTATATGTAATAATAGTTGGAAGGAAATTATCTGCCTTCTACAACAGGTCTGTCTCTGGTGCGGAGTGTTTTAATTTTAACTCATAAAGCCTGACATTGACAAGTGACTTTTTTCTAAGTTATGAGAGGGAGGAAAAACAACCATTTTGTCTGAGTGTGGACTTGAATAGACTGATCAGGATCACTGATCAGGCCGTCAAAGACCTGTCCAAGCTGATTTTGAAACCAGATTTTAGAAACACTTTGAATTTCATCTTTTCCTTCTTATTCTGCGGCAAGATGATAATGTTCCACTATCAATCAAAAAGAAAATACACAATAAAACTCTAATTTTAATAACGTTCAGGACTGGCTAAGCATGAAAAGTTAAGAAGAATGCGTTAGCTGTTGTCATAATAGGACCAGAACCTTGTTGGTTTGTTAAAGTGAACCTTGTTGGTTTGTTAAAGTGAACCTTGTTGGTTTGTTAAAGTGAAAACTTTTGTATCACATAAGTTCTTTGTTCAGTCTATACCTTGGAAATTAATGAGTGTCTGATCTGCTGCACTTTTGCTTGTGACTTGGCATAAACACTGATTTATTTATTATACTTTGGCTGTAATAATGTGGTATGAGCTGAAATCACAGCTCTGCAGCTCTCCATTAGGGAATAGTAAACACTTGGCATCTTTTGAGTCAGTCAGGCTGTGTCTAAAGTTATTTACTACAACATGGGTGGATCCGTACATCCAAAGCTACTTGGTGCTGAAACCCCTGCATCTGACCAGTTGGTAGTTTGGGAGGGATTTTTTTTGACAAGGTGGCTTCATTGTTTGAACCAAATATTCCCACCAACAATATGTTTTGAAGCTCTTCAAAGAACCCTGCATTGACTCAGATTCTCAGGTCTCCATCATTAAGCAGAGCTCATTAGCTTGCATCTGAACTCCAGGAGCAGTCAAGCACACCAAACCTACTCTGCAAAGCAAAACAGTTCCTACTAACTGGGGGTGCTCAGGGAATTTGCATTTGCTTCGGGAGTTTACTGCTGCTCTGGACCACCATACTAACATAGGCACTGGAACATAACTAAAATAAAAATTTTTCCATTTGTCTGTTACCCAAAAGCTGATTTGATGTCTTAGTGGGCTGATTTTTGGTGTTTGTTTTGTTTGTTTGACATATCATTGCAAGATTTTTGTTTCTGAAAACAATTCCTTAGTGGCAGCATTTTCCAGACAGTGTTGAAAATGAAAATTTGTACAGTCTCATGGCCAGATTCATGAAAAAAGCTTGAGGGTTAGTTTTTAAGGAGTCAATATTTCTAGTTAGATACAGATACCCATCCATTCAGATTTTACTTAGTCATGCACCCAGAACAGCCCCTTTGGTCCATTCCACTGAGCTCTTTCACCTCACTGCAGCTCACTACACATACTTGAGTACAGCTTGACAGGGATCTTTTCCGGCCACAAATCCCATGTAAATATACATTTTGTGTGTGTGTGTGTGTGTGTATTTATATTGTTAGTAAGAGTTCAGTCTGCTTTGATGCTGGTCAGTAAGAGATTTTTTCACCACAATAGGCATTGAATCAGGTTCTCATGCCTTAGTTCATGTGCCTGCCTGATTTGCCAGCTTGTTTAGGTCAGCCTTTTTCGGGTTAACCTAATCTCTCTTCCCTGGCTAGAGGCTGGACCACCATCTGTCAGGATGGGCTCAGTATCCTGCTCAAGCTGTGTTGTCTATGATTACATATAAAGTCCTAAACAATGGCCTATTATCTCTTTGTCTTGTCTTTTGAGTTTCTGCAGTTCTTTGTTGGTGACGACCCTTGCAGAACACCACAGCTTTTTTCACCTGGAAGGAGTCTTCCATGGCAGCACCCTCTTTCCCAGAAAGAGTTGTGTACTTGGAGGCAGCTTGAGCACAAGACAGACAACAGCATTCCTGGGAATTTGTTTCAAGTTTCCAAGGTTTCTGTTCTGAACAAGCACAAGGATTGAACGTTTCTCCTGAGACTTCTTTCATGTGTGGTCACCAAAATCACCATCCTTTCCCATCACAGGGAGTTTTCCTTTGTGCCCAAGAAAGATGTGGTGGGAAATAAAAGCCACAACATTTGTTCACATAACTCTGGCAGAATTCACCCTCCCCAGCCCTACATCTCTCTCATTTTTATCAGTGCCCAATTCTTGCTTCTTAAAGCTCAGCTCATATATTTGTTTTTATCAGATGTTCTCCTAATTGTGTAAGTTTCAGAAATATTGCTACAAGTTGAGATTTCTTCCCAGAATAATTTGTATTGGGCTGAAGTTGTCAGGGAAAGATCCTTACTTCCCCAGGAAAAGGGGAATAATTCTGTTACTGTTTTAGTTTAATAATGAGCCAGATACTTGATAAGACTGCATAAAGTTTGTGGCAGATGCCAATACACAGACACTACTGAGCATTTTCTTTTGTTCATTCAAGCAGCTGGCTCACTATTGCACCTGAAGAGGTAATTAGAAAGATAAGTTGGAACACTAATTTGCAACATTCAGGCCTTCCCTGGGAAGGTATTGCCATGACAAAAGGAAATAAAGGAACTCACAGTCAAGAACAGGGGCACTATCCACCATTTTTCACTCTCACTGGCAGCTCTAGGTAACCTTTAACCTCTTCCCACCAGCCTCCTCAAAGAAGCTACAAGATGCAGGAGAGTAAAGGAAAAGGGTCCAGTCTCCTCACACAAAGTGCCCTGTGCATTTATACTTAGAACAAATGTCTTTTATTCTGATTCCCTTGTGGTCTATTGCTCTCAGGTACTCCAACAGCTAAAAAGGAAAAGAAAAAAATGTAAAATTGCCACACATGCAAAGAGTAGGTTGCTTTATAAGGACATTAATGAACACATTTGAAATCAGTTTTATAGATTACTAGCAGTCAGGAGTATTTTGTTTGCTAGTTTGTTATAGTGGTTAGCACAGTGCTTGCCTCTGAATCCATTTGACACAGATTCATTAATTTAGTTTGGTACTGCTGCACAGTGAACTTTACAACACTCTGTGAGTACAGGGAGAGCTTCACCTTAGCAATGCCTGCACAAATACGGCCGTGACCAGCTCAACTTCAGAGGCTGCTGTTGGAATCTTCTCCTGTTAGGAAGTGGGACTCTTCTGCCAACCATCTCATTTCTGTAAGCAAAGCAGGCCTGGTTTGTGCACTCTCAGACCCCGTCCTGCCCGCACTGAGGCCAATCACTTCATAGAGAAGACAACTGGACCTTGGAAAAGGAAGCTCTATCAGTAACCTGGAATCAACCCACATAAAATTTCTCCTTATCTGAAACTCTCTTCTTGGGGGGACTATTATCAGTAGCTGTGTGTTAATTGGCAGGAAATTGCTTGCCCTGGGCTCCTCTAACAGAGGCCTCCCCTTTCCCTCTGCTCTCCCTGGACTCCGCTTTCTCATACTGCACTGCACTCGACATTGGACGGCGCTGAAGGGAGGGATGAATTCCGTGAACAGTAAAAAAACAACTTTCCGCTCCATCGCAAGGAGCCAGATGACGGATACTATTTTCAAAGACTTCTTTGTCCATAAGATGGCGTTTGAATTAGGAACTTGTTTAGCCAGATTCTCTTGTTACAATTTACTGATTCATTGGGTGGAGAATGGGAGGGCAGGATGACAGAGCCAGACAGCTTCAATTAATGATTTTTTTAAAAGATCTCATTCAAACACAAATGAATCTTAAAATATATCCAGAATTAGACAGCAGGAAGAATTATAAATTTTAATCTATTTTTGCCTTTAAATTTTCTGCTGTGGGGAAATAAGCTGTTTTAACACTACTTTTCTGAGAAAAAATTGTAAAGTGCTAACATATAAAATCTGTGGTGTCTTTCTTAAGAACAAAAGGTTGTGGATAAGCAATTTTTGAGGCAACAAATATTTCCAAATCTCTCTGTATCTCTCAATAAGATCATAACAACTTTTAAGCATTATTAGGGTTAGTAACATGGAGTTTAATTTCTGTCTCAACAATAGAATAAGCAAAGGGATCAAATTCAGGTCTTCCACCTGTTCTGACAGAAACCATTCTTTTGACCAGTTATCTCTGGATCACATCAGAATGGATAAATCTGGAATTAGATCCAAGGAGATATTGAATCCTTATCCTTGCATCTCCAGTTTTCCCCAGCTTGACCCAAGCGCCTTTGTCCCACCTGCACTGGAGGAGTGCCCAGGATCTGACAGCACCAGCGCTGTGCTTCTTCTTTTTCCCTGCTACTTCAGCCAGGCCTGAGCCATTCATACCCTGCCCTTGTGAAATCCTGGGCTCCTTGCCTCCACTGCTGAGCACTGGCCATTTTCACAGCTTCTGCTTCAATTTGTAAAGTTTCTCGGAAATCACCCAGGGGGTCTAATCTTACTGTTGGGGGAAGGGGAAAGGTCTGGACTGGTCTTGTGTGACCTCAGCCATTTAATTTGTCTGTCATTACTTCATGGGTATAGGTTACCAAGAATGCAATTCTCAGCTTTCTTACAAAAATAGAGCAATGGTCTAAGCTTTCTTTTATTTATTTGGTTGAAAAGAGAAAAATTACTGTCTGTGGTAGAGTAATTCTTACTCTCTTTAAGACTCTCTCCCTCTGAACACAGACACACATGTTTGTGTGCATGTCTCATTAGAAACGTCATACACATACCAACTCAACCTTTTGCAGAATTTAAGTAGCAAGAAATATTGAACCCAGAAGACTATGCCAGTGATATAAATAATATATACCTTTTATGAAGTCCATTTTCACATCACAGGTTTCTTGAGGTAAATTTTTCACCTTTCAAGTTCCATTTGTTTTTTCCCCCCCCATTTGCCCCTCTCAAGGCAGCATTCAGAATAAGTATTTGAGTGTGGGGAATGGAGACTTCTGAATGAACTTTAGCCAATTTAATAAAACTAGAACAAATCAATAAGCCACCCAGGCATCTAATGCTGTCAGTATTCCCACTGACGGTTCCACAACATCAAACATTATGGAAAACATTTTCAAGGTAAGTCCTCCGTATTCTAAAACAGGTCCCTAAAGGCAAAGAGATGGAGGTTTTCTTGGCCTACCTGTTTAAAATGGGTCATGCTCTGCATTCACAATCAGCTTGAAGTCAGGCGCAACTCTTCAAAGCAAGAGCTCCAGCCAAGCACTCCTGCTTGGGCTGGGAGTGTGCTGCAGCCAAGGTCAGGGAGCCAGTGCGAGGGGCATAGCACCCTCCTTCCACCAGCCATGGTCAGAAAGTTGCCTTCTTCTTAGCCTCAGCTGGTGTGGTGATAATATCTCCTCTTAGCTGTTATCAAATTCCCATCTCCATGCAATGTCTACTCATGTGTCATGCCATCCTTAAACCAAATCCGAACCTCACTCCTCTGGTTTCAGTGAGTAGCTCTGGGTCTGATTATCTGCTTTGTCTGCACTACTAGAAAAGCTTTGCTACCTGAGCAGTGGAAGTGATCTTCTTGTGGCAGTAGATGTCCTTTACCAACATGAAATGTTTTGATTTCCAGGGAACAGACACTATACAGCTGCCTCATAGTTTTATTTTTGCAAAATTATAAGCCCAACATGTTTCCAGTGGCAGAAGTTTCTAGGTAGATCCTGAAGAAATAGAGGGTATTGCAAGGACAGCTGCTGTGGGGAAAACCGGTAATTTTTCTCTTCTCTTTTTCCTTCCCCCATCCCTCTCCCAGGTGAAATTGTCTGTACTGATCCATTTAACTGCACTTAGTTTAAGGACATCTGTCAAAACAGTGAGGCTGATTTGGGATCACAGTTCACCCAGCTCCAGCCTGACCCCAGGCCCTGCCAGCAGCTGGTGGCAGAACTAACCTGGCTCTCAGAGCATGGCCCTTGTTGCCCTTTGTGAGAGGTGGGCCCCTACACAGGCCACGTGCTTTGGCATTTTGATCCACCAATGCTCTTTTAGTCTGTGGAGGTAAGAAGAAATGTGACAGTCAGGGTGATGATGCTCCCTACCCAGATGTGGCTTTAGCTGTGCACTGCTGTAGTCTCTTTGTGATGAGCTCACATCAACCTTCTCAAGCACAGGAGCTCACAGGGCTCATTTTGTCTGTGAGGTCCTGGCAGTCCCCAAGGACACTGCTCTGGTGCTCAGGCAGTCAGGGTGGTTCTATCAGCTGACGTGTGGTTGTGCCAGCACAGTTTGTTTCACTCAGTGCAGGAGGAGATGTCAAATGGTGATTCCCTTGGATTCCCTCAGCTGGTTTGCTCCTACCTCGCCACTATAGGGTCATGAACACAGATATAAATTTGTTGTCAAAGAGGTTTCTCAGCTCCTCTGCAAACCCACTTCTAGTGTCAGAACTGGAGGTGTACCCCAGCCCTTACAATCTCTTATCTCTAAGGAGTTATTAAATAATAGCTGACTTTGCCAAATGAGCTGGTATATTTTCCCAGGGATTGCACAGAAATTAAGAAGCCCTCACTCGTCCTCTCAGAAGAGGCTTTGAACCCTTCACTATACTTTTCAGAAATCACTCTTGGTCCTGGGATCCCTGAACCCCGATGCTGATGGGGTTGACAGAAAGACTGAGGAAGTCAAGGAGGGACCACGCTCTGCGCTTTGGCACATGAGAGGCAGGGTGTTCTGAGCTGAGTGCTCACAACTTAGAGGCACCCCAAACCTGCAGCCGTGTTTCAAAATCTTTGCTTCATTTGTGCTTTTTTCATAAGCCAGCTTTAGATGGGTATGAGAATCACGGATTTCACGTGGGATATCCCAGAAATTTTCTGGTACAAGTGCAAGGGAACCAGTCCTGTTCTTCCTTGCGCCTCAGTGAATAGAAGGAACGTTTCCCACAAGAGAAGGACTAGCAGTGACTTTAAAAACCAGCTAAAGAGAGAGATACATTCAATTGGGTTATTGGTGGTGGGGATTTATAGCATGTTGTGAACTATCCACTTAGTCTCAGAATTTAAGTGAGGGGCAGGGGTGGGGGTTGAGAGATCAGGAAAACACAGTTCCCTTGTTAAAATGAAAGAATGAGTTTAATATATACAGGCAGAAAGACGAGGCAAGTCCTTTCCCTGTTAAATATTTACCATCTGAGCTCTGCTTAGACTCCTGATTTTCTGTATCTCTAAAGGTGGTGGTACTTGTGACAGTAGGATATGTTCCTTAATGTATTCCTCCCTCTCAACCCACCTTGCATGGGAAACGACTGCGGTAACAAAAAGCAGACTGTTCCCTTCTCATGAATATTAATCAGTAAACTCCCCCTGCTATTTTAAATCGAAGGCTGGTGCTAAAACCCTTTTTTCCCCGCTCAAGCATCCCCCAAGGAAAACCCTGAAAGTCCTGGGAAAGCCATGCACAGAGGCTGCTGTGACTAGAGGCCTTCCAGGCAGTGACATATAAAACTCTGAGGTCAGGGGGCACAGCAAGAGGAGGAATCAGCTTTGTTTCCACTATGTGTTGCTGAAAGCTAAACCTTTATGGAACTTTTCTAGCTGCATTTTTGGCTGTTTAGCTTTGAAAACAAAAGATTTATTTATTTTTTCCTATTCACCACAGTTTTTGTCCGAAGCTGGCAGCAGTGACATAAGAAGGAGCCTCCCTGTTCTGAACTGGAGCTGTGTATGCTCCTTTGGTCATAGCTGCTTTAGTACAAATATTATATGACCTTTAAGCAAAGGAAGGAAAACAAACAACAAAAAAAGACTGCCAGGGTAGACACCCATTACAACAATTCATTCCTCTAAACAAGAAAACTAAAACTCTCCTTGGCAAGTAAAATATATTGATCGGGGCATGTATAGTACTAGATGGTGTCCAGAAACCCAGCTGTGTGTCTTCACGATCCACTCAGCTTCAGATCAAACTAGAGGAATATTCCCAAGGACACAGGGTGATGCAGCCGGAGGTTGGCTTGCTTCCTAGATAACACTGAGCAGTGCTGAACAATTCTTTGAACTCAAAGCAATTTGCGATTGTGTTCAGAAATAACACAGAGACTTGCCAAAACCCAAGAGTGTATCAGCAACCGACGTGTATTTTTCCAGTGCCTGTAATGATAAACTAGTGCAGAGTTTGTTGTTTTCTCTTTGGGGCAGTGTTAGCACTTGTGGTGTGTTAGAGGATTTCCCATGCCAAGGATGCAATTCATGTCCTGAGGAGTGTGCAGACAAGAATAATGTTTTAAAATCTTTGTCCTTTATCAAAAGATCTGGATAGGCTTCAAAGAATCATATTATCCATATCTTGCATGTGGCAAAACTCAGGTGAGGAGGGGTGACATGGCTTCCCCAAGGTGATCTTATGAGCTGGTGTCAGACCAGGAGTAAGATACTGTAGTTCCTGCCTCGTGTGGATGCCAAGTCTCATCATGCTGTGAAGGTCAGTGCAGGGTGCTGTGCACAGCAGATCTAATGTGCTGGTTGAAGAATTCAAATGTGAGATGCTGCACACTGATAATGAATGGAGGATTTAGACAGAGAGTGGGAGACCTTCAAGCTGATGAGTCCAAACAGAACTGTGTTTGATGGTTGCTGGTGGCAATAGCTCATGGCACAAAGCCCATAGTAGAATGTCAGTAAAGGTTCCAGAACAGGCTCTGGGAGAGCATGGAAAATAACCACATCTCAGTCTTTGGAAGCAATGTCTTAGAACATTGCTAGGGCAGAGGGTTGAAGTATGGTGGGTTTTGCTGCTCCTGGTTTGCTCACTCCACAGATGAGAGTACACATTTGATCCAAATAAGCCACGCCACCCAACTGAACTGGTGATATATTTTCCCCTGATCTACTCTGGAGAGATATCCGATTCATGTAAAGGCGGAGTGGCATGAATCAAAAGTACCTGTTCCAGCATAAAGCTTGCTCACACAAAGATAAACCTTCACAATTCTTTGAACAGTTTAGGCTTGAAGAGTAAATTCTCATTGGACCAGCATCTTAGGTTAGGTGGCTGCAGTGGTTTTGATCCAGAGCCCTAAAACCACATGTACTTCCATATTTTGGGAGTAATTCTGAGATATGTATCCAACTGCACTCAGAGGAAGAGATCTTCAGGCAGAACCTGAACTTCGTGTGTGCAAGATCTGGATGGAGTCAATGATTGATGCTGGTACACAGAGATGTGTATATTCTGCAGCAAGGTCTCAAACAAAACTCTTGGTAGATAACAGACTGTTTCAGAGGGTTTATCAAGGTGCAGTTCTCCCACTCAGGACTTCTCTGAGGTGATGGCAGCAGTACAATTTTTCCAGGACACAAGAATGAGAAGCAGCTGTAACTAGTAGGTGCAGGTATAAACATGTGTCACTAATTAGAGGTAGTTAATAATTTCCTGGCTCCAGTAAGTGCTTGCAACTGATATTTGCTCTTTCTTTTCACCCTTCTTTGGAGGAACTGAGCTACAGCTGACTAATCCAGTAGGTGGTGAACAAGATGGCAGTAGTGTCAGCCAGTTTTCATGGAGTGCCAGAGATGTATGGAGTGTGAGAATGCAAGTATTTGCTAAAAATCAGGTTGCTTATTTCAACAGAAGCATTTGGCTATCCATATGTTTTGAAGACAGTGCTGCTTGATGGCAAAAAACCCACACAAACCAAACAACCAAAAAAGAGACCAGAATTACTATATGTTTGAAAAGGTTTATTCTAACTGTATTTGAAAACAATACAATAACTGTCTGTTCAGGAAACTACACTCAGAATAGTGTTTTATAAATATATAAAATCAAGCAGCTAAATATTGAATGGGACATCCAAGTGCAAACTGAGAAATTGACTTGACCCTGGCAGAAGTTGTGAGAGATCAGAAGCACATCTTGAGAACTGGTTGTTTCATCCTTCTACCTTCAGGCCAGGAGGCCTTATTTATTCTACTAACAGATGCAGATATTCACCACTATATTGTCTGTGGTATACTGACATTAATGGGAAATTTCCAACAGGCAGGTATGACACCCTGAAGAACATGCAAAGTTGACTCTTGATCTCAAACTTTCAGTTTTTCTGACCATGTTACCTGGCCCAGCTAAGCCAGCTGTGCTTGTGCAGGGACACTCAGCCTCTCAGTCCTTCAGAAGGGGACCGGAGAGGTGTTGAGACATCAGCACCCAATACTGAACTCTTTTCCCTGGCATCATTCAACTGTGAGTGTAGATGCTACAGCCAAGCTGGCCATGTTTTGGAGAGAAGGACTGTCTGTGGGCCACTGCACCCAGGGCTGTACTGGCACTTGAACTCTTTGTGGATAAGTAGTTCCTTGCAGTGCATGTAGGAGCAGAATCCCTATTTCTACTTTTCCTTTGTTAGTCTCCCCATCTGTCCTGTGGGCTTCTGCATTTCTGCATGAACTTATCAGGGGACATTTCTTTCTCTGTGGCATTCTCTCTATTCTTATCTAGGGCTTTGGATACCTCCCAGTTAGTGATTTCTGGCAGAACAATGTACACCATTGATGGTACAGTCTATAGCCAGCTTGCCTTTCACTTTCCTGTTTGACCTCTTTAACTTCGTTTTTTCACAAATATTCAGTCTTGAAATTTTACACGCTTAAGGTACCTAAAAGCAAATTCTCCACCCGTAAAGTTGTCTAAACAAACTATCCAAACCTTGAAAGGATGTAATTTCCCTTGAAAGTATATCCTCACAGATAATTGATAGCATAGCCATCTTTCAGACCAGATGGTTTCCTTTTGGATGCTTACTCAGAATAAAGTATGAGGAGCAAAGTAGCCCTTATACCCTCAGAACAGATCCTGCCATTGCTTCTTAGACTAAAATCCACATTCCAGAAGGGTATAAGCTAATAAAAAGAACCCTTGCATTTCACCTGATGGTAATTGGCTTCACAGCAAGAGAAAAGTTATTTCTACCCATTAGTTGGTTCTTTCTCTAATATTTATGATTGTATGATGTTAAATATGTTTATATGCATACATATCTATTAGGTAATTAACATAATGCTGCATAAGACATAAATATAAATATATATTTCAATTTTTTTTACATTTATCACAGCCTTCATAGAGATCTGCAAAGAGTAAAATCTGTAGTGTCTTCCATGACATGAAGCCACTTCTGGCGTGGAATTGTTGTGGTGTTTATGATGGTTTCATAACCAAGTCCAATAGCTGAGGTTGGGCTAGTCCAGCCTTCCCTTTGGGGACCATTGCCCAGGTTGTAATAGTAAAAGGCTGCTTGCCTTCTGTGTTGAGCATAGGAAGAAGCATAGCACCAGTCTCTTCTTCCTCCCTTATGAGGGAGCTGTAAGCACTGAAGTGTTCACAGACACAGGGAGGACTTGTCCTTTACTCCTGTGATGTGTACTATGCTCTGCCCAAGCAGCAGTTCCCCCCTCCTCCTCTGGAAAGGTAGGGAACAGAAGGAACCACCTTGGAGGACAGATGATCTGTGGGGTGGATTGTGCTGGTTAGAGCAGAGGGGGAGAAAGAAAGCATTGATTTAAGGGAGCAGGGGGATTTCCCGGAGGCAGAGAGGAATCACATATGTTGGTATAAAACTGTCAACAAGGCATTTTGACAGTTCTTAAAAAAACCCCAACCAAACAAAAAGTACTTCCTGAGGTTATCTGTATATTGTGAAGGGAAAACACCACAACTGAATCAACAGCAGCCCAACTGGGAAGTGTCGCAGAAATTGCTTGTTTCTGCTTTGGTGTGTCCAACCGCTAGACTGCTCTCTTCTGAACTGATGAGAACAGAGGATCATGAGAGGAAGGACAGGATATTTGGGCAAAATAGGAAGGAAAACACATACTTTCTAAGGAAAAAACCCTTGGACATTCATCACTGGGAATCATGATGGCTACAATTCTCCTGCTTTTTGTCTCCCTTCCATGTGAGCATATGGCAAAAGAGATGAGAGGACTGCAAGGAGAGTTCTGCAGAGGTGATAGGTATGACACCGTTTGTGAAAGCAAAGCAGTCTAAGAGGGATTTGATCTACTGTTCTTCCGGGAAGATTGCAATTAATACTAAATTCAGGGAGTGGTATACCTAAGGACCATACTGGATTCCCCTAATTCTTCATGATTATTCTGTATTTTTGATTATTTTTTAACTTTTGCTACTCTTATTGCTTCTAAGAAACTGCCCCACCAGAACTAAGAATTTGGATAAGTGACTCATGTAATACTCATCAGTATGTGCAGCCTGAGTTACCTGATTCCTGGAGCCATTATCCTTCCCATCTCCACTTTTGTTCTACTCTTGGCTTCCCATCTGGAAGCAGGCAAGGGTAAGGACCTTGCCAGATTATATGTTTGCAGTCTTTATGAAAGATCCTAAATTTTCAGCCTTTGGGGAACAGCATCGGTCAAAGTGGTTGTAACCCAGAGCCTGCTCATGGAGCATGAGAAAACTTTGTCCTTTGATGGAGAATGCTGCAAACAGGACAGAAATGGCTTTTGCACAGCATTGTATTTGTGGAGGGGGTGGGCTCTGCCCAGGGAGCCTGGATATGCTGGCTGTTTCCTCTCCTGATTCCCAGCCAGATGTTTCCCCCAAGTACCAACTGCACTGGCAGAGCTCAGGCTGGGAGAGCACCCGATGTGCCTTTGGAAAGGTTCAGCTGCGCCTTCATGTGCCCTTTTGGGCCTCAGGCTAGCTAGGTTTCAGGAAGGGCAGAGAGGAGAAGGTCAGAAGATGAAAGGGTCTTTGGAATAAAAACCCTTTGCTGAGATGCAAGGCAGAATGACTTTGTCACTCAATTAGACTGGACTTTCAAAGCACAGAATGAAGTGTTGGATGCGGCAATGCAGCCCTTGTCAGCGCAGTGTGTGGGAGGCAGCCCAGCAAAGGGAAGGCAAGGGAAGAGGGTTTGCTCAGCAGCTGGCACAGCAGCTGGGCCCTGCCAGCTCACATCTGAGTTGCTTCATGCCTATCAGTGACCACCTTCTTCTCTGGCTGTGACACTTGGCACTCTGCTAAGTTTGCTCTTCTCAGTTCTCCTTCCCTGGCACGAGGCTCAGCAGCACACATGTACCCTGAGGAAGCAAAGAGCCCAGGACCAGCACAAAGCTTTTTAGACAAAGGGGTTTAAGGCCTGCTCATGTTAAGAGATTAACAAACAAGAGTTAGTGGTGTCTAAACTACTAACAGTGGCAAAACTGCTTTGAAAAGTAAATTTGCTTTAAATTATATTATTAAATCCCTACTGACCTTATTGAATGCCTTGGCTTGAAGGCTGATTTATTTCATGCACTATCCTGCCCAAATCAGTGAGCACTGGGTGAACAATCATTGTGAGCTGTGAGACTCAGCCTTATGAGAGGAAATAGCTCCCTCATGAAATTCAAAGGCCTTTGTAACTGTGCAGAAGGGATGGAAACTGGTGTGAGGGTCATCTTCAGAAGCCTTTCTAAACTAGTCCGCCCAGTCCTCCTGGCTGAAACATCAAATATCATTTGTATATGTAACTAAGTTTTCTGTGTAATTTGTGTTTCTCTGTGCTGTATGAACATTGCAGTGGTGACTGAGATTTTCCAAACTCATAGGAATTAAGACATCTGTAATAGAGCTGGTGCCTAAATCCCTGAGTTTGTGTAGAAAGACAGTCACAAAATTTGTTATGAGGATTGCAACGAGAATGCCCTGGGAAAGGACCTCAGCGTTGTCCTAATTGGAAACGAAGAGATTTCACAGGCAGGGCTTCTGTTTGTAGCATTTTGCTGAATTCTAGTGTCATTTAACAGTCTCAGGATGACTCTATAAACCACTCCTTGTCACAGCCAGCTCCAAAAACCTGTTTTGTAAAGCCAGGAATGGCTGTATTTTACAAAGGTGATTCAGGTGATTTCTTCTACCCCATATATCCTCAGCCCCGCAGCACCTCTTGCCAGTGTCAAACACTGTATTAGAGCTACTGCTGCTGTGCACCATCTTAAAGATTTCTCCTCTAGGAGTGGAGATCTGGCTGCATCTCCAGCTCTGTGTGTCACAGGGGACCTGGAATGTGGCTGAGCATCTGTCCCTGTGCTTCTGCAGTTCAAGCAAAAAGCATTGCTCTTTCCTCTCTGTGTCCCGAGTGACTCGGTGCATTCATACTATTCCCCTCCAGCCTCTCAGCCCCAAACAGTCACAATACATACACAGCAGTTCGAATCCAGACTCAGGTACCAGGCATTTCTCTTGGCAGGTAAATGAAACAGCATAGGGCTTGGAAGTTCTGCACCATCCAGGCAGCACCAGAGCCACTCCAGGACATGTATAACACAGACAGGATAGCTTAAGTGTGCTGGAAAGGATGGTCAAAACCAACCGGTTTTGGTTGGATAGTTTTCTGATACCACCCTTCTCATCTTTAGTACCCTCGAAGTTACTCTAAGTGTTGTAGTGTGACAGAGAGAATTGCAGCCATTGTGTCTTCTTGAAAGCTGAGCACCAGGTAAGCTGCTGGAAATCCTGTCTCAGCAACTCACTTGTGAGTAATCAGGGTGGAGACAAGGTTTTCCTATTTTGTTAGGTTTTTCTACAGACCAGTTGCCATTAGAACACGTCTATCAGCCCAACATCCATCAGAAAGTGAGAACTTGTGTTGTTAGAAAGGAAAAAGAGCATCAGTGGCTTTCAGGAAGGGGGAACTGGTGCCAATTTATGGTTTACTTTCAAAGGGCCTGACAAGCATCTTATTGAAACTGATGGAACAGCTGGCATTGATTATATTGAGTTCAGCTCCAACATGAAACTCTGAGAGCACTTTGCAGCATCTAATGATGGCTTCCTACATAACCGCCTTGGAAACCCGATCTGCTTTCCTTCCAGCCTCATTCCAGTCCAGGTTGGCTTGTGCTTCTTTGTTCACTAAAGCTCTTGTTGGCTAAATTTTCTGGGACAAACACGTAACTGGTGCTTAAATCCCCAGACAAAAGAAAGCACAGATGCCTTTTCTGCTTTGAAATATCCATGGTCTTTCTCTACATAGCAAGAATCCATGTCCTGAATGGGCTCAGGGGGGGCAGAAAGAGACTTGGTTCCTGTGAGGCTTGGTTAATGTGCCTCTGACTGACTGGCTTTGTGCCTTCTCTTTAGCTCCTTGTGAATGAGAATAGCCTGCTGGCAGGTAGCCTAAGGGCTAGCTATGGCTACTTGTGAAAGGATGAGCTGGGCAACAGGAGCAGGAATAAAAATAGGGAGTAGTAGATGAGAAAAAGGGGAGAACCATTCTAATTGAAGAGCACTTTACCACTGAGACTGCATCTGTGTAGCCTTCTCTCTTGCTATCTGCAGCAGATCCCTAGAGCACCCACCACCCATCTAATTGATTCTTACCTTTTTGAAAGCTGCTCAGAGGGATGTTCGAGAGTCAGCCTTGCCTTGCTGATTATTTTCTCAACTCCCTCTATATCCTAGGGCTGTTCCACAGGTACTGTATCTGAAGGCAAAGGGGTTAAGATGCCATGTGACAGTGGCATTGGCAGGACCCCGATCCTTCATACATGTTGCTGATGTATTTTCTAATTTGCAAAGATCTCAATTTTTTCCATTTGCATTAAACTGTAGTAAGACTTTTCTGCTCTTTCTGCTCAGCTGTTTACTGGTAGACTTGAGTTTCTCAGGTATGAGATGTTTTAGGAGATGAAATTTGTTGCAGTGTCAAAGGTAAATGTTATAGTTCAGATATAGTGCCCTCAAAGGGACCACACTATTTCAGCACAGCCAGACTGTTTCCAACATCTGGAATTTGCTTCATAAGCTCAGTCACCACTGCTAATTCTTTTTATGTCTTTGCATATTTTTAGTGTCAAGAAAGTCTATGGACTTACAGACTAACACTCAGACTGGTTTGTAAAATAGCTACTCATTTTTTCCAGGTGGCTTCTAAACCCGTGTTTAGAAACTTCTCTGCTGTCTCACTCTGAAACCACGAAGTACGTGGAGTATGTTCAGCAGCTGACAAAATGTGCTGAGATTTGGAAATAATAAGGGTAGAAGAAATCATCCACCACAATAATGTAGGTCATGTCAAGGCAACATGGAGAAACAGCCAATGGTGTTAAGCATGAACTCTAGCATGTGTTCAGGCTGATTTAAAAAAAAAAAAAAAAAAAGAGAGTGTAAAAGAAAAAAATTAGATCACTCACTGAAAGGAATAAAGCCAGAGGAAATAGGAACTAGACACCATCCAGCACCCCATGTGCACTGTGAGGGGAAACAAAGTGAGCTGCGCCTGTGCTGGGCAGTTGGAGCCAGGGGCAGTGGGAAGGAATGGGCTAAGCTTGGTGGTGGTGTTATCTGATTCATGGAAAATCAGTGCAGCCCTTGCAGCGTTTTTGGGAGCTGTCGAGGTAGTATGTTTGCCTCAGCAAAATCAAAGCAGTCTTGGTCCCTTGGTAGCTCACAAGAGGCTTCTTCTCTGCTTGGGGCATGGAGCACTGCAAAGGGTTTCTGTGGCGGGGACTCAGTGCTCTTCCTCCCCAGCTCCCTTGTCTTTAGGAAAAGAGCTGCATGAAGAGGTTGGGAAGGAGTCATTGGAAAGTCTTTGGTCCTTCTTGTCTACTGCTGTCATGTCTTTTAGACTGAGGAAAGGTCCCAGGCATTTCATTTACAAGAACTATTTCAGTGAGGATTTTCTGCGCTAATTGCCCTGCTGTTTACTGCCAGAGAGATGCAGGGTTTATTACTTCATGCACTTTAAAACTGGCGGAGGGTGACAGGGTTTATGATTTAATCTCTAGCAAGTGTCTCTTTCTTTGAGGGTAGGTGAAATGTTGCTATCATCTGTTCAAAGGTGGAGTGACAGTTTTTTTACTAGAACCCAGCTAACTGCATCTCAGAAAAATGCTGATACAATCACGCATGAGAAGTGGATGAGATGAGACACTTTTCTCCCCGTTTCTGTGGCACACAGTGGAAGCTGCTGATATTTGATGAACAGTAACAAGATGCCCTACTGTGACACCCCACCAATGCCAGTTGTTTATGCCAAGTATGCTGAGCCACCAACATGCAGAAGACACAGAGTCATGTTAAGCACAATAAGATCCAGGGACTTGAATATGTTGCAGTGTTAATTCCTCATATTGTTGTTGCTGATGAGTATTTTTCTACAGTTTCATAAAGGCAGAAAAACTCACTCCTATAAAGAGAAGAGTTAGAAAGCAGTTGTTTCTGCATCAGCTGATCCCATCAGTCTCCACATGCCCCAGCTGTGCAGAACTAGGATGCTAGGTTAGCCTTACCTCAGTATTACAAATTACACTCAAATCTCTTTTATCCTCTATCCTTTATAAATAACTGCTTCCAGAGAGAGTCTTAAAAATGGATCACCTTAGTTCATGGTATGCCTTGCCTTCCTCAACCTCTCTTTCCTGGGTGTTCTGAACGCCTCCCTGTTCTCTGCGGCGCTCCAGCCTTGCCCAGTCGCTGTGCTGTCCCTTTACCTTCTGTACCCCAGCAGTTCTCTGCCTGGTCCTTCTCATAGGGAGCCCTGGAGGGTCAGTGTTGGGGTCAAGGGCTTTGTTGTGGCACAGATTCATGCTTGGGCACTGCTTACTGCTTGCACAGGTTAGTTGTAGCTGCACAGAATCACAACACAGGGATCGTGGCACAGGGATTGCAGATGTCTGCCGATGATTCACAAGAATATGGTCAGGGTGTTATTCTGCTACTGTATGGGAACTCATTACAAAGCTCCTAATGTTTTTCCATTTGGTAATTTAAGAGCACAGGTTTCTTGCACTTGCTGAAAAGCCCTCTGACATTTGTGAAGGGAGTGAACCTTATATTCCCAAGCTAAATCCTGGTTACTGAGAACTCAGTCATGTATTCGTCAGAGAAGAGAATCAGAGATCTACCAAAATGGGAGCAGCTTTCCTGGCTACATTTAAAGTGTTTGGGTAGATCTGCAACAAAGTTGAAGAGGTGTACTTGGGGATGAAAGCACCACGTGCCCTGGTGCCTGTTACACCTATCTATCTCTATGGCAGCACATCACAATTGTCTGCATCACATACCTGCCAGAAAGGGCTCACCTGCCCTTTCTGGGTCCACACACAGGTGTCTGTATCCTGGTGTCAGCGGGCTTTGTCCTTGGGTCTCTCTGGAATGAGTTGATATCTGCTTCAGAACTTCTCACTGATGTTTCTAGCGCTTTCCTCTCTTTGCACTCTGTTTTCTCATTTCCCTCTATTTGCCCCCATATCAGGGTTACTCATTCCCTTCCACCTCCTTCTGTCAGTGCTCCATATGCTCTCTTGCTTCCCAAGCAAAGGCTGAGTATAGCCTCCATGCATTCCCCTCCCAAAGCTCTCACCTTGGCCAATAGAGTGACAGATCTAGTTGAAGCTGATGACTCAGAAAGCCAGGTGGCAGGGCCCTGTTGTCCCTGTAATGGTTGCAAAAACATCTGTACAGCACTATATTCCTCCAACAGATCAGGGGCCTTTCACTGCATGCCTTGGAAGAACAACCTGAGCTGGAAAAGGACTACTCTGCAAGGAGTCTGGTTACAGTGTTAGAGGAGAGGGAAATTCAAAGTCATTAAATAGGAAAAGATCAACTCATCACATGCCCTGGACTTTTTAAGCAAACATAGCAGGAGAATAGAGTAACTGTGGTTTCCCTTCCCCCCATAAATAACTGGAGTCCTTATTTCAGCAAGCGCCACACAGAGCACAGCTATGTGACTCGCTTTCATTTACAAGGCTTCCTGGCTTCTACTGTGACAAAAATCAGTGCCTGTAAAACTCCTGAATTTTTGTTATCACCTTCAGAAAAGAGCATTCCTCTTCATTTTCCTATCAGTGGCTTCAGGCTTTTCTGCTCAAGAACTTTCTCTCCTAGCACATGTTATAGGATTTAAGGGATGGCCAAACCATCTCCAGATTGCCCACTCTGGGCGGATCGTGAACTTTAACAGTGCAGATACATTTTACTCTATCAGCTTTTTGTGTCCTGAACACTGTTAGAAAGGCAAAGAGATCTTGTTCTAATGCTGTTCTACATGCTTCTACAAACCAGCCTTGTCCTCTGCAAAGTGTCTTGCCTTAGGTTTTCTCAAGAGTTTGGTCCTCATCTGACCAACAGTTCTCTGTCCTTCAGCTCCCTGTGACTTTACCTTTCCCTAAACTGCAGGAGACCTTGTTTTAGTGTTTATATAGAGCTATCCCTGCCCCTTTTCATACTCTGAGGTGTCAGGATTTATTCACCACCTCTCAAGTCCATGCTCTTCCTCACACTTGGTCTGAGACTATTTAGGGAAGAGCAGCACTGCCTGCCCATGCAGCTACTGTGTAGCTGGCATTTTCTGATGGCCTACCTTTCCCTCCTACTCTCTAGACGTAAGAACAGTTTCAAAGAAATCTGTGGAAGTTTTTTTAGTTTGTAATTGTGGGAAGCTAACACTAGTGTAGGGAAACTGTATTATCCCAAATGAAATAGGCAATTTTGTCTGCTAGTACACACTTCATTGTGGAAAAATAACTGAAGGGGATTAAAAAAAGGTTATTTTTTCCCCAGATCATTCTATGCTAGATTTGCATCACAGCCTATGAACTCTTCTATTCTGACACAAGTGAGGAGGCAGGGAGCTGCAACATGGCCTGGGAAGAAACAAGAACAGCTAGAAGGGCAGGAACTTCTTAGTCCCCTTAATCTGTAAACCAGTAGATTACAACAGTAGCTCCTAAATTTTCTATTTTGATGGCCACTTCACATGTGTCTGATCACTCTGTGGGACAGCAAAAAGAGATAGAAAATGATTTTAGGAGCTTTTAAACAAGCAAGAGTTGCAGAGGGTGTTATTAAACTCTAGATTTCAGTCATTAGTCCCCAGGAACATGAAGATCATTAGCTTTGGGGATTTCACCATAGGATCACTGCAGAAGATTTATTCTGTCAAACACCAGAAATACATGCAGATGAAGAAAACACAGTTCTTGCCCTCGGGAGCAATCAGTGATTCAAAATCAAGCTAGCCAGGTCTGGGACAGAGGTGCTACTGTAACATAAGTGTTGATACTGGCCTTGCTTTAACTTTTTAAGGGGGATCCTTTCCTGTGACAGATAGTTAAAAACCTCCTGGAAACACAAAGGGCTGAGGGTCATTTTGAGTGCTGTTGTCTGCTCAAGTGCAGCAGAATAACCATCTCTTTCTTCTGTCTGGCATTTTAGAGTGAAACTCTCTGGAAATTGAGGAGCAAAGACTGTACATATATACCCACACATATGTAAAGCAGAACAGGGGAGCCCCTGGCAAGGAAACAAGCCTTTTACCCCAGCAGAAGTGACTGCCTTCTGGTGTGTGACACCCGTGGAGAAGCTGCCCAGCAACAGCACCCTCAGTGCTCTTGCTGCCTGCAGCAGGCCCCCCGCCTCAGGCACGGTGTGGTCTCCCTCCACGTGGCAGACTCAGTGCGAGAGAGAGGGTGGCTCTGGTGAAGTGTGTATGTGCTAGAGTCCATGTAATTTTGCTTTTTTCTCCTTTGAAAAAAAAAAAAAAATCACACTGCTAATTTCAGCATGAGCACCAGAAACATCTACGGGCTTTTTCTCCCTTCTCTCTCCCCTGCCTCCCTTATTCACTATTTTGCCTTCAGAGTCTGTACCCCCCTCTCTGTGAACAAAGGAATAAAAATTCATCACTGCAGCTGTCTCACTGCTGCTCTGCTGCTCCATGCTTAATATTCAAGCTGGAAAGCTGGTGATCCTAACTTAGAAACAGGAGAAGAATGACTTACACTGCAGATTTGGTAAAGCTTCTCTCTGCCTGTGCTCTTCTGTTCCTGCTATGTGCATGAAAACTGTCTCAGATTTCACAGTGGTAATTTCTGCTCCTAATATCAAATCCTGAAGGGCTAAGCTGCTGAAGTAGTTGCCAAGTCATCAAACACCCAGGGGAGATTTGGCTGAGATTTGGTCCAATGGGTGAAAAGGAGAGAGGGGAAAGTGATTATGGAAGTAAATATGACCCTCAGCGTGAGAACTGAGGGAATTTTAATTTGCTTCCCATCAAACCAAACTTATCTTGCCTGTAGAGGCTGTCTCTGGCACTGTGTTGTTTTACTGAGGTTTTTGGTACCCAAATGGCATTAAAACTGGGAGCAGTGGGTAGAAAATTTGCATCAAATTCTCACCATCACACCTGGGTTCAGCCACATAAATACCATTACACTTATGTGGTGTTTTCTCTGCAGCAGACACATGTCCCAGACTGCGCCAGTGGGCAGGAAGATGGTATTGCAGCTGTGTCCACCATGGGATCTGGATTGGATCCCTGGGTCAGCCACAACTTAGTTACCTTCAAACAGGGATTACATTCTTCTCTGTCGCAGGGCATCGAACATAAGTTCCTGCAATGATTTTTTTTGTTGCTATTGTAATGATTTTTGCTTAGAAGCTCCAAGGAGAAGTATTTAACATGTAGCACATTGCTCTGTGTGCAAGGAGTCCCTTTGAGTAGAGGAGCCCATGGTAGGACGCTGCGCTGGCATGGTGGTATGGGGATTGCTGTGTTTGTTCTGCAGGGCAAAAGGAACATGTAAGGCACAACACAGGACACAGGTATCCCACTCTGGTGTCACTTGGTCTGGAGCAAATGAAGCCAGGGCAGTGGGGGTTGTGTCATTTAAAATAATGCAGAAATCGGGGGGGGCAGGCAGGAAGGGGGAGAGTGGTCAGTGAAGACCTACATTAGTCTCTCCCAATGGTGCCCTGCAGTTTTTAATTAATCAGGTCCAATTATTCAGCCTATATCCATTTGAATAGTGGATAACACTGGAAGGAACTCACTTTCAATGGGATTTATGGCCCCCTTCCCTTAAGTCATTTCAGATAAGAGATTATAAATGTTATGAAGCCTGCACAGATCAGTGTGATCTAAGCAGTTAATGCTGTGATGTACTTATTCAGGGAACAAATTGGAAGTCAGGAGGAGAGGAAACAGTCTTTTAATTTACAGGAAAACAATAATTTATAATTATTTTGCCTTTAAGTCAGAGAACAAACACAGCTGTTGTTTGAGGCTTTTAATCTGATTACTGAAGTGCTGGCCTTTCAGTGAGCCAAGGGGACAGGCGCTGCCCTCAGGCAACAGAGAGCAGTAGTCTTTTGCTAAAGAGACTCAGGTGAGGAGAGGACTGGACTTGCTTCCACGATGTGATTAGACCCATGTGTTTCAGCTTGTTTCAAACTTGTTACTTTCCACCTTCTATTTAATGTATTCCCCGCGTGGTTCACACACCCAAGATGAACTGGGAACCAATCACCTGTGGGTTTGTGCTCCTTGAGGACTATTTCTGATGTGCTGGGAAAGTTCCCAGAGTCTTTTCTCACCTCGCTTCCGCCTCCTGCCTCCTCTGTCAGCTGCCAAAACATCACGCTTGCTAGTGACAGCAAAGGAACTGAGGTAGTGTCCCACCTTCCACAGCTGATAGCAGTGTCTGGAAGCTCCAGGCAGATTCAGGATGCCATCATATGAAGGGCTACAGCCCTGCTCATGGGACACCTTACACAAGGGACTCTGGGAGGGAGCAAACATTGCTGTCCCACCTTGCCCCAAATCTCCTCACCATCCTGTCCTACTTGCAAGGATGTGTAAAGGGAGACCAGCACAGGAACTGGGGCACTGGAGCAGCACTTTCTGACTTTTAGAAACACAAGAGTTACTAAAGAATCATTTAAAAACTGTAGCTGCCTTTCTGTAATGGGGTGGTAATATATTCCCTTTTATTCTCCTAATGGAAACATTAGTGGCTGATCAGTTCAAATGAATTTCAGTGTATCATCTGTTAATGTAGTTACATCCCATGGCAGCTGTCAGTTTGGAGAGGATGGAAATACCCTGCCTTTCATTCCTCTGTCTAGGGAAGTTCGCTGGGATTCAGATATTTTCTGCTATCCCTCCCTCTGTAGTAGACAAAGTGGAACAAATGTCCTTGAGTGCTGGCGATACTTGCAAGGAACAGAGGTGATGAGCAGAAAACAGCGTGATGAAAGGAGACTATAGGGGATGAATAACAGCATATGTCCTATTTTGCTGCAGGGGCCTTCTGTTTATAACAAACTCTAGGGTTTGGATGCAGTATTGTTCTGCCTATGCAACTGTTTTTTTTTTTTCCTCTGTGCTTAGCCTTCACCAGCAGAGATCTCTCAGGTTTCAGAGTCTCCCCGTAATTAGAAAGAACAGCTTAAATCCTGACTTCAAACGAGGAGCCACCAATCTGCTGTGTAAACAGAGAGCTTGAGTGAACTCCCAGGAGGGTTTTTTAAGTATGTTCTCCTAAACCCCTGGGGGCAGGAGCCAGATAGTGGAGGGATGAAGGTTCTCATTGCTACCAAGCAATGACACACATTGGGGACATTAGAGAGCATGGGGAAGAAGCCACCCAGTGCAGCTGCTCAGCATGCAGGTGCTTAGTTTAAGAGCATGGCTGTACCTTCTATAATGCCTCTCGAGGATGCTCATCTTTTGTCTGCATCAGGAGGGAGCCCAAATGATTTTCTGCCTAGGTAGTTGAATTGCATAGCACGTGGTATGGCCTCTGTTAGGCTGCAGGGAAAGAGGAGGCTTGGAAAATAAATGTAATACCTGATCCAGCAGCCACTCTGCAAGGGCAAAGTTCTCTCTATCATTTTTTTGAGTAAATTCAAGCTGGCAAGTGACTTCTCAGGTGTTTCAGATATATAGTGCTTCATACCGAACTGGCACTGGGCTCCCTCCAGCTGGGCCTGCCTTCCTGTAGAGCCAAGGGTGTCTGGATCCTGAAACAGCTTCGTGGCACAGACTGCAGGGGCCTTCCCCCAGCTGCTGCAAACAGCACTAACACTGTGCTCTGTCTTTGTATGGATGTTGAGAACAGACTAGAGGTAGGCTGAAGTGTGAAAGTTTACCAGACCTTTTGCAGAGGATAGAGGAAATCTATTGTCCCACACTACCTGTCTTATCTGTGCTAATCGTTGTTAAGAGGATTCTAATGTTGCTATAAATAGGAATCTCTGGAATTCCCTGGTAAGTACATACAGCTGACTTGCTCCTGGAATTACCTGTATAGCAAGTACAGCTAAGGTGGTGCTTACTTTACAAGAGCTCAGGGGGACTTTGGCAGGCCAAGAATGAATGTGATCAATTCCTGCTGGAGCTCATGAGAACATGATGGAGTGTTTCTTTGATATAGAGGGGAAAGTACATCTTTGGCCACTGTACAGGCTGGGAAGGATTATCTCTTTTCTCCTCAGGGCCAGCATGGTAAGAAGGTGGCTAGATATTTGCCCCCTCTATCTTCCCCCTAGCTCTCCATCTTGTCATTGTATTGTGTGGCTAGGAGATTCTACCAGACTTTTCCCTGCATGCCAGTCCTCCAAAGAGCAAGCAAAAGAAGCCCACAATGTGCTATCATTTGTAGGATTAATGGCAACAAAGAGGCAGTCAACAGCACAATGAGACAAGCCTCCCACTTCCCTGAAGCCTCCCACTCCTGGTTAGGACATGTAGACAGAGATCATCTTGTTATCTTGGTGTGAATCCTGACAACTCTTGTGCAACATTTTGGGCATCTGGCAAAAAGGCGTGTGCACTGCAGGAGCTAGTTCTGGAAGGGCCTTGTAGGGGCTAGCCCTGTTGTATGGGCTGAATGAAATCTGAAACCCGGAAAACTTGTGACGAGGCGGCCTCGGGCTGTGGAGCAGCTCTCACAGACCTTGCTGTGACACTCCTGGGATCTGCCTGCATGCTGGTGTGGCTGCCACTGAAACCAGAAGTAGAGAAGTGGAAAATCAGGCATAGCTTTGTTTGAACTACACACTTGCAGTAGTTCTGGAAAGGAATTCTCATACCTGTACCGTTGAGTGACGGTATACCATGTATAGACCATGTAGACACAGACTGAAATGAAATGCGATATTCTAGAGGAGAAAGTACCTAAAGGTGCAGTGATCTTGTGGGCTCTGTGGGTTGGAAATGCACAAGTGATACCACAGTAGAGTTATGACAGTTCTCTTGGAGAAAAGTCCCCCCAAAACTGCAAGGATTAGCCATAGGAGCAAGTAGTGATGTGGCATTTGACCTGGAATGAAGAAGGTGGTTAGCCTCAAGAAGACTTATGCCAAACGAAAGGCTAAATCCCTAACTGGTGCAAATCAGCATACTTCATTTAGGTCAGCTGGCCCATAGTGATTTAGTGGGAGAGGGACTTGGGAAGCTGTTATGCTAAAAGAGATGGGAGTGTGATAGTAGACAGCAAATTGGATCATCTGTGACTACAGCTTGTTATGATAGGGGAAAAAAAGGAGCTAATGAGATTCTTATCTATGTAGGGAAAGGCATCAAATCACAGCTGAGGGAGGCACTGGTTCCTCTCAACCAGTGATGAGATCCCAAACAAAATATACTGCTTTCAGTTCTGGGCTATAACACAGTAGAAAGGTATAGATAAATCCATGAGGATACAGGGAGAGGCACTGAAATGTAGTACAGTGGGACCGGAGAGGCTGATTAGTGAGGAAAATGAAAAAAATGCAGCATAGATAACAAGGAACCTGAAAAAATGAGATTACATGTGCTTGCCAGGTGTGAGCTCCACAAGGGAAGGGAATAGTCTGAGTGGATGTAACAGACTATAGCCAGGAATAATGAGATAAAATTATAAAACCTAATTGACCCTAATATTAGGTCATTTCTCCCCAGGGTACCCTATGACAAGTCTCCTCTGGGAAAAGGGTAGAATGGCATACCCAGCTGGAGAAAATATCCTTGGGTCTGATCTCTTCCATGGTAATTGGTCCAAGTAGCTGCTGCAGTAAGGGTTTGGGTTTTGCTGATGTCTTTTACCTTTCTGTTATGACAGTATTGATAGCCTTGCCCAGTGCACATCCCTTCTCCTTGCTCCACAAAGATCCTGAACGTGCAAATTTGGGCTGTGCTGGGAAGGGTCTTGCTTCAGCTGATCTCCCTCCCTCTGTTGAGAAGCAGTGGTGCTGGGAAAGAGTAGCATTGGAGGGGAATGTGGGTAGGTGACTGCCATTAGCAGTCTGTTGGGAGAAAGTTGCCAGCAGTAGGGAAATAATGGTGTGTTGTGCATGTGATCTTTTGCCCTTTTGGCTGATGAAGGAGCCTCAATCAGTCCTGCCCCTCTGGGTAGGGGATGGGAGTGCACACTGGGCCCTCTGTTAATAGCTGGGAAGAAATTCAAGCAGTCAGCACCACCTCCAACACAAGCAGCCCCTCAGTGAGTGGAATAAGGCGTGAGTTTCTCGGCCGTAATGAGCTTGTTTTTCCATGAGATTGCTGTAATAAGCTGTAATGAACAAAGGGCTGCAGGATACAGAGTGAGTGGGTGATAGGATGGCAGATGAAATTCCATGTGGATATACGTAGAAGTAATGTGGGGAAAAACAAGGATAAGTGGATGTGTACGTACATTAGCTATTACCACCCAGAAGGGAGATCTGGAGCCATCCTGCGGAGGAAAACTGGAGGTGGGGGGAGGGAACGGTTGGGAAAGGAACTGGCAGCAAAACAGAAAACATCATTATACTGCTGTATAAATCCATGGTGCATATGTGTCTTGAATGCTGCTTGCAGTCGGTCCCCCAGAGAGGATGTAGTAGAATGAGAAAAAGTGTGGCCATGCAGGACTCCTGCCGAGTGACAGGGGGCTCTGGCTGGGAGTGGGAGCCAGGGACAGAGATGGGAGCAGCCATAGGGTGAAATTTTGAAGAGCTATGGGTCAGAAGAGACAAACACTGAGGCAACAGGTATGAAATGACTCCTTTATGAAGGGACAGTAACCAGGCTCTTCAGTTTGAAAAAGTGACAGCTGAGAGTGCTCTGCTAGAGATCGGTCGAGCCGTGATGTGCGCAGAGACGTGAATAAGGAATGATCATTTGCTATTTATCACAGCATAGGAGCTAGGGACAGGAAACAAAGGCATCAGGAAAAGGTTCTAAAGGAAAGCAAAAAGAGCTGCTTTTTCATCGATGCATGGTCAAACCTGGAACTCGTTACCACAGGACACAAGTCAGTGACATGAACATGAGCTCAAAGGTCTTGCAAAAGTTATGAAAGTAGTTTTAACAGGGATACTAAACTCAGATGCAGATGGAACCTCCAGCTCACAGAATTTTTTCACTCTAACCAGAAAGAAATTGGGAGAATCTCCATCCTGCTCCTTTCACCTGTTTTACTCTAAGCCTCCACATTGGCTGCTGCCAGACAGGATGGAGAAACAGATGGACTTTAAGTCCAAGGCAGATATGGCAGAGATTATGGGTCTAGATCAGCGCAGACTCCACGTCCTCCAGGAAGCAAAGCCACACTTAGCAATTAATGTACTCATTCTTGTGACTGATGCTCTTTCAATACAGCCCTACTCCAGGGAAGAGTTAGCTGTTCAGGAGCATGTGAGATTAATTCCTAACAAAGAATTGTCCAACCATTTCCTTTAGGGAAGCAGCCACAAGATATACCTTTGTTCTGCATCACTGACTGCTTTAGGTCATCCCCAGAGATGGATTTAAAGCAAAACCTCTTGAACCCTCTTGAACTTTAAGGAAACTCATTCCTGGATCTTCCATCTGACTCAAAAGCTCTGCAAGGGGCTGAGATTCAAACACCTCTGAACTGAGGGGAAGTCTGGAGCCAGATCCGCAGCTGTAGCTTGAGGCCATCCTGAGCTTTTCATGTCAGCTGTCTTTGAGAGCACCGGCTCTGTTCTGCACGGTGCAGATGGGCCACAGGCCATGCGGCAGATAGAGCAAGAGGAATTCCTCTCACACACCACTCACACAGAAAATTTACCTTCAGGTAAACTACTTCAAGAGGGCTTCATTATATTGGACAGCTGTTTACTCTGCTGAAAAGTGTGAGGAGTCCTTCTTTTCTGCTTTTCCAGGACTTTCATCTCCCCTCTCTTTCAGGAAGAGTAGGTGTAGTAAGATTTAAAGCTCTGCTATGTAATTGTCATGAAGTTTATATCCCATGATTCCTGTTTGTGAGCAGAAATAAATTAAGCACCTGGATAAGCCCTCTTTCTCTTCCCTCTCCTGAGCACCCAATGTGACGAGAAAACTGCTGAGAAACAACCACAATTAACGATGGGGTCACATTTAGTTCAGCACCATCGGCTGGTTAATTGGCTGATTCGATTACAGTCCCCCTTATCTGTGTGCCAACACAACTTCTAACAAGCTGCTTGCTGGGTAATTAATCCCGTCCGAGGTTTAGATCCTGAAGCTGGGACTGCTTTAAGGGACTGTGCCATTACTAGCCCTCTGCTAGCAGGGCTGCTTCACTCAGAGCTTCTCTTTGCAGATTCCAGCTGTGGGTCCAAGTGGCAGAGGGGACATGTGGAGTCATTGCTTTCCCTGGAGAAAGGCCAGCCTTTGGTTTTGTGAAAAGAATCCAGACCCCGTGTTCAGTTTCCTCCTTGTCCTTGATGCTGCTTGACAGAGCAGCAGTGAGGCAGTGCCTTGAGAAGTTGACTGGCCCTCCTGCAAATGCAGATCATTTTAATGAACAAATCTAAAACTGGATATAATCTCTGCTAAAAAATGGAAATAATAAGTTTAGAAAGTAACCAAACATGGAAGGAAGGGAGGAAGGGACATTGACTTGGTTGGAAGGTCCATGCTTGAGGGTTTATGCACAGGGAAGAGCAGACAGACAGACACCAGCAGAATCAGCAAACAAGCAGCTGTCAAGGAGGTCTGTCACCTCTGTCACTGTTGGGCCTTCTGTCACGGGCTGCTCAGGTGGGCTTTTGTGTGTGAGTTATACCCTTGTTTTCATGGGCAAATAGACTAGACAGAAGTGCAGATCTGATGTCCTCTGATATAAAAAAGTCCTTTCAGGTCTCTCAGGTAAGCTGTAAGTGAGGGAACATTCACCTTGTCCTTCTCCAGTCTCTGATGTGCCAGAGCGTGTGCCAGACAGCCAACAGGAGATATGCACAAGGTGATTAAGGCAAGAAAATTAAAACATGGTGGAAGTGAATGATCAGAAACATTCATTTGTGTAGCCTCTATCCTCTGATTTCTCATGTAAATCCTTCTAAAATGAGTAAATGAAAAGTAGTTCACTTCAGAACAACATTCTTGGAAGCAGGGACATTGGAGATGCACATGGAGAAGACATAAAGCCAGGATTAACAGGGGTGCGGGCGACTGGATGCATTGAGCTGTGGGTAAAGGGGAGCGGTGCTTGTATTTTTACTACCTGTTCTCAGTCTACTGTCATCATCAATCTGTGCTGTTCTCAGTCATTTTTAGGAGCAGATTGGTTACCTCCAACTTTTCTCATGGGAAACTTTCCTGTATTAGGTGCCCTTAGTCCTTGCTTTAACTTGCACCAGTCACATGTTAAAGTAGTCCAGCAGTTGTTAGCAAAGTCACACAAATGTTTTTTTACTTCTGGAAGCTGGAAAAGAAAGGAGATGGTCTCAAAGATATCAAGATCTAAATCAAATAGGACTTAATGAGATGGATCTTGAGGTACCTGTCAGAGCCTATTTGCAGCTTGGCCAGTGCAGGAACACCATGGTCCCCATGAGCTCAGGGACCTCTGTGTCAGTTCTCCCAGATAAACTGGGAGAACTGGTTTGGCCAACGGCCTAGTGGGCTTGGAGTGTGCAGGGCAAGTGCCAGGTCTGAAGCAGACTTCAGACAAGAAAGAAATGACATTACTCCTAGCACCTCCTAGCCAAACAGCACATGAAAGGCTTTGTAAGCCTTTCTTAGCCTTTGTTACCTGGGCCACCGGGAGACAGTGGGGACTTGACACAACCTCATAATTGTGAAGGTCTGTTGTAATGTACATCTATGCACAAAAATCCTCATTATCAATCTTTTCATAAATCAGATTTGGACATTGGTCTGCAAACTTGTCTGCCCTCATCAATTCAGGCAGGTGAAACACGAGGCATGTGATAAAGGAGAGATACTGGTGATGAGAAGGGATTGCTTTGAAGAATGGTGCCCCTGGAGGAGCTGGGGAAGGCTTTGTGGCAACTGTGCTGAGGAGGGGAGATCAGCATGATAAAGACAGAATTGCTGAAAGGACACAAAGGGAGCTAGGGAGCAGGAAGGGGAAGGCACTGAAGGGGAGTGGGGTCAGCAGTTGAAGTCTTGAAGAGGAAGGACAGATGGAGGGGAGAGAGGGAAGATGTGACATGTAATGAAGCAGAAGAAGGCAACTGTGAGGTTTGGGTGAACTAGAAATTGGGGAGAGATGAAATCACTGCAGTGAAAGGAAAAGGTGGACATGCCTGTTCAGTTCATTTTGCTCACAATCAGTAGCTGAGAAATCACTACTCCTTAGCAGCATAATCAACCCCTGATTAAGAGAACAGAGTTACGAAGGAAAGAGGGTGCCTTCAGACACTTGCAGCCAAGACAATGAGTGCCTACTGCTCTGCCTCCTTTCTTCCTGTGGGGCTGCTGGAAGTCAGAATAGTTGATCTGAGTTAGAATACTTTTTGTTTCCTCCATGATCACCGGTGTCAGAAAGGAAAGGGATTAGGAATTTGACAGTGCATGCTCTGTCAGTGTATGTTGTAATTTTTTTTCTGGTTCCTGCCTAACAAGGGGAAATGCTGGAACCTGATGAATGTTTGACAAGTCTGCTTTTGGCCCAGAGAACTGCTCTCCCATTTTCCTGTCCTGCTGCAGTTTAGCTAATGAGCTCTCAACATGCCTGCTTCTCTTGGGAACAGGGAGCTTTGAATACCCAGAGCTCTGTGATGCTGCCCAACCCCTTAGTGTGGGGCTTCCAACCCCACAGCAAGGAGGGGCTGTTCCAGAAGAACTTTGCAATGTTGTCAGTGCCTTCATTTTTGCTGCCTAACAGTGCCTGCACGCTGATTTTCACCAACATTTGTGCGTTAGGAGGACTCTTGCATTTCTGACTGTACTGCTATATCTCATTTATGGCTGCATTGTGGATATTCCCGTTTCATACAACTTTGCAGCTCAGAATTTGTCAGGGCTGAACACTTTTGAAGAAAATTATCTGAGGAGGACAAGAGGCACTCCCATACGTCAAAGAACAGACTAGAACTATTGATGTATTTGGTGCCATGTTTTCAAACTGCTGCCTGCTGGGAGCCACATCCATCTGTCTTTAGTTTTTTTCTTCCTCCAGAAGTATGTACTAAGTACCATCTGATTTACTTAGAGAGAATGAAACAACCACTGTTGAAGGGAAAAGCTAATGCAATTCAGGTCATTCTAACTTCAGTGGGTAAGACACCTGAAGGCTTTGATATTATTACTGAGGATATTAGAATTGGTTAAGCTTTAAATACAGCATTTAGAAAAAACTCGGGAAGTTGTTTAGCCTGAGTGGGAATAGGGTTGATGCAGGAAAATCCTGAGAGTATCAAGACAGAGGTTAGAAGTTTGATGATTCTTCTTATTGTTAGTATTACCAGCCTCCCTTTACAAAGGTACCAATGAGAAATCATGTTGGCTTTTCTGTACAACTGCAATTCTTAAAAAACTGCACTGCTCAGAAGCATCTTGAACATCAAATGCAAGCTGCAGAAATCCACAGTCCTGGTGTTATGCCAGAAGGAAATATATATATCCTATATAATTTTTTTTCTTTTTCTTCAGGAGCCAGTGTTAGCCAATGCAATTTTTCTTGGGAGGCAAGAATGTCAAAGGGCCACGCCCACATATTTCTGATACCATTCATGGAAATTAGCATTTCTGACAGACCAGTGTGCAAATCTGTTCAATGTATCTGTGAATGCATTGTGGCTTCTGTTTGGTTGTTAGTGGGTTTTGCTTGTTTGTCTTCTAGTGAACTCGGCTAACATGCAGTTTCCGCTTATGCTACAGAAGGTCCAAATTCTGTGGTGTTGCCTGTAGTTTATAAATAATGTGCACAAATTTTAACCAGATACTGTACAGCCTTGTGAGAGATAGAGAAGTCCCTGACTATCTCAGATGGGATCATTTGCATTCTGTGGAGGACAGCACATAAGTCTTGCCAGCAGGAAGATGCATTAGACTTCTTCTGCTTGCCTTTTTCCACAGGTTTCCTCTGTGCATCCCTTCTGAGACAGTCTAAATATGTTGTTTATGGATGTGATTCTTTGCTACCAAAACAATAATGCTATCACTAGACCTACTTAGATGTGCTGACACTAATAAGTCTCATATTGGTAAAAACATATTTACCTCCAGTAAGGAAGATTTTTGTCAAATAAGGGTGCTTTCTGACAGTTTTCACACATGGAAGAGAAAGGGATGGAAGAGAGGAGAGATGTGTTGGTTTACGTACACTGGTCTAGTTAAAGTAGCACCATTTCTTGTGTGTAGACAAGAGCTTAGGAAATGTGCAGGTCTTAGTCTGGGGGACAGGACTTTAAAGCATTCATTGAAGTCTAGTGTCAGTTTTCAAGGCTGAAGAATATTATTTTATTTAGGCTTCCAGACCAGCCTTGCTCCAGGAATGCACTTAGGTTGTTTTTAAAGCAAACATGAAGTCAATAGCCTGGTGTTCTGCTCTGCTATTTCTTGCCAGAGCCTAAGGACCACACATGGGTTTTCCCTCCTCTTCGTCACACTGCCAGGCATGCTCTCGGATAACGGCAGGCAGTTCTTGTGGATGAATGTGGAGAGGTTCCAAATGGCCAAACACACAGTGGACATCTGGGCAGTTTTTGCTGCAAAGTATTTTCCGTCAGGCTTCCCTACAGATATTGCCATGAAAGGACCAGCTCACACCACCCTGTCACAGATTTTATCCAGCCTCTGACTTTAGTGGGAGTTTTATCTGAGGAAAGCTCAAGTGGGAGCCTGTCAGCTTACCTCACTGCTTATAATGCTCCCAGTGGAACTGCAGGCTGTGATTTTCATTTTGACCCTGGCAAACACCAGCCCAGAGAGCAATGGAGCACTGTGCCCTCCTGCACATCACTCCAGTGGTGGGCCTCAGCTCTCACTTGCCTGGGTGCTTATTTGGTGCAGGAAAATACCTTACTTGCCTCCATCCTGTGTGGAAAGCAGGGGCTTCACCTGGAGTAGCAGATTCTGAGCGCTTGTCCACGTAGGGCTGACTTGCAGCTGGGTACCCACTCCTGACTCCAAGCAGTCACCATGCTCAGGAGGTAAAGAACAACCTCTGGCCAGCTACTGACCTCTCTTGACACTGATTTCTCTTGAGAGTCGAATACTGCTTCGGTTTTCGGCAGCTCCCGGGAGCCAGGCTCGCTCCTCTCCTGCAGGGTTTGAGGCTGAACCGTATGGCACCACGGCAGGTCCCCAGTTAGAAACGAAAACACACATTAGCAAAGAGCAGAGAAACAGGCTAAAATTGGAAGTGACCATTTCGCGTTTGATGTTATTCAGAGGCAGCCTGTTCTTCATTTAGGACATTAATAGTTGTAACAGAAGCTGTAATATTTCAACAACAGTGGCGATTAGGAGCAAAGAGGCAGCTAATCTCCATCTAAAAAGAGCTAACTAGCCTGTCCTTTAGCCCCCACCGCACTGTCACATTTAAATACCATGAATATTCACTGCTTGGCACCCAGCTGGCATCTGAGCTGTTTTGACACAAAAACCTTCAAACTCAAAGAGTTTTTAATCAGTCTGCAAGAGAGAGAAGAAGAAAGTCAGAGAAAGAAATAGGAACAGAGAAAATGAATCAATGAGTTCAACAGAGAGGGGGGTACCCGAATCCAGTTAACCCCTTCCTTTCTCCGCGGCCACAAATGCTGTCTCTCCGCAGCTCTGCAGCCATCTCCCGTGCTGCAGGGGATGGAGAAGGATTACCCCATCCCCTCTGGGCACCCCCATTCCTCCTGAGTGCTCCATAGCACCCGGGAACTCCACATTCCCGAGCATCTCATCCTAGCCGAGTGCCCATTCCCCCTGGCTGCCCCATTTCCTCCAGCTGTCCCATCCCACCCCCATGCCCCTGGCTCCAGGCACCACAATTCCCCTCACCTTCCCGTACTTAAAATGCATCCCCTCCTGCTGCCTGTGCTTGTTTCCTGGTGCAGAGCTTATTTACTCTCACCCTTGGCTATGCTTGTGACTGGTTACCAGTGTGTTTCTGTTACAGGCAGCACAGTTTCACTCACAATATGTGAAGTGCTTTAGAGCAGCCAGTCCTTATGCCTGTAGAGTTTTCATCTCAGAAAGAGGATTGGCAGTGTTAACAGCTGCCATCTCCAGTATCCTTTTTGGAGTCTCAAAATTGCCTACAGCCCACACAAACCTCTTTGCATCAGTTTTGCAGCAGGATTATTTATGCAGTTGCAAACACTGAAAATCTGGCCTTATTCTGCAAGAAAGAACCCCACAATACTCTGAAGGCTCAAGTTTCACCAGCACTGTGGATCTGAGCACTCACAGATCACCCAGCAGTCCCCATTTAGCCTCAATCAGTCTTGCACACAAAACTGCATTTCTGTCAAACTACTCTGAGCACACAACACAGAGTTTATGCAAATTTATGCTGTTATGTCAGCTTTGGGCTACTGGTGGTAGACAGTTAATACCTGATTTGGCAGGACAGTAGGGTGACATAGGACCTGGTCTGCTCCAACACCTTGCCATGAAAAAACAGACTTGTCTAAATTTTCTAAATGTGTTTAACTTGGTGTAGTGTTAGATCCGTGTTTCATGTCATAAGGCTGTGGCATTTTTGATCTAATACTGGGAACCACAGAGTCAGATTTATTTTACAATCAAACCACAGCCTAAGTCTCGAAACTGTGGCCCAGACTGCAAACCTCAAATCACATGTGGGGAATCTATGCTTGCACCTCAGCTGGCTGTGTGTTCAGAGCACAGTGGGGAATTTTCTAACCTACTGTGTCTTCAGAGAGTCTGTTGTGGGTTTAAACTACACATTGGTTGTCTCATCTGCCTTCAGGGTCTTTAAAACTGAGATGCATCTCAAAAGCTACTGTCCTGATTCTCTTAAAGAAAACCTACAGAAAAGTGAAGTATAGAAGCCTGGGACTAATTCAGGCAGATTATTATGGTCACTGCAAAGGATCCTGGTATCCAGGAGGAGTGTAAATGAGATGGTATTGTGCAGACCTTCAGAGGCAGGCCTGTGCTGAGGGGAGGCATTGCAGATGGAAACAAGAAGACAATTGCTGGAAATGAAAGGCCAGTGAGGAAAATAATCAACTAGCACTGGAGGAGCAAAGTGGATAGCTGCATCCCACTGGCAGTGGAACAGAAGATCTTTTGGGAGAGCAAAAAGGAGCAGGGTTAGTGAGGAGCCTGAAGGCCCTGCTATGTGGTGTGATGGAAGGGGCACCACAGCGGAGAGGCTGAGAGGGAGCAATGTGGTGGCAATGCTGTATCAGATCTGCACTACTCTGATCTGTCTCGGGTGGAGGTGGAGTGTTATGGATGTCAGGGAAGGGCCACAAGGAGAAATTAATGTAACCAAGATGGGAGATGAGAGTTTGGGAGCAGGTTTTTCCTCTGTGTGTTCCCCAAATCTGAAGCTAGTGTAAGATTTACTAGGAGTTACTGAAGCTGTGGTGACTTTTACTGAATACAGTCTGTGACTCCTTTGGGACGAGGAAGTAGAAAGATTTGGGTTCCACATTTCCTTAGTGCTCTCAAGATCCTCTGATGCTCTCCAGACTCAGAGATCTCACACAGCACTTTAAAATTTACAAGCATGCACACAATAGCCAAATATGCTTTGTAATCTCTTCCCAGGCAGCAGACAAAGTGGGTTTTGCATAGATTGGTACTTACTCTGTTCGAGTTGATAATTATTTTGAATGGAATACTCCCCATGAAGCATGCCTGGAACAGCATCAAACCCTATGGGCTGTGGGAGGCACATCCATCAGCTGTACTCCAGGGTGTATTCTGGAAAAGCTCACAGCTGGATAGGAGGATCCATTTTCCTATATACTTAAATGAGAAAATAGCATGAGCTTTTCTTCAGGCTCTTCTTGCCAACATCTGGCCACTACTTACAATGAATTTTCACAGTTGCTATGAACTGTATCTGGGCATGCTTCCTTTGCCTGTGGAAAAATGTGGGATTCTAATCATCCAGTACAAAAACAAGGTGTTCCAGCTAATAAGTGTCTTGGAGACCCTGAGGACATGGATTTGGAATGTTTTTGAGGAGGTGGATCAAAAGTATTTTATTCGACATTCACCTACAGTTTTCTGTTGCCTGACTCCACCATATTTGCATACAGTCAACACATTCTGTATTAGGTAAGGAACATCCAGGCTGAGGAACAGGCAACAGAGGTGTAAAACTGGCAGCACTGACTCACCTGAATGCACTTTCTCCCCAGCCTGTCCCGAGGGGAGCACAATGCTGCTGTGGTGGTGCTTTGGGAGTGGGGGCTCAGATTAGACATGAAACAGAAGCTGTAGCCATATGTGGTCATTAAAATTCCATTACACCTTTTGGTACTGAAGCAGTTGGTGCTAAAACTATCCCACTTGGAATACAAGGCAGACAAGCCTCGTACAGCCTGGTGAGAAGGTGCTGCCTCGTGAGTTTTGCTGGGTGTTTTTCTGCCTGCAGTAGAGAATAGGGCAGACCCTCATGCTGACTGCCCAAAAGTCACTAATACCAGAGCTGGGAGCAGAGTTGCTGCATCCCTTTGACCAGAAAACGAGCTGTAAAGGAAAAACCTAGGTATAGAGTGTGCAGCCTGCTAACAACAGACTCCAGTGTTCCGGTGACTGGATTTACACAGTGGTGCTGGATGGTGGCACACAGATGGACAAGTCTATTTGCAGGTGGTAGAACCATAGAGTAGTTTGGGTTGGAAGGGACCTTTAAAGGTCATATAGTCCAAATCCCCCCCCCAGATTTTATAAGTTTTTGGGATCCTGAGGGTCCTTGCAACAAGCCATGCTGTGAGATGTAGCCTGACATTCCAAGGCTATTATGTGAAATAGGAAGGCTCTCAAGCTCTTGTAGGTTGAATCACATCTCTGCATAGAAATCTAAACTTGGGTTGAAAGCAAAGGTCCTACAGAAAATGAAGTCTAATCCACCACATATAGTGGAAGAAAGCAGAGGTGATGGTGGGGACCTTTACTGACTGACAGCTTACAGACCCCGTCCTCGGCACTTGCTCTCATCCTTGAGTCTCCCTGCTGTGCAGCAACCCAGAGCAGGAACCAATCCAGCTGAAAAATAAACAGGTTTTTTTCCTAGAGTTGTTTTTATCTGGATCAGTTCTCTGGTCTCATTCACCATGTGCTACACAGACAGCATGCTGGCATGGCTGGTGGTGCAGACTATGGGTAAGGAAGCAACAGGGAGTGGAAGGGGAGCAGGATTGCTTAAACTGATGTAAGCAACCCTGGTGTCAAAAATGTAACCACAGCCTGATACCAAAGCCTGTCCAGAGTGCTCTTCTTGGCACCAGGCCTGACCTGCAGTTTACATGGAAGGAACAAGGGGGACAAATGCCTCTGTCAAAAAACCTGCAGAAATTCTCAAGTGATTAGTGCAAATTATTCCAAAATGTTGCTGCTGGGACTCTGCAGTTGGTGCACGAGGATGCTGGAACCTCGTGAAACTTACTGGTGTAGCATCCTGATACTGATAACAGCAGCACTTTATGTCTTGATTCCTCCTTGTCTTGATTACTTCCTAGCTCTCTTGCAGAATCATTTCTTCTCTGTCCTTCTCTGGGAGAGGAAAAAAATTGGTATTTCCCTTTGCTCCTTTCTTGGCACGTTCTGTATGCCTGGGAGCTTGTTCAACATTCCTGGTGTTGCCCTCTGTTTAGAAGGTGTTGTGTCTGCACCCCAGGGGAAGAGCTGCTTGGTCTGGCACCATTGGTGGAATCCCCACGGCACCGTCCCACACCAGCCACTGCCCAGGGAGCAAGCACAGGAGCTCTGGATGCTGTGAGTCCGTCCTGGTTGCTGTATTTCATCTCTGTGTGCTGCTGCTTCCCAGGCAGCATGTGATCCTCTGCGGTATGCTCTGGCTTCTATAGGGAATGCGTTAATGCTATAAAATGGTCTTTTTATGGAACCTCTTGGCAACGCAGAAAACTTTCCCATTGCCGGGGTGTTGTGTTTATTCAACAATTTGTTCCCAGAAAGCAGCCCATTTAAACAGGTTTTCTCTATTAAGAGGCTTCAGCTGCATTTGTTGTTTTTTAAGCTTATTCAGTGTGCTGTAAACTGCAAAACAGCGTCCTACAATAGATTTGTCTGAGGGAACTGAAGTGTGTACTCCTGTGATTCTGCCTACTGTGGGAGCTCCTTGAAAGCCAGATGTCACATTCAAAGAGTAATCTGTGTTTACAAACACGTGGCCACACATACTCAACATTTTCAGCAGCCACCATGCTGAAATTCAAATCCTGCAATTTTGCTTCTCTACCCACCTGCCCTGCACCCAGTCAAAGCAATAGAAGAGTTTCCAGAATCTGGACAGAATCATCCCTTTTATTTAGATGAGTATAAAACACATTGCTGTCTGCAGAAGGCTGAATTTAGCTTCCCAGCTGGGGCCTCTCATGTGTAAGTTCTTGCAGACAGAAAAACACCAACTGCTAGCAAGATAATCCAATTTCCCTTCCCTTGCACTCTGAGGAAGACTGCCTACTCCCCCACGCCATGCTGGGTTTGTCTGGCAGAACTTCTCCCGACCACTATACCCCCGGCAAGATCCATATCAAAGCTTCAGCCCCCCAGGGATCATTAGAAGGCATTTATTTCTGCATATTCCGGGCGGGGGTGGGGGGATAGGAGTGGAGGATGCAGATAACTTTATTCACAATGCAAATAGGCTGCCCTTACTTTCAACCTTTCCTTCAAACCCGGAGATATTAAAAAAACATGAGCTCTTCTAAAATAATAAATACACTAATTCTGCTGGTTGCTATATTGCTGGTGCCTTCCGAAAATTGCCTTGGCACCATTTGATGGGAAAAGCCAGTGAAATCTGTTAATTCTGCTCTTGCCCTTGCTCCCTGAATTGCTGTTAGAAGTTCAGTCGAGTGGGCTGAACCCATATTAGAGCACTTGGCTCATTTAAGGAAGATCGTTAGCCGGTAGTTTTGCACAACAGGACAAAGATGCTTCAAGGACTGAGGGAAAATCAACCCAATTCTCTCTGCAAATTTGAAGTCTGTGACTTACTAATAGGGAGTAGTGAGTTATTAAGCTCATCACAACGCAGCATCCTGCTCCCCTAGTCCAGAGGGAGCCAGCTATTTAATAAATCAGAACCCAGTGCTAAGCTACAAGGATAAAAGGCTCTACATTAATATGAAAATATTAATATCTGGAAGAGCAGATTATAATCTAAATGGGTTAGAATGAGATAGTACCATTGTTTAGAAGAAACAGCTTGCTCCAAATCTCATTAGAGCTGTAATCATACAAGCAATGGAGGATATCTTCAGACCCTTGAAAGCACTTCGGAGGTTTGGTAAATGTGGTGATCAGGCTGGGGGGTTCAAACAGCTGCCCAAGGCTTGCCTTTTCTCCCAGTGTCAGCTGGAGGATCTGCCCGAAGGAAGCAGAGACCCCAGGTACAGTTGGGGGGGATGGTATGGCTATTCCTTCTGGAGGACGTGCAGGTTGCAGAAACGCTCACCCCTTGCAAAAATGGTAATTGCCCAGACACATCCGCAACTGGGGATGAGTTTCTCCTCTCCACTTCCTTCCAAAACTTTATCTGGAGCCGCAGGAGAGGTGGGTGGAAATCTATAAGATAAGGCTATGTTCTCCCCCCATCATTTGTGCAAACCGAAGGGAACTGGGCATAGCAGTGCCTGCTGTGAAGAGGCAGAACAAGACGGGGTCAAATTCAGGGGCTGTTTTTTCCCGGGCCAGGGCCCCAGGGCAGCCCCTTCAGGGACATCTCCACAGTTGTCTCAGGCACTGTCTGCCGTGAAGTGTCCAGCCCTCCCTGCTCACAGCATACTTCCCTCCAGACCCGGACATTTTTTCCTTACTTGTACTAAGTTGAGCAGAATCTGCCCTGGCAGGGGCTGTGGCAGCTCCCTGAAAGCTGGTGACATCTAGCAACCTGTCTGCCCTCATTCATCATGCTCAGATGATAAAGGTTCCTTCTCTGCCCAATGGGCAACTGCTTTCTTGAGTTTTCTCTGTCACCTTCAAAGAGATTCTCAGGTTGCCTCCTCACTTAGCCCCCAAGGCAGCCTCATCATTCTGCTTGCAGGACCTCAAACCTGGTCCCTTGCTTGGGGCTCACAGCTGTCCTCAGGCTTGTCTCTCGGCTCTTTTCGTGCAGGATCTGCAATGGATGCTCAGCATCCCTTCTCCCAGGTCTCTTGCAGACAGTCTTCTTTCAGCTTCATGAAATCTTCCAGGTCTGTGCCCAACTGAGTGGCTTCTAAGAGGGTTTTGTATAAAACAGACATCTAATCATGTGAGAAGCCTTCAGCATTTACCCATTGAAGCATGATGTGGTTTGTCTTGGAGCTTTTCACCAGTTGCAGGGTGCATGGTGACCTGTGCAACAACATCACGTTTAGCTCATAAAAATTGTTCCCAGACTTCATCATGGGGATAGTTGCCCTTGGCAGTATTGTCACATGGTGATAAATCCAAGAGCCTTGTTCAGAGACATACATTTTTTCAGCTTTTTTTGGTTTTAATCCAGTCAAAGTGTCAAATGGCGTGATATTTCATTAGCAGAGAAGGTTCTGCAAAGAAAGTGCAACAGGCCATTACTGATGAGAAGACTGAAGCCAAAGTGAGACTGTGTAGCTAAAGCTGTTCTTTTCCTTTGGCACCTGTGGCACTTCCAGCCTTAGTCACCATAGTAAATTTTCCAAGCACATCCTTCAGGGAAGTGCCCAGTCAGGCCAGTGGTGTAGCTCATGCTTGCTTCATTACAGACACTCATCATAAATAGAGACATTACAAACAGACAAACCATGGCCCAGCTGCCTGGGGAGGCTGGCAGGTAGAGTTTAATCCACTCGAGATATGAAGGACCTTTCATAATACATAGTTTTGACTTTCACAAATATTGAGACTATTCTTTGCATTAATGATAAAGTGGATTAAACATACCCCCTTTTCCTAGATAATACCCCTCTGGAGTTTCACTGGGACCAAAGTGGATCTGGCATTTAAACTAAAGAAATCCCTGTTTAGCGTGTGGGAGTCTCTGGAGAGGCCTCAGATCTGCATTGCAGCTGCGAAATACAGCATCTCCTCTGTTGCTTATCAGAGATCTGTGTTTCTCCTGGGAAAATTTTGCCCAAAGGATTCAGCCCTTGCCAAATTTTCAACTGGATTTTGTTTGTTTATTTTAAATTTCTTTTTAAACATCTGAAACCAACAAACTTAAAAAATGCTCTAAATCTATCAACTTGAGTTAATCCCTTAAAATAAAATAATTAAAAAATTAGTTCCTCCAGGCTGCCAACTTCTAAGACTTAGTCTAAAATGGATTTAAATTACTGAAATTCTAAACCCTGATAAAACTGAGTTTAATTGGAAAGAAACACAGTTTTTATTTTCTCCTGTGCCATTACACCCATTATTTGCATCTGATTCTGCTGAATTTTAAAATGGTTTGTATCAAACATACATGTGTGTGTAAAATGATGCTCTTCCAACCTTTGTGCCTGCTTTGCAGCCACAGAGAACTTGGGCACCCAAGGAACGAGTCACCCAGAGACAGCTCTGCCTCATCTCCTTCCCAGTTAGTCCTCCCAGGGAGCTTTCCCTATGTCTGTGCTCTCCTCTATCTTCATATCTATATTCATTTGTCATGCAAAAGATACCAGGGTGGGGATGGAGCCAAATATTTTAGGTCCAGTACAACAGCTAATGTTTTCCATGGTTTCTGCTATGCTGAAAGGCAGAATTTTGCCGTGGTGTTATGTGTTCCCTGGGGATGATGTCTGGCTGTGAATGCAGCTACAGCTCCCTCAGCTTCAGGGGTGCTCTAGTGGGTGGGCTGGGCTCTATAAATAGTGCATACTAATCCATACTCCAGTTTATAGGGAGGGATGGTAGAAAACACACAGCTACAATCTATTCAGGGAATTTATTAATATTATATCCTTAGGGAGTAGCTCTGCTCTCTTCACAGATGTGTTTATTGGAAATACCAGTTTGATAAACAATATCCTCAGCTTCAGTCTCTCAGCAGTGCAGACATTATAGATGAGGATGATGTTATGGTCCTTTCCTATCCTAGTACAAGTCGTTCTCCCCAGTACAGAGCTGTAGGTCCACAGTTCTTTCTTATATACACAGACACCTGCAGCACGTGGCTATTCAGGGAATATGGTATTCACTGAGGAAGACAGTGAAGGGGAACAGTTCTCTAACAGAAAGTGAATTCTGATGTCTGTCTGTATCTGTAGCCAAGCTGTTGCAGACTATACAATGACATCTATCTTTTAAGAGTTTTACTACCTGTCTCATTACCCTGGGAAAGATTTTGGGATATTAAAGACAGAGCAGTCAATCACAACAATCCCATCACCAATAGGATTACTTCCACTCTAGGAAATAAGTACAGTAAAAACGTCACACTTTTCTTAGCAAATGTTGATACAATCTTAATTTCATGGATTATAGCATTTGAAGAACTTTTCTGGAACTATTAAGAGCACATGCATGTGATAGGGTAAATGGGTGGAATATGATTTGGCTTTAAAAGATCAGGCTCTATAACAGTGCATATCTATAAAATATATATTCCATTTTATAACCAGCTGGTTGAATGTTTTGCTGTGATACAGCAACATCATGGTACTGTACCTTTTGAAGGCAATGCTAAATTCAGACCCTGGCTCCAGTTGAAAGACTCAGGATGTTGTGACTTGCTGTTTGGGCCACTTGCTGTAGCAGGAATTAAAAATCAGGGCCAGATCCAGACCCAGAATCCCCATTCTCCTGCTGCTGGGAGCACTAGTTTTGCCCTACTTGCTTGAGTAGGAGGGAATGGGACAGGTTTGGTTTTCTTCCAGACCGGTTATACTTTGCCTCATTATAAACTTCACCATGTACTGTCCTTTCCCCTGTCTTATCTCCTTCAAGGGCAATGCTGGAATGCAAAAGGGGTGCTTTAGCTGGGAGCTGTTCTGAGCAGAGAGGACGGGCAAAAATGACCCTTTATCCCACTCGGTGTTTCAAACAGCTTCCGCCTGCGGGGAGGGGATGTACTGAGAACTTGCGAGAGAAAACACTGAAAAGGGAAAAAAGGCTCAGAAAGGGAGGGGGGAAAAAGTACAGCAAGGAAGCTAGAGACAAACTTCGAGTTGTGGATTATTTCTCACCCAGGCTCTAATTAGGAAGCCTCTTATGGGACTGTGAAGCTGTCAGGCTGCCAAATGTCAGCGTGTTTATCAGAGATCAGGCGAGTCTCCTGTCTGCAGCAGCTACATTTTGGTGCCATGAGCCTCTTGGGTCCCTCCAGCGTGTGTGACTCACACTCAGCAGCAGTACCTCCGGGGGCTTCCAGGCACAGCAAGGGCTTTTTCTTCTCCCTTAAAAATCCAAAAATAAGCCCTTTCCTGAGATTTGGCCTCTTCATGCTGGTTCTGCACAGGGAGGGTTAAGCACAGGGTGCAGAGCAGCTTCTGCGTATGTGACTCAGATTCCCAGGGAAATCCCCAGCTTATCTGATGGAGCCTGCTAGTCTGCTAATTGAATAAGCTCCTATTAAAAGTGCAATGTTTTTTAATGACTGCTAACAACGGGCCAGATTCTGATCTGATCTCTTCGCTCGGGATCAGTTTTGCTGCTGGTCCAGCCCAGCCCAGCCCAGCCCTGATCCAGGGACTAACACCAGCACCCCAGCTCTGGGGCTTTAGGGGTGCCAGGGAGCTCCCAACTGGGCGTCAAAACTGCGCTTTTAATGGGCCAGGACTGCATGAAGGGTAACAGGCAGGAAGCTTTTAATGGGGATCTCTAGGAAGAGGCAGAAGGCTGCAGTGCAGAGGAGAGCGTTTGCTGGGAGATTACCGAGGACTCCATGTAGCGTAATTGCTGCAAATATCTATTACGTGATTCGAGCCGTGCTCTGAGTAATGAACTTTCCCAGTGTCGAAATCAGGTTGATTTGTTGATTCTGCATATAAGATGTTGCCTGTGTTTGCCTAGGAAAAATGTTGTACGTACCTCTGCATATGCACATTCAAACCCTAATTTTAATTAAAATTATGTGGATTACATCTGTATCTCCTTTTTCCCTATGGGAATTGACTTCGAGACAGTATTTGCCTAACAAGAAAATAATAAAAAAAAAGTGTGGTTAGCATTTAAAGTTAACTTCCTTGGGTTCATGGGTACTTCCACGGGAGAGTGGAACAGCTCTGATTTCAGCCAGGCCCCGGCTGCCCCAGGGTGGGGCTGAGCTCTCTCTCATGACCCTGTGACCACATTTGCCTTCCTTTTCTCACCTGAAACTCCCAGTGGGTTACCCAAGCCTATGTGACATCAGAACCATATGAAGTTTTCTATTAAGAACACTGTTTTTTGTTTCTGCCTGCAAGCCAGGAATGAGATCTGGCCATCTTCACCCCCACGCATCTCCACACCTACTCAGTTCCTTTGTGTGTTCCTTTTGCTTTTCTCCTAGAAAAGTTTCTATTAAAAGGCAGGAGCCTCTTTAGAAGGTGCCATAGATCCACACTGACACGGAGCTGCTGCTTTAAAAGTTTCATAAGCAGCCTGTTAGTGGTGGGGTTTTTTCTACACAATAACAATAACGAAGTGTCAAAAATCTCAAGCTTCTGTTCTCAGAGGCCGAGTCTAAACCCCATTTCTCAGGCTGTTTTCTATTCCCCACTCCCGAGTTGTCAGATGCTGTGACATGGCTCCATCACACCACGACTAGCAGTCCCAACAAACAGAAAATGATTTCCAACTGGCAAACATGCTGTTTACTTTCCAGAAAAATTGCACTTTCCCATCTGACAGCTGATCAAGGGATCTCCTGCTGCTGTCAGCATGAAGAAGTGTTTAAACACAGGGATGGAAGTTTAAACATTTTCTCATTATCACAGAATAAAAAAAAATTAAAAAATAATAAAAAAAATAAAGGCATTGAGTCTCTCCGACCACCTGCTGTGCCAGTAATGAAGCGGTGTCACATGACCAGCCGGCGAGGACTTTTATCTCTGCCCCAATATCATTACTGAAGTGACACCTGTCACATGACCCGTATCAGAGCTTTCATCTGGGCTCCCCAAATGCAGTTCTGGCTTGTGAGGGGGATTTTCCTGGCATTTCCTTCCCCCACACACACTTTAAAGAGCATTGCCCACTTTGTGCCATTACAGACAGGGGTTTGCAAGTTTCAAAGCCCTTGGATCTTTCCTTGGGCATATGTAATTTGGCCAACAAACTTGCTTCAGGCTGAAGTAAAACAGAATCCTGGCCTGGGAAAAGAAGTTATTTCATTTACCTCAAGATATTTTTAAAGCAAATATTTAAGTCTGCTGTTAAACTCTCTTTACATAAAAGAGGATGTTAAGGGATTTCTCAAAAATCTCAGATTTGTTTTTAATTTTTTACTAGGTTGTTCGAAGGAACAGTTTGATGACCCTTGAGCACAGCCGTCTCCATTTACATGCACTTTACAAACTCTCACCTGCTTTACCAATGCATCCTACCCCTGTCAAGAGGAAGTATTTTCTGGGGAAAAAAAGGAAAGGTCAGCCCTGCACCTCTCTGCCAATGTCTGGGATTTTCTGTGAGGTGTTCAGCAACAAAGACCTAAATCTGAGATGGGCCCACACAAATGATAGCAGTACTGAGCACTTACTCACCAGAACCCGTTCAGTTATTATATCAAAACAACATCAAATATTCAGATGTGACAGGGGATGATAACCCTACAGGAACTAGATGTGGGCAGGTTGGAGATAAGAGAGTATGAACTTTTTTGCTTTTTCCAGCTCTTCCTTTCCCAGTCCACACTCATTCACGAATGCAGTCTGGTACTTCCTTCATAATCTGATTCAGTTCACTGAAACAATGATAAAGTAAGTCAGCAAAAGAGTTCATAATTTTCCAACTGTTCAGTGAATTAAATCAGTTCTTCAAGTGCTTAGAAAAGTGCCAGAGAGCAAAAGAGGGAAAGACTGTGAAACTTGAAGCAGGGAGGGAAATGGTGGAAGCAGAACTGCCTTTTTGGGTGGCACTAACTTGGTACATGAATTCAAATGTGTTTCTTGTTACCTACTCCTTCTGACTCATTACAACACTACACCCATTTTCTCTGAAAGGTGTTGCCCCTGAAATTGTGCAGGCCAGAGGATGGAAAATCTACTGAGATCAGTACTCCTAATGTAAATAGTACTCCAATTAGGTTGGGAGAGCAATTGTTCTGAGGCAATTTCTCTCTCTGATCTTGCGTGTTTGAGGCACTGGGCCTCCAATGGTGAGTTAACGAACAGAAGACTGCTGGGTTGCAGCACATCCTTTGGACAGAGTCTTCCTGGCCTTCCACCCCTCTAGATACAGAATTAGAAGGCATCATTTGATCCTTTGACAATTTAGCATATAGCTAAATTTAGCAATGTCATGGCCATTATGGGGTAGCAGCTATGTAAAACAGCAAAGCCATTCTGTCTGCTGCTCCAGGGCAGAAGAAATTTACAGCTGATGCTCTGGATAGACCATGAGGAAAAGTGACTCAGTTCTCATCATTAGATCCCTCACTCTCCGTGAATAACAAATCCTTTCATTTAACATATCTTGAGCATTTAGTGGCTTCCAATTAGGAGTAGACAGTCAGGCATTAGAGATCCTGCTTCTTCACAGCTCTTAGTCCAGGCATCTCCAAGAATGCAAAAGGAATGCAGAACACCCATATTCCAATTTGGGCATCATTTACAGCCACTCTGTTCAGTATTGCAAAGGGAGGTCAGGTCACAATCACCCTGAGAGTGGCTGATGTTTGGAAGATCTGGGTCCATACAATCTAGAGGCAGAAAGACTTTTGGGACATAGCTTGCCTTTTCATCAAAGCAGAGAACTTTAAGGAACATACCATAAGGAATATCTTGTCCTCTTAACTGAGCAGTGCCTGCAGATAGTCTGTGTGCCCTTTTATGTAGCTAACCTATACGTTCCTGCAGTTATGTCTACAGCAAGGGCAAAGGGGAACATAAACAGTTGCGCTGCTTCCAGATCTGCAGTGTGTGGTTAGTCAACGATGGACTGGGGTGGGGCTGGAGCTCCCTCTCCCTTACACTAAAAGCTCACCTTTCAGCTCTTTCTATGGCTGCCACCCATAGCTCCTTGACTGGTTTTGTTTCCGTGTCTCAATGCTCTGCATAATTCTTGCTCAGAGAAGTTCTCCCAGTCATGCCAGTGACACTACTCAGATGAATAAGAAGTATTCAAGAAAGTTTGCATGCCTGCACCTTAACGATTTATCTCTGTCTCCCTTTTCTTCCCAGATCTGCTGTGAGGTTACACCACGGCTACTGGTTTATGATGTTTCAGAGTTAAGACAAGATATCCCAGACAACTGGAACCAAGCAGACTAGTATTTGAACACAGTAAGTTACTTGCTTTCCCAATTCTTCCAGGAAGAATTCCATGAGAAATTTCACAGTAACTGTAGTTGGGAAAGAGCTCTCTGAATTCCCTATGTATCCTGATCAGCACTCACCTCAGATTAGCTTTCCTTCTCATAGTCTGTCAGCAGCCCTGAGATCCAGGAGATTAAAACACCCTGGTAACTCATTAATGAGCCAGCACTCTCTGCAACAGCTGGACCAAAAATGGACTGTGTTTGGCCACATCTTAATTCTCTGCCATCTCTCCTCTGCTCATCAACACCTGCACACATTTGGGATCCTGTATAAGAAGACCTCTAAATTCAGCTCTAAGCAACCAGTCTGCAATGCACATGTCTAATGCTCTGCTGGTGTGGAACCAGTATGCTGGTAATCCTGTTAGTAATGGCAGAAGCTCCCTCTAGGAAATTATAACAAATAGTCTTAAACAATTCCTTTTGTTGACAACTTTATCCAAGAAACCATCTTCCCTGGAGACTTCACTCAACTTTTGACTAATCCCCTCCTTCCCTCAGGAGCTCTTTTGTTGAAGGAGATTGTAGGCAAACCCAGGAGTGACAGGTCTCGATAAGCCTTGGATCAGCCTCTACATTCTTTCAATTGTCAGTCCCCATCTGTCCTGTTTGTACATCGATCTTCTGGTCCTGGGATCTCTCTATTAAGTGACACATGGCTGAGTATATTCTGCAAGTCCAGTGTCCAGACTGTGCTGTTACATCTTCGTTGCCAAGTCAATCTTTCTGACATTGCATTCTGAAAAACAAAAGGCAGGACATCTGCACAATTTAATTCTCTTCTACTGAAAGGTGATTTTCAAAAATACACACCCCACCCCCACAAACTCTGTCCTTGTTTTATAATTTCAAAGATTTTCCTTCATTTTGTCAATATCAGGAGTTACTTCAAAGGTCTTTGGTATGGAGTGTACAATCTGCCCCTGTTGCAAAGGAATTCTGTTAGGATAAAAATCTGTGGTCTTAGTCCTGAATCAAAATGAAAAATAGATTCTCATTACAAATATTCTGCAGGGCTAGTGCCTTCAGTTACTCTGCTTGTTGACAGCTTGTTTAAAACAAGCTCTAATCTTCATGTAGATTCAACTACACTTAGCTGGTACAGTAGCACATACATGTAAGAGGCACAGCATTCTTTATCTGAATTTTGAGAAGCAGAATGAGAACAGTAACAGTTCCAATGATCCATCTGTTCCTCCTCAGCAGGTAGAGGGAAAGAAGTGGGTGGAATAACATAGAAAATGAATGGAGTGTTGGCATGGAGTATATATCACCCTGGGATAGACAACTGACTATCCCTTCCTTTCCTGAAACCAGGAGAATGAGGAGGAGACTGCGATGATGTTTTGTTCCTTGCTGTGTGGCTCAGGACCCATGGATTCAAGATGGAGCCTGGTATGTTTAGGTTTTTTTGGTTTTGTCTATTTTTATAACTTAACTCTGGTTGGCAAGTGAAGGAAGGCTGCCCAGTTTCATTATGTTCCCAGGAAATTCCATTCTCTCATGTGCCAGCGTGAGGCTGTTGTGCTTTAGATGCCTATCTACCTCTCATTAGATTTGAAAAAGCATACAGAACCCCCTGCTTTCCATCAGTAGCCTATTAAAATGACAAAAAAATTACTCTTTCATTTATAACTTTGCTTGCGTGTCTGAATCCAGATGCCTTTTTTAAAAAGAGAATTAATAATATGAACACCATCACTTATAGAATGTTTTCCTGTAATGAAGTGCAGAAGAAAACTTGAGCTGACATTTCAGCTCTTTTAGTGTGCTTTGTAAGCAGCTTAAAAAAATCAACATGAACACTTTGAGGCCAGGTTAATATAAAAAAAGGGGTTAAGACTATCTCCCACTATTTTCAAGTTTTCACTATTTTAAACAATGTGTTTGAGAAATGCTCTCTAAATCAGCTAAAGTGGGCCAAATCCAAGTTCATTGAACACCAAAGCATGAGTGCCTTCCTCAAGTGAGTTGTCCCAGAAGCCTTAGTGGAACTGACAGCCAGCTTTTTTGACAGGATTAGTTCCTCTCTGATCACAGAGAAGCAACAGCCGTCCTGTCTGCACTGCAGCCGAGCAGGTGAGCAGGGAATGCATCCAGGCTGCTTCCAAAACCCAGCCTGCTCACAGGGCTGGCAGTGTCATGTCCTTGAAAGGACTCGAGGCTTCCTGTCTGCCTGCTGTTGTCCACAGGATGACGGCAGACGGGGTAGAGAGAGGCTGTGAGACCAGGCACTGAGGCCTGGGACCTGATCCTATAGCAGGTACCTGCCACATACACACATTTGAAAGCACAGATGGGTAGCTGAGGTGTGCCCTGCTATCACAGCTAGGTTGCCTCTTAGTTTGGCAGACAATAAGACAGTCAAACTAATTTGGCCTCAAGATCAGCTTCCAGGTCTGCCCTGCAAGCACAGACCCATTGGTGACACTGACAGGACACATGCTGCTAACAAATGCACAAAGTAAACAAAGAGACAGGATACAATAAAAGGGTATTTTCTGGCAACTTCTTTCAGTAGCAGTGATTTTAAGTGATCTTTTAAGTGATTTTAAGTGGTCTTCTGTAACAAAAAGGAGATGAAAAATATTGATGCTGAAGCATCATTCTGAGGTGTGTCATATTAAAATAGTGATTAATTAAAACCGAGAATGTTACAAGTAGAGAGCTCTTGCCTAGCTCTGCTCGTGTTCCAGTGCATGTGAAATCAGAACAAGTCAGTTATAAAACCTGTACTCAATAGGCAAGCAAAAAGCGAACAAAGCATTTTGGTCAGTTTAAGTGATGGGGAAATGTAGCAATATTTTGGCTGGGGAAGCATCAGAGGAAAGGGCACTGGTCTGAGACTTGGGAATATGACAAAACAAATCCAAACCTCCCATGATACCACTGAACATTGTTCATTCAGGGCCATTGGCTTGCTGATCTCTTCTCTCTGTATGTGAAATTTCCTGCTTTGTCCTCATGCTGAGATGTGATCATCCAGCCCTGGGTATCAGCTCTGTTTTTCCACCTTCAATACACAAAGGAATTCATGTGCGAAGGATGATGGCAGCAGCTTAGACAGTGGCAGCTATGTGCTTACCCAAGAATTAGTCAATCATCCCTGCTTTCTACCAAAACTTGCTTGAACCTCCTGAAAGTTGGCCTTTGTGGTAAGAAGCAAACAGGTCACAGATTTCGGGTTGCAGTCTCACTCCTGGAACTGTGAGCACTGATTGTCCTGTGGAAAAATCAAGTTAAAGAGAAAGCTGCAAAATGGTCCTTTTCCCTCATTATGCTACTTTCCTAATGGTCTCCTGTGACATTAGCCACAACATAAAATAATTCAGGATCCTGTTTCTCACTGCTGCATTCCTTCTGATTTTTTTGGAAAATTATTTCTTTAATCTAGACACCCTTCTCTAGAAATCTCATCTGCAATTTCTTTTCTTTTTTCTATTCCTTTTTCTTGGAGCAAGCAGCAAAATACTATTTGGTAGAACAGTGATAGGAATGCAACCCACTAATCAAAAGGATTCAAATGGATCTGTGCACTGCCAAGCTCTCTCCTTCCCACCCAGCAGAGGGGAAAAAAAAGGAAAAGAAAAAAGAGACAGAGCGAAGGCACGGGGCTTCTCTCCTTCAGCAATCTCACAAATGCAAAACCTTCCACTCCAGTGACTCCTCATTAACTTACCAAATCTGACAGTCTAATTATCGTAGCTGCTTCACGCTTAGAATAAATAAATACTAAAGTGGGTGTTTAAAGAAATTGAGCAGTGAAATTCAGTCATCTAGACAGTCAATAGAGAGTTTATTTTAAATTTTTATATTCTTATGTATTTATATCATTTTAGGAAAGATAATGAGATAGTTGTCTTTCAGGCTAATTGAGTTCCTATGCTCATGGTTGTTTGCTGTCACGATCTCAAACTTGGCTTTAACTTTTGTGCCTTAGAAACCTGATCGCTACATTCCCATTTACTCTTTTCTGATGATAAGTGGGTGAAGTCAGATGTGCACCTGAGGATGGGAAATGACTACGCGAGACTTCCAGTCTGGATGTCTTTCACAGCAAACAAGACAACTAAATCTTCTCAGATTTGCATTTAAGTGGGTTAAAGGGAAAATGGAAGTTAGAGAAACATCAGATATAATTTGCAATTAGACAAAATACAGAAAAACATCTGCTAAGCTCTGATGCAATAGTGTCTGCCTCCATGAGCGGTAACAGCGCTCCCCCCCAGGAGCAGTTCATCTCCCTGAACAATAAGACCTTTATAGAGATTCTCTGGCCTGAGATCAATGGGAGTCAGAGCATTTGAGCCATGTCTGTAGGACTTTGTTTCCACAAGTCATGTGGGCCAAACTTTGCACCAGTTGTGCTTTTGCAAGAGCAGGAGCTGGGGAGTGAGCAAAGGAAACTTTGCTTCTTTTCCCATCTTCCCCTTCACCCTGTGCTCCTAAACAGTGCCCAGCACTTGCCAGCACAATGCCTGCTCCAGGACAGCACACAGGGAAGAGCTTAAACAAGGCAACTTGTCCAGAGTTCTGTGCCCTTGGAAGCATCTGCTGTGATCTTGCAATAGCTCTTTCCTAGGGTGATGTCTCAATGACAGAGTACAGAAATTTAATGTAAGCAAGCAGATATTCCACCAGTCTAGAGATCAGAGCAGGTGAAGTGAGGGGTGGCTTTCCTGAGTTAAGTGAAGATTTGTTTTGTCATCCTATGTGTAAGAATGCTTCTGGCTTAGGAGTGGCAGCTGATTTCCTGCTTGACACCAGCTTTGGTTTATTCCTGTATTAAGACATATTATGAACCAGATTCATACACCTGGTAGGAACTTCACTTTCTAGGTGTCTGTATCTCATTTGCAGTGAAGGATATCTCATTTGCTATATACAGAGGTGGCAAAGCACAGTGGTAAAAAAACCCTAAGTGACTATATAAACCTTTTAGCTATGTAGGAGAACCTAGGGCAACCAGCCAACCCAAAAAAGGTGTCCTGAAACCCAGTTCTTTGTATGCCCCCTGTGATAACATCTACCAAGACCAGCTAATCCCAACAGTAATGGGATTTTTGCTAGGCAATGGCTTGCAGCCTTAACCTCCTCATTGCTCACACTTGCTTTGCCTGAGCTCAGATGCAAGAGGCATTAAAATGACAGTGGTCTGTCAACATCAAGCCTCCCTCCTCCTTCTAGTCAGCAGGCTGTTTTGGAGAAACAGGACAGTGTCATCACCACCTGGCACACTGGTTTGGATTTGCTGGGGGACGTAACAATCAGAGATAAACTGTACCCAAAAGGAGCAAGTAACTCCAAGCCAGGATCACATCCATGCAACACACAATCCTTCTCACAGAGCACCAACTGGACTTGACTAACTGCGGGGCCGATGATATGCCCAGGGTTGAATGTCTCCTGCACCATGAGAAAGGTCTCTGCTTGGCCCAGTGGGGACAGGATCTGAGCTGCCAGCTCAGGCCTCCCTGGCCCGTGTGCCTGGGTTGTTCAGCCAGAGCTCTCCTTGCAGTATGTTTTCTTGGGAGTGCACTGTCGATAACCCCAAATCCCAGTGCTTACACTCCCTGCTTGCGAGCCTACTCTAAAGCGCTGGAGGGCAAAAGAGAGGGAAAACAAACCAAATCTATAACTAAGAATAATAAGCTGCAATTGTTACGATGTCTGACCTGTCTGACAACAGAGTGAGATACCTTCTCAGAAGGCCCTTTGCACTTCAGGACTGACACTGAGTTGAGAGCACCGCTCACACTTTTGTGATTCAAGGATCTCATCTTTCTTCCAGGAGGGATTAATTGGACAGAAAACAGTCTGCTTTAGCAGGTGGCAAAGGGTTAGACTGAAGTTTTATCAGAGCTGCTGCAGTGCAGGGCTGCACTGCACAAAGATAATTATCTCAGGATTGGCTTAAGCAAGAAAAAGGACAGCAAATGCTCCAGTTTTATGAAAGGTCATCACTGCCACCCCTTAGGCTACTAACCACAGTGAAAGGAAGCTGGAGAATGCCCTGCACCTCTCCTCTGTTGCTACATCCAGAGGTGCTGGTGGCACATGTAGAATTAAGGCTGAGAAGATGATGAGCAGGGTTTGAACCTGGGCTTTGGCATCCCCTCCTAGCACAAGCGGCACAGGAGTGAGCAGCTGTAGGAGAGGCCCCTGTGTGGGCCAGCCCCACTCAGAGGACAGAGTCTTCTTCCCCTCCTTGAACATGGGCTACTCTTTTTCTGTCTAGCACTTTGCATTCAGGTGAGCATAGCAACAGCAACCTGTTACTCTCTGTAGAAGCTGACCACCAGGAAGCAAAGAGCCCTGTTCTCCTCTCCCCCTTCCCAGGGACAGCAGCCAGCCTCTAGCCATTAGCATTCCTCTTAGTAATCAGAAACTTGCTGTTTGGAGGGACACTTAACTGCAAAACACTGATTTCTCCAATTATTTTTTCCCCAGGAACTGACCTTTGGAAAACATCCTCTAGCTTCCAGCTTGTCATAACAACTTATAGAAAGAACAGTTATGGATGCAATAATTTCATAAAAATAGAGAATAATTTTTTACAGGAAGCTTTGTTTTTTTCTAATGTTGTTTCTCTCTTACTCTCCCACAAACCTTGGGATTAACCCCCTCTTCCTCTCACCTTTCATGTCCAGCTCATTCTTTGCTCTTCTGCTTTAACTTTCCCCTTCAGAGGATGGCAACTAATAGCCAACATCTTCCAGAACAAAGTGGGGACAGAACATATTTAAAATCTGCACTGTTAACATAGCAACAAGAATTTTAAAGTGATACGGTTAAATTCCAAGATAGTGTTATGCCAAAGTGACACAAGAGAGCAAATGTCTTACACTATTACGGCAATAAAAATGGCTACCTGGGGAATTATTCAAAATTGCCTAATTTTTATGTGGCTTAATGAGTCATTCCTGAATATGGTCTTGTATGATCATACTGTACTTGTTTCAGCCCTGTGCACTTTGATTCTGTTCCCAACACATTGGTTGCTAGGATAATGCTATGCAGTTTCCTGTCCACAAGGTACTTCTCCTTGCAATATGGGGGATAATAAATACGGGATGGTGCTTAAACTGAGGTGAAATGAATCTGTCCCCTTGCTGGCACCATATTGGAGAGATTGACACATTATGCCAATCTGTTTTCTCGTTCCTTCTATTTCTCCTCACTCTTTCCCTTTCTCTCACACTGTCTGTCTCTGTACCTGTTTTTTTCCACACTCTCTCTCTCTCTCTTGGCACTGACACTTTCATCTTCTCCCTTGGGGATTGGAGATGTCACTGCGGGAAGTGCTTGTCCGCCTCTCTGGCAGCAGCAGAGCCCTGTGGCTTTGACAAACCTCATTTAATTGGGAGGAAGCCAGGAGGGTTTGAAAGAACTGAAACATCCACGAAACTCCTTTTATCAGGCATAATTTAAACTCTGCATGGAAAAAACCCTATATGTATAAAGAAAAGTCAACTTCCCTCCTGCTGTGCGTGCTCCCCTCCTCCCCCCCCTCCCGGCACAGGCAGGCTCCTGCGAGATTCCATCTTTTCATTTTTCTAAAAGTGTCAAAGTAGATTTGTGCTCTGTGGCTGGGTGAACAGAAAAGGAATGCAGATGTCTCTCACTCATGCACATACACACACAGAGCACCTTCTGAAGGGCAGCAGTTTGGGGGTTTGGGATTGATGCTAGCTGGCTGCTTCTTTACTTGGGATGTGTCGCAGGAGACAGAAATTTGGTTTTCCAGTAGCTTGACAACATAGTCCATGAAGGCTTTTTCTTAATTGCCCCTATCTTAAAAAACACCACCAAACTAACTAATGTAGAGGGTGCCCAGCAGGCAACAAGGAATACAAGGTTCCTTTGGCCTGTTGCCTGACAGCAGGGACCTTTTCCCAGTGAGGAATAAAACCTGTAGATTGAGAGTCTCTGCATTTATTTCAGCTCAGGGCAGGAGAGGCAGAGCTGTGTGTGCAGCCATGTGCTTAAGAGAAGGGAGCAAGGGAAGAAGAAAATAAAACAGGTAAAACTGAGGGAGAAGTGGTGTGACAGGGTATGAGGAACAGCTGTCTCAACATCCAAAGTGAGCAGGAGGAGTGGTCCGAGGGAACTGGGGCTAGCACATCATGCTGAGCAGCTGGGACTTCAGGACATCAGGACAGACCAGCATGTGAATTACATTGAATACACAGTGTGAGCCAGCCCGAGGGAAAGCTCCGGACCCCTGGGGTACAGAACGGGGGAGAAACGACCTGCCAAAGCATATACACCTCTGCTTTGCAAATGGACTGTGGTGGCAGCCCATCAAGGTCCCCTTCTAGTATTAATGCGGTGGCCAAGTGGAAGAAAACAGAAAAACAAGCTGTCAAGTTTGCATTGGGATATAAACTTTGCAGCATACAGAAGTGGGGAGGGAGTGCAGGCAGAAAAGGGAGACACCCGTGGGAAAGGCAGAGACTTTCACAGCAGAGAAGAAACTCATAACAAATAGCTTGTGCAGCAGCTCTTTCTTGGTGAAATGAAATCGAGACTTAACTTACCAGCAGGAACCTGGTAGAGCTGAGGAGGCAGAGAGCTGAAGAAGCCATGGAGAAGTGCATCTTGTGCAGAGATTCGGCCTCGAGGGAAGGCTGTAAGCATCCTGGAGGCCAAATTCTCTGCTTCTGGAACCCTGCTCAGCCTAGAAAAACAGAAGAAAAATAGCATAGCAGATAAAGACAAGCCAGAAAGCTGGAACTAGAACATCCCAGCCATTCTCAGAGCTTGGGGGAGAAATAGCGGAGGGGCACAGGGGAACTAGATAGACCCACCCCAGCTATATAGCTTTTTGGGATGTTTGCTTTTCCATCTGAGTTTGATTATGTTGGCATATATACATCCAGGATTTCGGCTCAAACTCATGTTTATACAGGAATTTTGAAAAAATTTTCTACTTTGTAAAAAGAAGGTTGTAAGTGAAAGGGGAGATGATGTTGGGGAGACTATATTTTACATGTTGTAACTGGAATATCAGAGCTTGGTGTTACCAGTTTACAGTGACAATGGAAGTGCAGAAAATAACCTGACTGGCTCTCTGAGAAGACCAGAGGTCAAACTTAAAAAAAACTAGAGAAAATACCATTTCTTCTTTTCCTACCCCAGTACCAGTAGTGCAGCTGGTTGTAAAATGTGTTGGGGATTCACAGAGAAGAATCTGTTTCCCAGGATGAGTGCTTAAAATAGATGTAATACACATATGCTCCATGCCCAGCAAATACCAATGCCAAGTGGCTGCTCTCTAGAGGAGCACACAGCTGGGGACAAGGAAGTGGAAGAAAGAAAACAAACTAACAAGGAAACAAATAAAAATAGTAATTTAGTTTTACAGCTTTTACTTTGTTTGTTTGTTCTGATCACATTTCAGCTTCAGGAGGCCCATCAGAGCATGGCCTGTTGTGCTTCCTCCCTCGGCCCCCGAGGATGCTTTCCCTCCAAGTGACATCAGGAGCCAGGATCCCCCTGCCCCTGCACTGCCCCTCCCTATACAGGACATTTGACATGCTGACATTTTTGTTTTCAGGAGATAAAATGTAAAAGAAAAAAGAAAAAAAAAATCCAAACACACACAGAAGTAGAGAGAGAGACTCTGAGAAACGAATTTGTAAAAGGTATGTGGTGAATAACTGCTGAATTTTCACCTCCAGCAAAACAGTTCAAGCCCTTTCTTCCTTGGGGAAGACAGACAGGACAGGGAGACAAAGCATCCAGTCTGAGGCTGCTTGCTAGAGCTGCACAACAGGCTGCCCCTCCTGTGGCAGGGTCTTAGTGGAGACCTTCTGCCCCTCAGTCCCGGCTGCTGCAGGCTCCCACATCGGGCAGCAGCACAGCCCAGCGCTCCCCACCACAGCTCAAGCTCCCTGGTGCGGGCTAAGCTCTGCACAGAGCTCCCCTCTGATTTCTTAATTGGCCATGGAGAGTCATGGCTGAGCAGTCTGCATGAAGCAGCTCTTTCCCCCTCCGGAGCTGAGCATGCCAAGGCAGTCATTTGGCCGTACCAGCACAAGGGCTCTGTGACACAGAGCTGGAGCTGGCTCACGTGCAGCCCAGAGCTCTGCTGCAGAGGCACAGGGCCAGCCTGCCAGTATGGAGCTGTAATGGGGCCTATCGAGGGATTATGGCCAAAAAGCAGAAGTGCAATACAGTGGAGTTTGCAAGGAATATACTTATTCCTTTGTTCAGGCTGAGGGAGGATTTCTTCTGTTCCAGGACCTGTGCTATCAGGGTTTGGGACATGTTGAGCTTTGTGTGCTTCTGAAGTTGTGTATGAGAATGGCTGGCATTTCAGCAACCTGTGCTTTGCTAAAAACTTCAACACGCTTGTTCAGAATGGCATCTGGAAAACCCAGCTCTGAAGGGCAGCACATTTCCCTCTGAGCAGGGTTGGATCCTAAGTAATCAGCTGAACAGATAATAAACAGCAGTGATGAAAAATGTGGTTATATGCTAAAGGATATTTGGTTCTTGACCTCTGCCTGAACACAATCCTGAGGACAAATCCTGTCTTGTCTTTTCCTACACATGTATAAAACCTGTTGTGTGCCTCAAAATCAGTATTGGGTGGGGTTGATTTTAGTGACTCTCTGAGCTAGGTTAGGCACTTTGCCTGATTATAAATTTCTTTCATTGATACATATATACATTTTGTATGTGTGTGTGTGTGTGTGTGTGTGTGTGTGTGTGTACATATATATGCTTGAAAAAAACCTCCCTTCTCCTAGCATACTAGGGAGTGATTCACTGGTGCTGGTGTGTCTGGTTACGTCGAGTATGTAACCATGGCCTTAGTCTCATAGCTTTTGGCCACTAAGAATGTGATTTTTCCCCTCCTAACTAATCACAAGATTATTTCATTGTCTTATGAAAATGCTGTCCTAGCATGTCTTCCTTACCGTTGTTGAGCAACATTCCTACAGTCTGTTTTCAGAAATGAAAATTAGGACAGTGCGAAGTCTGTCTTCAGTCTGGGCAAGAGGGCCTGGGAAAGTACGACCTTCGGAATTGAACTGTGCCCCACAAAAAGCTGCACATAATGTCATTGAATCACTGCTTATCTCAGAATAATCACTACCCCTCTGAGAATAATAAACCCACTATGTGCCTACCTTTACTGCGATCTCTCAAAATCAGTTGCTTAACTGACGTTAGATCTGCTTGTTACTACAGAGCCACCCTGCTCCTCCTGAGCTTGCCAAAAGAGCTCATTTCAAGTTAAATGATTGCATAAAGAAACAAATAAACCCAGAGGCGATTTTGACATTGCCGCTATTGGTAGCTTACCTGTCACAGATGACTCGGAGTCTCTGAGGTCTCCTGGAAGCAACCGGTTCTAGAAAGTGTAATATGCAATCACAAGATTAAATGAAAATCAAGCCAAATACCATTCTTTGAGCCCTTACAAAAAACATGTGCTCAGAATTTCAAAGGGCCCTATAGAATCTGTCATCTTAGTATTTATAAATATACATTATTCCTATAGGACTTGAGTACCAGCATTGATTTTAATAAGGCTATTCCAGTTTTGTAACCCTTTCTTTTCATACATCTGTGAGTGCAGGTCTTGGGCCTCCTTCTGTTACAGTGCAAGTCTTAGCTTTGACTTCAGTAAAAGCAGTATCAGTCCCTAAAGCCTTCACACAAAAGAAGCAGAAATAGGTTTGCAGGCCTGAATCCCCAGCAGTTGTCTTGGCTTTTCAAGGGGCTGCTGAGGTTCACATATTGCCCTGTAAGTACCTGGGACTTTTCTGCATGGATGTGGCAGAAAGATGGGATGGAGGAAAGGCACTTGGGTCCCACTCTCTTCTTGTCCACTGCTCTCCCTGCCATTCCCTCACTAAGTGTGTTGTTCATCCAGTTAGCCATTCTCATGCAGGCTTTGTACTTAATAATTATGTGATCTCTACCAGACTGGAACTTAATAGGGTTTGCAGTTTCGTGAAGGCTGTATTCTTGTTGATGTTTTTCAAGGACATAGTTCTAAACATTGTGGAAAATGTAGAGGAATACATTCCTCACATGTTTTATTATGAAGCATGAATTTTCTCAGGGTTAGATATGAATGAATGGCTTAAGCCTGGAAAATTTCCCCTTACTGCTGATCAAAAGACATTTTCTTGCATCAGAGTAGGCTGTAATTTCTACCGACCTACATTTTCCTGTGCACTGTTTCTGACAGCAGAGAATGAACGGTGGTACTCTAGTCATGGAAAGGAGAGCAGGAAGGGTGTTGTCGACGTCTCTTCCAGCCCAGCCTGGACAAGAATTCCCCATAGCAGTGAGACCACCAGGAGGCAAGAACCACTGGTCTGCTGCCAGTAGACTCAGAGCTCAGTTGGGATTTGTGCTGCACCGTCCAAGAGCATCTTCCCTCCCTTCCTGCCTGGAAGCAGCAGGCACATCATTCAGGGACGGGAGCTGCAAGTAAAGTGGGAGTCCCCTCTGCCTTTGCCTTCATGGCCGTCTCCAGAGTGCCTGGCCCAGCAGCTTGGTCACTCGGTGTCTGACTTGATGCACAGACAATTTGAAAAAGTGCAAATCACTGAACTTCCCACTCTTGACCTTTCCAGTAGCAATCTTTCACCATTAAACCAGGCAAGCAGATTGTTAAACCTGTCTATCACAGGGAAAGTAACAGTTCAGAACTGAAATGTTCTCCTACACACAAATACTAAGGTAATTTCTAGATCAGTAAATGGCAATATAACTTGGGGTGGTATTCATGACTGTTTAGGTACCAGAGCACAGGAATTATCACCAATATATAGAAGTTATTTGTTAGCATCTTGAATATTCCCTTCTCAAATCAGTTACCAAGATTAACTAGCACAACATTCCTCTTGGATCACTAATAACATTTTCACTGGATTAACTTTCCTCCTTTCTGCTCCCTTGACTGTAATAAAAGTGTAGAAATAAATTATCCATAATGAGTAAAGATGTAAAGTTTCTAGATAGACTAGAAGAAAAACAATTTAAAAAATGGTTTGGAAAGGTATAAATTTTTTCTGTATGAGGTACAAATGCTTGCCTCTTCACAGAGCTGGCCAAAAACTTTCAGATGTTGTAACTTTCTGCCAGAAAAATTTTATTTAGGAGATGGAAGCATTCCATGACAATATATCAATTTCATTTAATATTTAGTAAAAATGTCAAGAAGACTTAAATATTGTACTTTACTGAAATCTTTTAACATTAATGTTCCTTAATGGGTTTAACATAAAAGTTAAAAAATGCATGTTCAGTTGGTGACAGCAGAGCAAAATGTTTCAATGATATCTGAGATTTTTTTTGTGTGCACTTTTTTTTGTGGAGTGCATTTTCAGGATTGATATTCCAAGGAGAAAATAGGATTTTTTTCACATTACAGATAGAAAGATCAGCTTGCTTAGTGGGAACTGGGAGGAATACCTGAATTATGGTGTTTGCTGTCTTGAGCGAGTCTCTTGACTTAAATGTATCATTTATATAACGTGGAGATTAATAATTATCTGCAAGGAATAGCGTAAGAGCCAGTGAGACAACTACTCCTGTCCCTGACCAAACACATCTCTCAGTGGAGAATTCTGCTTGAGTGGGGACTGCCAGACTTGCCACTTCGAGTATGCAGAGCTTTGATTATAAATGGAAGATATGGGTTAGAAAACAGTGTGTCTCTGCTCAAGGATTTAATGCAGTTAACTAATCCACTTTAAATCAGTTCAGATTAATCTCCTGACTCACCCCATATAGACAAAGCCTTAGAGAATGCCAAGGCACCATTGTGTTCAACAGAGCAGTAAATATTTTCCCTACTGTAAGATTAAGACCAATCTGAAATTGTAAGACAATGTAAACAGCTACTCCCTAAAGGTAAGAGATAAAGAATATTTGGATATCATTCCAAAAAGTGGATGAACTTCTGATTTAATCGTCTCACAGTGATAATCTAGACATAAAATGATGGGATTGTGTAGGGCGGATTGTTTTTTTTAACAATATGAGTAGATCTGAAGAGGTAGGTCTTAGGTTTGTTATTTTCTATCCTTATGCTAGTCAGTGTGTGCTAATGAGGAAATACCTTCCTCTTTGAAAACCCAGGTGGAAGTGGCTAATGAACTGATAATGAGGCAAGCAAGCCAGAGGACAAAAGTTAAACTTTCCTAATTGATGAAAAGAGAGAAAGAGAATGCCAAGTGCTACTGGATGAAGGCATCAGGGTTGCAGGCTCACAGAGATTTCTCTCCTTAGTGAAATCTCTGTGTCTGCAGGACAGAAGCAGAGCTCTGTGTGTGTGGCAGGCTGGAAACTGCAGGCTGTGCCCAGTGCCACAGATAGGAAGGAGGTTTCCCTACACTCCGGCCAGCATATAGTGCACATTAGTTACAGTGCTGCTCCTCCCTTTGAGATCAAAGCCACATGTAGCTTATTATGACAATAAAAGTTTTATCGTTTTAGAATTCAGTTTTCAACCATCCCATTTACTAAATGAAACATCAGCATAAAAAGTGAGATTAACAAAAAAACCAACCAAACAAACAAAACCACACAAACAAAAAAATCCCAACAGGAAAAGCCCTCGGAGTGCAGACTTCATCTGCATTCTCCCGAATGCCATGGGAAGGTTGCATTTCAGGGCCTGCTGCTTGTTGCCTCCATCTGCTGGTGGCAATTTGGAAACGCAACAGACACTGTAAACGTGTACCTGGGAGCACAGGCTGACTCTGGAAAGCTTCTAAATCTCATTCAGAATACCAAAGGCTGCAGATACATGGAAAACTTGGCTTAATTTGACAGTCATTGCTGCATTTGAGAAGGCCCTTTGTAAAATCTGTACCTGCTACATGAGGTGATACTACCTGGTGTAGGTTCATCAGTCAGCCTGTGTGATAAATCAAGGAGGAAAGCTCATTCATAGTGAGTTCATCACCTTCTAGACAGATAAGCGTTGTTCCTCACTCTTTGGAATACAAATGTCAGGAAAAGGAAAAAAAACTATATTGGTATATTGGGTGCTCCAGTATTCCCAGTTCGGCAAAAGCCCCAGCTTAATGCCATGGGCTGTGATTCCTAATCCTTTTCTGCCCTTGACCCCTGCTGTCTAGATTCAAACTTGTAACCATTAATGGGGCTGGATCAAAACACTGGCCTTCTGGTGTCACCAGTGGTGTTTAGAGGGGATTTAAACTCACTGCTTTTCAGCGCAGTGAAATGAACACAGCAGTAGATTAATGCAAGGATTTGAGCTCACACAGCATGAGAGCTTTCAAAAATAGTGTTAACAGAGCTACAACTGCCTCTTTCAGGGGAAGCAAAATGAGGAGAACAGAACAAATGAACAAACACAGGGCAAAGCCTTGTCACTATGGGCAGGGCTGCTAAGCCCAGGGAGCCAGGGAGAGAGCCAGCAAGTGTGCTGAGATGTGGGGCAGGAGTTCTCCCAGCCCTTCGTGTTCTCCAGGAAATGGTTCTCAAGCCAGGGCAGGGGGGAAACCATGCTTTCAGGCCCCATAACTGCATGTAATTCCCTACTCCAAGTGTGTCTCCTGCAGAGAGGAGGTGAGATCACAAGCCCTAGGGCTGGCCACGGACAGGTTGCTCACCCATCCTTCCTCTTCACCTGTGGTCAGGCACAGGTTGAGATTTTGGCAAACTGTAGGCAATGGGCATGAGGCTGTTTCTGAACTTCTTTGTGCAAGAAGACACAGGAAGGCCAAGTACTCTTTTGCACATTTCATGCCTTGCCAGTTGCCCATAGAGGAAGCAGGGGAGCTGCGCTTCCTCCAACTGCCCTTTGTGTGCCTGGCTCACAGACCTCACAGCCCATGCTGTATCTTCTCTTCAGACTGCAGCAGGATGTGCTCAAGCCCACAGTAGTGACAGGAAAACGTCTAAAGGTTTCCAGCTTTCATTTCAAAGATTCCTACTAACCCACCTGGCCCAGGAACCCTTCCAGTAACAACCTCAGTCTGGGGCTGAGCCTACACTGCTGAATCCGGGGGGAGTTTTGCCATCAACTTCAAGGAGAATAGGATCACACCTCAGTGCTTTGTTTTGCCCGTGTTTGTTCCTTGCCTCGGGCAGGAACCTGTTTGTTTGTTTGCTGCCTGTGCTCAGTGCTAACATCAATAGGACTAGCGAAAAGAATTCAAACCATCAGATTTGGGGAAGAGCTCCAAAGTTTGTTTGCTTATCTGAACCAACCCAGGCACCCAGATTTGCACAAATGGTCTGGGAATAAGCTCAGGAGAGGTTTTCTCAGCCAGACTCCACAGACTCCACTCAGGCTGAGCATGTCCTGGGGGAGCAACAGCACTTGTGCTTCAGGGAAGAGAGGAGAAGTGCCCAGAAGCATGTAAAATGGCAAATAGCTTTAAACAAAGAGACTAATTTGCCTTCTTATATGCATTCCCATCAAAAAGTGACTTGATTTAGTTCCTGAGTAGGGCAAATAGTCCAACAACCTTATATGACTAACCTTCTTCTGTTCAGAGTGGTTTGTATAACCCAGGTGTGAGCCAAGTGCTTGGTTCCAGAATGCGGCTGGAACAGCTCACAGCCCCTTAGGCAGGTTTTGAGGAGGGTAAAGAGGTATTGCCTCTCCAGCTGGCACACCTATTGCCCCAAACACTGACGCAGCATCCCTCTCCCATGTGTTTGCTAGAATGATGGGATGCTCCCACAGAAAGGTGTCCTCTGACTCCTACATTTCTGCCTGGTCCAGCCACAAAAGGCGCCAGCGTCCCAGGATCACAGCACGGGTCAGTTCTGTCCCTCTGGAGTCCGTTCATTTGGGGAACTTTCTATCAAGTCTGAAAGCAAGCCAGGCTTGAAAACTGCTTACGATGATGAGACTTGACTTTACTGGAGGCATTGCCATGCTGCTGAGGTGCCTGTCCCCTCCCTCCTGGCCCTGCCATCGGCACCCTCCACAGCAGTGGAGCACAGCACTGCTCCTCAGACACAACAGAGCTAAGTGGGAGTCACTGTTCAGGGTGGTTCTGCACACTCACATTCTCCATTTGCTGTACAAGTTTCTTTGCTACCGTAGCCTTAATGCTTGCACTTTTACATTGTCCCTCTATATAACATCAGGATAGCTAATCATCATCACTGTTTTTTGCCTTGTGTGAGCAGATGACTGGCATAAAAAAAATTCTCTGTGATCAGTTCATCCCATACCATGAGCATTTCTTTCCTCCCAGACTAGTCTTCTCAACTTTTAGACTGCCCAGCCAAGCCTTCTACAACTTAGAGAAGAAAATGCTTCCTCCAGCTGCCTGCTCTGTGCTTGCTTGCTATCCAAATTAAACTTGCTGTGGACAGCGACACATTCCCATTTCACGCTGGTTTGATTAATGTGTCTCAGCTAATTGTGTGAAGGATTCCAGCCCTTTCGACTGTGAGGCCGGGTTATTGTTCAGCCAATCTCGGCTACCATGTGAAAATGGGGGCTGTTTAGTGTTCATGCAACAGAATCAAAGGAGGGGCATCTTGGACTGGGTCACAGAGCAACACCCACTTCTTTGAAAAGATGTTACTATGCTCTACTAAACCTGTAAACCTCTTGCTCAAAGCACGTCTTCTCCCTCCTCCTCTCCCCCCTGCTCTTTTTTTCCCCTTCCAGATAGACAGGCTCCCCCCACCACTCTCCTAGGGTACAAGTGAGAGAGAATGGCTAGATTGTAGATGGGTGAATTTCACATTCTAGGGTTTTTAATATTTCACTTTTATATTTCTGTTACAGAACGATCCTGCTGAGAGGCTGAGAATCAGTGCTCATCATTTCCCCCTCACTGACACTTGAATATATTTTCCCAGGAGAAAACATTAAACAAAAAGAGAAAGAGAGAAAGGGAGAGAGAGAGGGAGAGGAGAGTGACTGAGCTAGCTTTTCAAAGCATACTTCTCAACCTGCCCACATCAAAATAAGAGACAACTGGCCCTTTGAAGTCCAGGACACAGACTTCTCTACCAGCCCATGTGGAAATAAAAGAATCCAGCTTTATAAATCGCACAGATTTCTCACCTTGCCCACATCAAAATCAGGGACAGTGACCTTTAAAGCTGAGGTTTAAAGGTCCCCAAACCAATCTCCGTAAAAATAAGGAGAGTTCAGATAAACTGCATCTTCAGGTGCCTGTCAGCTTTTCCAGTCTAAACCAGGAGGCACTGGTCCTTTGCAATGAGAAGTGGAGACTACGTACACTGTGGGCACTTACAGCAATGAAATCTTCCATTAGACTTCCATTATACCCAGCACTCAATGAGGCATCTTTGCCATGCATGTACCTTTGCGCGCATACTAGGCCAATCCCACTCTTGTTGTAGGTCCTACAACACTGCTGTCATTAAGTAGCTCGAGGGATTTAGTAACACTGATGCACAGGATTTTCCATATTTAGAATTATTGACCCAAAAATTGAGTTACTAGTGGCTCAGAGAAAAAGTAGGTCTTCTTGTGAGTTAAATCCTACCTGGATTGTAGTTGGGGAGCTTGGAAAGTCCTGGCCAGGTGTCCTCAGTTGGGACCCCCAATACCTGTATGAAAGAAGAGTGAGAAGTGCAATAACTTCTTTCTGCCAGCACTTTGCCTTAGTGTGGAGTTGGAGGAATCGGTCTCAATGGAGAGTAACTGGCCTTTCCTGTAAATCAGTATGGAATTCACACTGCCCTGGCTGGTACTGCACCTACCACTGTGCATAAAGGACACTGACATTTTAGCACTTGATTTTGTAGCAGAAAGGATCCTGCTGAGACTGCATGCTGTTGCTGCTGGGAACATCGGTGCAGGCATACACAGCTTCACTGCCAGGTGCTGCTCCTGCCTGTGCTTGCCAGCCCCTTTCAGTGCTGAAGGTGTGTCCTCCCACACCAGAGCTGCACAGGGGACTTACTCTGCCCACTTGCACTGCCAGCAGCTGATACTTCGGCGGCAGCAGCACAGGCTGTGAGCTGTGACAGAAACCCCTGCCTTCTGAGGTGAAAAAGAAAAGCTGGCAGACAGGTGTAGTGGCAGGTGCTAGAAAGCAATTCAGTGCCTCATCCTGAAGGATCAAGAGTTTCAGCAATGTCTTTGGCCTTTATTGGGAATTGTGGGCTTCAGAAGTAGCTCCTCACTGAGCAAAGCCTGTGCCAGTAAAGCCTCCTCCAACCTCATTTTAGTTGCTGAAATGTGTGAGATCAAGCATATCTGGATTTCTGCAGTTGCGGATGTTCAGTGTTATTATTACTTGGTGCATGCAGAGTTGCCCGTGCCTATTGATATGGATGATTTGTGCTAAAGAGGTAAAGCCACATATTTAAGAAGAGTTTACAGCATATGAAATGGTAGTATAAATCAGTACTGCTAGCTCCAAGCATGCAATGTTTATCATCTTTCCAACCTCCCAAATTATCAGATTCCCTTAAAAAATAGTGACATGTTTACATGAAGAATTTCAGGGGATTTATTCACTTTCTTTTCTCCAACATTAAATTTGTCTCACATTAGTTACATCTTGCATATGATAGACAATTTCTGTTCCTTAAAATGTGAACTGAGATATGTGATGTCTTGGCCTCAAGAAAACTTGTGGTAAGATTGCAAGAAAACAGGCATCGATTAAAAAATACATTAAAGAATGAAGAACTATGAAGCCTGGTTGTTGCAGTTGTTAAGCATCTGGTAGCTGGTTGCTTTTCCCACTCACAGCTGGGAAACAGCTATAAGGACAATTACAGCTACCTGGAAAAGACAGCCACAAGTGGGGGTTGCATCTCACGGCTGGCACAGGTTAGCATGTTTCCAAACTGCTTATGGACATAGCCTGCCACAGCAAAGACAAAGGGGAAGGACCTTTGTCTCTGCTCCACTGTAAAATCAGCCTTGGGAGCTTTCAAGCTCCCCAAAGAGAAGGTGTCTTGCAGCATTCAGCCTTGTGGGGATGTTGGAAGTTGGCTTGCACCAAGGAATGAGGATACGTTCTTGCCTGGTGTGTGTATCATGTAAGTAGGGCAGGTCTGCTCAAGACAAACTCTGTATGCACAGGAGAGAGTTAAAATCTGAACTTGAATCCAGAATTTGCTCTCTTTTGTTGTCTGGTTAGATTTCCAGGAAGCACTAATGTGGGCCCTCATTCTTCAAGGTTTCTTGAGAGCCATCAGACATCAGTTCTAATGGCATCAAAGGAAACCGGGGAAATTTAGTACGTAGTAAAACCATACTCACCAGGGTCAGCACTCTGCTACTTCTGTTGAAGAATTAAAAAAAGTAGTTATTTGTGCATGCTTGTACTTTGCTGCACAAGATTTTCAGAAAATACTGAAACTTTGCTGCGTTGAGGTGTGAAAGCATTCAGAGCACCAATCACTGAATGCCATATAAATTTGTATTTCCTGCGCCTTTTCTTTACAAAAGACGCTTTTCCAACTCGTAAACTTGGATATGTTTTTGTTTTCCAATGTAATGGGGCAAACGATCTTGTCTTTCTTCTCTTCTTTTTTCCACCCCTGGACCTTCAGTGAGATTCTTTGCCAAATCAATGTGTTACATTTATTTGATTGAAATTCATTATACTCTGACAATTGTTTTACCTACTGTATATCCACCCTAAATCTAGCTGTTAATTCTCTGGTTCATGTCATGAGCTGTTCTCATTTAAAGTCAGCTGGGGAGAAAACAAGGTCACAGGTTTCCCAGTGAGGTGTAACACAGGAGCAGCAATGAGCAGCCAGGGATAGAGATGAGGGATGGAGACTGTTTATGAGGGCACCTGCCTCTAGAAGAGTTGTTGGTGAAATGACAGTCCTGGTGATTCAACAGGACAAACACATTTCAGAGAATGGGGATTTTCCAGCCATATACGGTGTCTGAGCCAACAGTCCTACATGGAGAGAAGCATGCTGGGTGATACAGACTCATGCACACAAATGCAGATGGTCTCTGCCAGTGCAGGGTGCCTCTATATTATTAGTACATGAAAAGAACTGACTATTAGAAAACAGTAGGAGTCCCTGTTCTGAACCTCACACTCAGCAAAATATCTCAAGTTAGACATGGAAAGCCTCTAAGGAGCTTTGAAATCTTGGCCTAACACAGAGTCTCATTCCAGGCTGTATAATAACACAAAACCTTCTGTGAAAAGCACTAATTATTTCATAGCTCTTAAAGCTTCCTCATGATTTTTAAATAAGGGTTTTTTTTTGCCTTCTATAGCACAAATCCTATTAATCACGGTATTAGTTATAATGCCAGAGAAATTACGATAGTGCTATAACCCTGTAATGCAAAACCACAGGAAATGTATCCAGAGATTGCAGAGATGTCAGTGTAAGGATACCCTTCATTCATACCCTGAGAAACTGGGCCCTACTCTGGCTTTGAACCCTGTTAATTGGCAAAGTATGGATTTTTTTCTCAATAATTCTTCCCCCCCCCCCCCATTCTCTGTGAAA
>JAWWEW010000169.1:27612850-27638273 GCA_035583185.1 Anabacerthia variegaticeps
TGTTCCCCCCCCCCCCCATTCTCTGTGAAAGAGAAAGTCAGCATTTATTTAAATGGATTGAACTCAAGTCTAAGAACTGGATGCACTTGTCTGACTTTTTATCACATTCTAGCTATAAGCAGAGAGGAAAACCCTACCAAGGATAAGGGTTTCTGGATGAAGGGATTAAAATGGAAAAATCTGACTTACACAGTCTTGAGGCTATAAAGTAATTTCTCATGACTTTCTGAATTCCATTTTTTCTGTACTTTCTCCTTTGAAAACCCATGCCTGGGAAAAACTCTATGATGAAGAGTAAATCCCTGGGAGGAGATGTGAAAGGACAGACACCTACAGCAATAGCCAATATGAATCCACAGGTTGACCTTGCTGTTGAGTCAGTAAGAGGGCCAGCAAGATCAGTCAGGAACATACAGAACCGGTCAGTGCTGCCAGCTGCCTCAGTTCTACCAAGCTGCACTAAGGACATGGCTCTGTTTCTGTTTTCCCAACAGAAAAAACAGCTTAAGAAGCTCCTGAATATGTCTGCTCTCACTCACTGCTGCCTTTATAAAGTAATTTCACATTTTCCATTATGCCAAAGCAGCCTCTAGAGCTGTACCATAAACTGGATGATACAAACTATTCCAAGTTAAAATGAAGAAGGATCTTTGACAAACCTCAGGGTTCTGCCATTTTCAAGGTAGTTTAAGAACAGTATTAGAGCTCCTTTGTGAGAATATTGTGTCCTGTATCCTACAGTAAGTAAAGGATTTCACAAGTAGCAACAGAATTTGCAGTACCTGCACACCTTTTATGCCTTCTTCAATTTGATGTCATTTTAATTAGCTTTAAATTTTTGATGAGATGACAAACATCAAAGGGAAATCATTTGATTTACTCCTGTGACTGTAAGAAAGTTGCCAAATACAAAATGGGTTACAAAGTCTGCTATGAACTTGGTACATTAGACCAGATTATGTCTGCTATTCACAGGACCTTTGCTTAGGACTTTAAGTAGGCTGGAGCAAGATTCATTTTGTCTCCTATTTCAGGGTATATTTTACTCACCGTCCAGATCTTCTTCAGCTGTTCATGAGTACCAGAAGTTCCTGCAAATATTGGCTGGCCCTGGATCATTTCAACAAATATACAGCCTGCACTCCTGCAAGAAACCCAAGTTATTAACTCATTCATGTACAATGACATGTATCATATGATTGTAAGGATGGGTAGGGAGAGAGGTAGAGATATAATTGTTGGAATGGAAATTTAGAAATTCTGATTTGTAAATGCAGAAATCCTGATATAAGCTGTAAATCCTATATATATATATATATATATATATACATACTACAGCTCAAGTCTGAAAAGTACCAGTCTGATTTGTCGATATTGTGTACCCACCTCGTGTCACCTAGTGAGGGTGTGTGTGAACAAAAGCAGGATGTGAGGTGTCTTTATATATGTAAATAGAGGTTTCAGTGAAGACTTATACACCTCTACAGTATGGTGGTAGACAGGATCTAGCATTATAAAAATGCTGAGTGATAGTGGAAAGTCAGGAAGGTTTCCTTTGGGAAGGGCCATCTTGTATATCCCTGGTCTTGCAGCATGTTCTAAGCACTCGCAACTGGCCCTTGTTGCAAGTTGTAGGTAGTATGACTAATCTTATCCTACTACTACAGGTTGAATCACTTGAATTGAAAAGCTCACAAGCCAAAAAGGATTGGAACAGGCTGGAGATATGTTACAGTCGCATCCCTCCAGGATTTCAGAAAAAAATAAAACGAAGTTCCACATGTGTCTGTTCCCATCTCCTTTTTCTCTTCAGCACCACTCACTAAAAAATCCCTCACCTTTCACCAGCAAGGCAAGACTGATGATATCCTTGGAAAAGAAACCCACTAAGCATCCCCTTTTTGTCCAGTACCAAGCAACTTATTTCAGGTCTCTGTCAATTAATCGTGTTACAAACCATCTTAAAAAATGGGCATGGCAGAAGCCTGTGGAATATGAGGTTGCTTCCCGTGAGAAAAGGATGTGACATTGGAGTGCTAACAATAGGAAAGATAAACAGGGAACTACTACACACTACTTTGGCTTGAAGGGTGTGATAGGTGCAGAAAGAACCCAGAGGCATAACCACGACAGCAATTTTTCCTTCAGAAGCAATTAGCTCTTCCCTGGAAAACTGAAGGCAAGATATCGTAGCATGAAGGACCTGGTGATAACAGCAAGTTAAAGTATTCTTATTTTTATGTCATCCCCTGCTCTGCACTTGTGCCAAAGCGAATCAGTCAGTTTGAGAAAACCCCAACATCTGCAAAAATGCTTAATTTTACTAAGGTGGATTAGTTCTCATGACAGTAAGGATGAGATAGTTGTGATCCAAGTAGACTGACCTATTTGCAGGTATTTCCATCTCTTATTGTATGGTGTAAAACTCCCCTCATTTACTTCTTAGTCATTTTCCTCAAAACTTTTTCTAGGTTTTCTGTCTTTTCACCAAGCCTCATCACAACTTTTCAGGTTTCAATGTCAGTCTTCTTTGATTAGAGCGTATTTGAGTCCTTTAAGTTCAAATGTTGAAAACCTTGCTTTGTCTTACAGGCTCTGAAAGTGTTTTTCACTTGCTGAGCAGTAACTGGTAATCTCTTCTGGTCATCTGTACTCGTGTGTTACCTCTTGCACCTTGTTTTTGCCATACTGTAGTTGCTTTTCCCACCTGGCTGTGGTCAACTGAAACCCTGCAACTCATCTGTGGTATTTCTTTTGGTCATCCTTGCACACCAGGTGATGCCAAGCCTGTTTGCAGATCCATATCTAATGCTGGTTTCATAAACATCTCTGTTGCATTTTCCCTTAGCTTCCTGTGTTCTAACCTTGGCAACTCTTGTGAGAGCTTCTTGCTTGTCTAATATGCCCTTGCAGAGCCCAAGCATCATGAAACTTAACCCACAGCTTTTGCAACATAGACCTTTTGCGTGTTTCATAGCACTACCACATCACTAGACATTATTTTGGAGCCCACAGATAGATTCTACTGAGACCAGTGTCATATGAACCCTCTGTTTTCACAGTTGATGGACATGCCCAAATGGCTCACCCTCTTTTGCAGCCACAGGGGCTGCTGTAATCTGCTGATGGCATTGCAGAAGTTTAACTGGGTATGGTCAAAGCAATTTAGGTACACTTGATTTGTAGGGAGAAGAGAAACGGCTCTATGTGTTTTTGAAGCAAGTGATCCTGATGTTCACACACAGTTTGTGTTCTGATATCTTAGCTAGAAAGCGCCATTAGACTGGCAACAGCAGGAACTTTTCCTAGATTCAGCTGGCATTTGCTAAGAACTGCTCATGAGCAAAGAGTTCAAAAATTCAAATCTAATGAACCAGTCTTTTTAGTAATATGCAAGCTGTCAGTTTGAGGAGAGGAACAACTTGTGGGTTGTTACAAATGTAGCTCCTGGTAGAGCTCTCTTGTATTCCTGGTTTATTCCCACTGTCTCTGGAAGCCTTTAAATCTCAGTGTCTCTAATAAAGACAAAACTATCAGAGCAACCACAACTGCCGGAAAGGAAGGGCTTTTTGTTTCCTGTAGTGAGACTCAGCTGATCAGCTGCCTTTAATGCCTGCTTGATACATATTCATCGGTGACAATTATGATTGTTTCTGTCTATTTCCAGACAAAATATGTTTTTCTTTACAAAAAATGCCAGAAGTAGCTAGAACAGCTGACGTATGGGCATCCCTCTCTTTTCCCATATATTTTTGTCTATCCGATAAAGTAGACTTTGGAAACTAGTACTAGTCATCATATTAGATTTGCAGTAGAGGCTTTGACTTTCCTTCTGACACGCAGATTTACAGTCACTGCTCTGACAGCATTATGAGGATCCTTCTGATAATGAGATGATAATTCAAAAGCATTTACTTTGAAATATATCTAAATATTTAAACTTGGGGTTGTTTCATTGCTCCCCTTTTCCTTCTTACCCCTCTGATATTAATTTCTAAGGTCCTCTTAGCCCTTCCAGTCTATAAGTTTCCCGGAGAGCCTCAGTCCCATAAAGCTGCCTTGGGAAGAGATAGGGCAGAGAGAGGGGTCTTTTGGGAAGAAGCCTAGACGTGATGTTTGAGCAAGTGCCAGATACGCACACAAATCAAAACAGTGACAGCTAAAGTAACAGGAGAGGGTATAGGGATATTCAGGAAGTATAAGCAGAGCTGGTTCAGACAGCACCGTTATATCTGTCTGTAATCCCTAGGGTAGGTTTGAAGACTCCACTTAGTCCTCAGCCTGCAGTTCTGCATCACACAGTGGAGAGATGTTTTCATCAGGATTAAGATCTGAGATATCTCTGTGGCATCCCAGAGTTCCTTAGCTTGTATCTTCCAGTTTGGCATAATGGGGCAGTGTGAACCAGGCTGAGGAGAAGGCTGCAGTGGGCTTGGCAGGTCCACCTTAAATGACTGCACATGAACTCCTATTGCACATAAATCTACCTGGGAAGATCCCTGTTTCTTTTTTTCCCTCTCTTTCTTTAAAATGGAAGACTGACTGAAAAGAACACATGTCTTGAGGCACTCATGATGTTAGCAGTCACTGGTGTGGCATGTGCATAAAGCACTTGGTGTTTTTTAGAAAAAGGAAAAGAAAGTCCTTCTGATATACAGTGTAATCCCCCTGAAATCCCTTAATTGAATATTCTAAAGTCCTGAAGAGATAGTGGGGGAAAAAGAGAGGAAAAAAAAATACAAAGAGATTAAAGCAGCTTTTCTAGTTAGTCCAAGAGTGACTGAGTCTCCTTCTATATTTTTCTTCATCTATTCAAGGCCTCATTCACTTTCCATGTGCCTCCCACTGACAGTATTGCTGCTCAAGCACACTATGCATGAATTGCCATAATGTTTTATTTTGTTATAATTGGTTTCTTTAAACCAAGGCTTTGACACCCACTGTCTCATGCCATTACCAAGGGCATTCTGACCTGCCTTCATGTAAATTGCAGCATCCAAAAGACATAGGGTTTTTTCTCCTTTCTCCCCAATAGACAAGTAACATCTGTGTGAATTCACATTATTTCCTAATAGACAAAATTTGAACTTAAATGCAGCGTACATCAAGATAATAAATGACTCTTGTTAGAGGAAGTTACTGAATAGAGCTCACTGAAGTACTCTCTATTCTCTCAGCGTGACATCTTTCTTTAGGGCAAAGACTTTGAATGTTGTTATTATAAGGAGGCATTATAACAAAGGTGCCTATAGTGTGAATGTAGTGCAGTGGGACGGAGAGCACCGTGCTGCTAGAGCTGGTCAGAGAGCTGGATGGGATCTTTGTACACCACTTCTCCGTTGCTATTCATTACACTAGAGCAGAGTTATGCAGAGGGGATGTTGGGTTTGCATTGGCAGAAATGCCACACTTTCTGTGCATACCCAGCTTCAGACAGGGGTCAACTTTCAGGGAAAACACCCACCAGGCTTATGCCTAATACAGACCCTAGGCAGGCACCTTCTTCAGACTCAGCAGACATTTTTGAGAGACTGTCTGGATGGAAGGATGACAGGTAGTGGGGGAGAGAAGACAGGACTTTTTAGACTGGCTTAGCAGCTGGAAGCCATTAGAATTTAGCAAGGTTTTCCTCCTTGGAGAAATCTTTAAGCGATTAAATTAGCAGCAGGCCTAGAGAAGTAAACAATCTAAACAATCTAAAAACTCCCGTTTCCCTGGACTACCCTCCAGACTTGGAGTGTCTGATAGGCTGCAGAGCTTGGGAGGGAGATAGTCTGGTAAGACCTGGATCCTTGCTGTTCATAAACTTAGCCAGCCCTCTTCTTGCACATTCTTCATCCTGCTGCACTCTCACCCTTTCCCAGCCTTTGACTCTGCAGAGCAGTTAAGAGAAGTCCTGGTGGGACAGATGTAGGCAGAAGATTAACTGGTCTGAAGAAAGGGTAAAGCAGCAATACCATCTAGAGGGGTAAAATTGCCCAGCATGAGGAAGGCCTCCTGCAACTTCATGAGCTGCATGTTGTCCATAAGTAGGTCAGGACTGTGTTGCTGAAAGCGGGCTTGGACTGGTGCAGAAGTGAGCCAGAAGGCAGATGAATCCCAGGGCTCAGCTACACATCCAGGCCAGCCCAAAAGGCCCAGTGGGACCCCTGTGAAGCCCTCATGTTCTCCTGCTTTCTGTCTGCTCTCAGAGACTCTTCTCCCTTCAGCTCTGCTAATGTGAGACTTTTCCCCTGTGATTCTCAACCACATAAAGATTTTGGGGTAGAGCTCATAAGGTAACAAGACTTAACAGACACAGCCCTTCTCCTGTGTGAAAGGCAGATTGCATCCAAGATGTCTTCTTTGAGAAAGACACAGTATCACAGAAATAATGAAGATCTCAGACACTTTTCTACCTCCAGATCCATCAAGAAGCCCTCTAATGCCACATTTTGTTACCAAGGCCAAAGTAATGGACAGTGCAGTTGTGGACCCATTTTTCCTTCACAAAGTCATTGTTGTAGAGAGCTACTACTGACTCAGCTGGCTACATAGATACAAGTGCATTTAGCAAAGGTGTTTTGTCACAAGGTGTACATCTCTCAAAATATTATCAGAGGAGATTTATCTCAATCCATAGCTGAGATGAAGTGACATCATTTCCAAAAACTTCTATGAACCCAGCAGTACAAAACTCACTATTGCTCACACAGTTTCTGCTCACGAGTGTAAATTCCTCTACATAACTGTACCTATTCTAACTTTGATTGACTTAATTTGGGTAAAGATGATTCCCAGGGGACCCCAGATGCTTTGAAATTGGTCAGTACCAGATATCTATATCAGAAGAATAATCCGTAGCCCCAAGCAACACATCAGGAGGACGGTACCAGAGCGTCACCACTTCAGAGGAGTATGTCCGTCTGGGGATTGACTGGGCACGAGCAAGGCCTGCAGAAAACAAACCAAAAACCTGCTGTGTTAGGACACTCCGTCACCTGTACAGTGTATAGATGACAAAAATTGGAAACAGGACTTTATTTTTTCTTGGATCTTTAAACACAAGTAATCCCCATGCAGCTTACAGGCAAGAGACAAAGAAAGCGTGTCTGGAATATACCTCTGGGGCAGATCAGATCAAGCAATATGCTGTGTTTTGTAGGGCTTTATAATTTGTGACTGAAGCAGCCATCCCAAACCAACGCCAAGAAAGCCTTTTGGTTCAGCACATTGCTGTGGACTCTACGCATTACATTATTTTCTGAACAAAGAGGGGTTGGTTCTCTGTTCTCCTGAACCAGTTTTACGTGGCATTAATTGCTCTGACTTAAATGAGGTTAATCCCTGCACCTCTCAGTATAAATACAAGAAAGGCTGGGCTGACCACAGAAATAGTTTCCTGAAGTTCAGTAAAAGGTTATGCTTCTATCCCTTAATTGTCTGTGGGTATAGAACTATCTGCATGCTAAAGCTTTGGTCTGAGCAGATCCATTAGCAGTATCCAAACTGTGACTCACCAAAGTCGGCTAATTTGAGCTCACCGAGGCAACTGATGAGCAAGTTGTGGGGCTTCAGATCCCGGTGAAGAATGTGTTGTTGGTGGATGAACGCCAGGCCGCGCAAAAGCTGGAACATGAAGAGCTGGGAAAAGCCAACAGAAAACTGAAATGATTTTGTGTGACTTTTCATTGATACATTAACTCTGAACTTTAGGAGAACCCTGGAACAAAGCAGAGACAAAGCAAGTAAGAAACCAGTAAAAATCCCCAAAATGAGTAGAGCTAGCTGAGGAGGAAAAAAATGTGGTGGGTTATGACTGCCCTACAGCTTTCTGAGGGTTTTAGGGAGGAATATTTGGCCCGGAGGGCAGTTTTACCATCCCTAAATGCACATTTTGGAAATTTAACTTCTTTTTAGAAATGGACTGTTTATTGCAGGAGTAAGGTCAGCTTGCCAAAACACAAACCCAGCTTTCAGAACTGCAGTTATATGTATTTCGGTGTTCAAGACAAAGACACACAGCCAAACAAAATGAAGGCCTAAGGAGCTGAAGCTTTGCCCTTTTGAGCTGGGTGGCACCAGCTGGGGATGGTCCATGGCTGCTGTACATGCTGCCACTGGAGCAGGGAATGGACTGACCTGTCAATGGGAACAGTGGCTTCAAAACAGCAGAAAACATGAGGACCTGATTCAGACAGATGTAGCAAATAAGATATGATGAGCAAAGCAAGCTAGCAAGCAAGAAAGCAAGTCAAGAAATAAACATCTAACTCCCACCATCATGGCAGTGTCAATAAGCCTGGGGTAAAGGAAGTTGGTCTGAAACAAGGTATGAAGTTGGACAGTGGACAGAAGGAAAACACAGCAAAAGTAACTAGACTTCACCAGAGAAAAAATATTTTTCTCCAGAAGTGTAATCTGAAGAGGAGGAAAAACAGTGACACCCATAGGTCATTTTTGTACCAGGAAAATGTCCCTGTAACATTCTGCATACTTGCATTATATTCCATAGGAATCACTCAGAATAAAAGCAAACAACATTTGCCAGCAAAAATGAGGCAAGCTAGATGACCCTCCTAAAGGAGCAGTAAATAATTTTGCAGTTCAATTCCTGCTGACAATGAGGATTCTGGACAGGAAAGCAGAGCAGCTGGCCAGTGTTTACTCACAGAAATGCCAGTGAGTACGTATTACAGCCATGTGCTCCATGTGCTTTACAAGCCTGTCTGGTAGCAGAACCCTCGAGATCTGTGCCAAAACTACAACACTGCGTCTTGGATGTATGTGAGCTCTAAGGATGTTTAAAATCTGAGGCCCCAAGAAATTTCATTAGAATTGGTGTTGCTTAACAACTATCTGGAAAAAGATGTGAACAAGGTGGCAACATTTGAAGATGACAGAAGTATTTAGATTAGTTGTGATAAGAAGTGACAGTGAGGAACTTCAGAGAGATCTGACAAAGCCAGATGAATAGGCAGTTTGATAAGATACAAAGTTATTGTTGACAGCTGTAAGATAAATTAACTGAAGCTGCTCAGGAAAAGTACCCAGGCACTCACTGAGGACATCTGCACTGAAACCTTAAGCCAATGTGCAGCAGCAATCCTGAAAGTTAATTAAATGTGAAGATGCATACAAAGGAGAGTAGGAGACTATTATAACACCAGTCTATAAAGCAATGGTACATATTTCGCTGTGCTCAGATCCAGCCAACCAATCCCAAAATCTATGGTAGAAACAAAAGGGATTTAAATGATTGTAAATATGAAGATAGTTCCAAATGAGGAGAGAATGAGATCTGAGGGTTTTTACTTAGAGAGATGAGTAATGTGTTGTAACGATAAGAGGATACAAATCTGTGTGGAGACAGATTTCCTTACCACAAGATGTCATTGTTCACAAAAGCTGAATGTCTGCTTGCAAGCTCAGAAAATGGGAAGAGGGACTAACTAAAAAAAAGCTTGGAGACTGAGAGGCAGGTTGCTACAAGACAGTTTTCTCCAAAGTTTTTGTCATATATGTAAATATATATATTAGTAAGCAATTTACAGGGACCATATATAGTTGAAAATAACACTTCCTCATGCTTTAAGGGATACTAGTCTTCTAAGAAACTCACCATAACATTGCACGAATGGAGTCCTCCAGGATGCTGACCCATGTACTGTGCTAGATCTGTGTGCTAAATAAAAGAGGAGAACTTGAGGCAAAGCTAGTGGTGTAAAATGCTTCTACCAACAATGCCTCTTCTGTAAATGGAAAAAATTGCAACCACTACAAAGGTGTCTCTTTCACCTTGGCAAGCACCTGATCTGATGCAGCACACAAGGATGTGCTTAAGTGCTGGGTCAAATCAGGGAGCTGACTGACCTGTTATCTCACCCCAGCAGTGTATAACTTGAAGGTGCTACTTAACAGAATTCATACTTGTCCCAGAATTAATCATAAAGCTGCAGTAAGAAAATATAGCTTCTGTATTTCCATCATAATTGGATGGATAGCTATAGGCAAAAGCAACAGAAGTAGCAAGACTCATGTGGAGAATTTTATTGGCATCCTGCTCTTTCCATGAGAGCAACCCACAGCTTGGTCATAGTGAGCCACTGGGGTCAGTGCCAAATCTGACCCCAGCTGCGACGTGAGCTCATATCATTATTTCCTATCCTTGCTGTAGCTCAAGAACAGTACTTTTATTGTGTTGGCAAGGCAGAAATGGAAGTAAGTAGTGTCTGCCACCCCAGTGGACACAAGATGTGGAATCATTTTTGCATACAGCTGTCGCGTATACTGAAAGAAAAGAGTAAGGCTGTGTGGCTTGAAGGCAGGAGATCAAGAAGGAAAATCAATCATTGCACTAAAGGATTACAACTTGTTTCTTTGTAGATGTCTCATAATGCAGTAAATTCATTATGCAGCCACTTCCCAGTACTAACTCCACAGGAAGCTAGAAAAACATCAACTCACCATGTACTCAAAGACAAATGTTAGTGTCTCCTTGGTCTGGATAATGTCGTGAAGCAGTACGATGTTGGCATGTTTCAAACACTTGAGAAGAGAAGCTGGGAAAACACAAAAGGAAGATCAGCTTAACCTGCTGGAAGTGAAATGAGATAACGTACAGACCAAGGTAGGGAAAATAAACTGGGGACTAATAGTCCAGACTTGGCAGTTCTGTAACAAGTGGCAGCTATTGAGTCTGAAGGAGGATGAAACAGGTCCTTGGAGAAGCAAGCATCAGTGCTCTAGGCTTGGCAGGATCCTGTCCTTCTCTCAGAGGTGGGATCTTGCCTCTGTCAGATATAGCAGTTCACAGTTTCCAGCTGTCATCTTATAAGCTGAGGAGAAGTAATTTCTTCAAGGTAAATGCTGAGAGGCAGGAGTTGGGAGCTCCTAGAGCCAGAATGCAGCAGCCCCCAGCCTGTCACTGAGTTTCTCATCCTTCTGCATCCACCTCCTAACATGCACCCCCGGCAGGGCCTTTGGGAGACAATTTTGGGGAAAGCTGAGTTTCTACCAGTTTCCAGCTTCACAATAACAAGGTGTAAAAACCTGCCACTAAATCACTGTAGATATAAGCTGAATTCCTAATTTAGTTATGTGCATATTGGTTATTGTCTCTGGTTTAAAACTCTATGAACAGAGATGATGAAGTTTTTGAGTGAATAATAACTTGCTTGTATTTGTACAACGTTGGCACACTTTTTTGTTTCAGCCTAATCATCTGAAAACATTATTGCAACTGTGTGTCCCTGGTTCTTAGGTCCTGACATTCCTCTGCCAACCCTCAGCACATCCAGGGTGTGGTGATGGAGGGGACAGTGCATGGAAGAGTCTCTGCCTCCATATAGACCACAGAACACTGACTTATGCTAAGACAAAAGCTACAGCCTTCTGAGCCTTTCAGATGTGCATTAGGTTTGTTGTGAGAGCAGGTTGCAGCCAGCACACTCATGACAGCAGCTCAGCATAAACTCTCAAAACCTTTATGGGGGAAGAGCAAGCACAGCTTCATAGTCTGCTACCTTAGGTGTGAGACAACAGTTGCAGTAGCTTTGTACAGAGGAGGGATGTGGGGAAGAGGTGCAGCTAGGATTGCTTTGCCTGTAATTCCTGGCACTATTGAAGGACCCCACCCAGCTGTTCATAGACAGTGAACGCAAAGTGAACAGACAAAAACCCCAAAGCTCAACAAAAACAGATGTCCCTGAATCCAGATTTTAGTTTAGCTTCTGACATGGCAGAATAGCCTCAGAGCTGTTCCAGACTCGCCTTTTCCTGCTGATCAAACCCAAATTAATTTACTGTCAAACCACACAGTCCTACACATTTCATTCAGATAAGGGCTGGGCATACAGTCTTATTTCTGCTGAATTAGCGGAAAGCACACAATACAGAGAGTGGGCCAGCTGTGGGAGGCAGTATGAGGGTTGGTCACAATTAAAAGTTGCCTTTTTGTCCTTCAAGTGATTTGAAAAAGATATTTGAAGACTTTCATGCTGCCAAAGCAAATTATACTGGATTAGCACTTTGCCTTTTGGGACCATAACAATTTCACCTGGTTCTGAAAGCCCTACTGCCAGAGGTAAACTGTACGACACAGCCGCGGCCCGAGCCCATGCCAGTACTGAGACTACTGAGCAGTAAGGGGTGCCTGATTCAGCACAACTGCTGGAAAGAGCACAGATTGTAAATTAAGTCTTGCGCAGAGCTTGGGGCTGCTGCAGCTAAACTGCCTCTACTACTTGTGCTAGTCCATTTTGCTACCCCCAGTATGAACCACAGACACGCTCCACACTGCACCTAATTGCCTATGAACCTAGTTAAGATACTCCAGATAGAGCTCATCAGCTACAGAGAGGGGCTGCTAACCTGGCTCTGTGATACCTCACAAATCCCGTATGACCAGAGCTATTGCTCCAGAGGAGCAGTACTGAGGGTCCCCAGTAATCCGGAGAATTCAGGCCTCTGGGAACTGCTCCTCACTTGGTTGCTTCTACAACCCCCTGCTGGGGTGTCAGGTGCTACTGCCAGAACTGAGGAGCTCTAAACGCGTTTTGTCTCTGTGGGGCTTCCTGGGGTGAAGCGTCTCTTTGTCAGGGCCGCGCATTCCTCCGGGGTAGCAGAGAATGCGCCGCGTTAATAAATCTTGTGCTTTGTTTTTGCTACTGCCTTACATTGTAAATTTGAGGTGTCAGATGCTGCAAAGCTCAGCAGTACACAAAAGAGCTATTTAAAGGAGACCCTTCATAGGATCACCCTTGTTTTCTCCCATAATGAAGGAAGTTAAGACTCTCAGCCTGTCCAGTGGAGCATGTTAAAGGGGTGCTGATCTTTAGCGCATCATTAGCTCAATGTAGATAAAGCTTTTAGGGCTTATTTTACTGGTGGGCTACAAGTGTAAATGCAGAGCAAAACCACCACAGCAAATGAGTGTACAGAAAACTGTAACACAAGCCGTTCTGTAAACGGGCATATTTAGGTACCTCTTTGCTTTCACCCAGAATTGAACTAGGGATTTTGTAAACCTTCTTGTCTTAATTACACTATTGTAAACCTGAAGTGGATTCGCTGATCTCTCTCATAACTCCAAGTTGACTTGTATGAGAGTTCTGTGCTAGGGCTGCTCTGTGAAAGCTGGCACATCTGGTCTCTGGCTTTACATCCCCGTGGTGACAAGATCAGCCCCAGTTTTGAACTGCAGTAAGAAGTGAAAAACAAAATATGTGCGACCTTTTACACTGATCGCTTTCACTAATACCAGACAACAGGCCTGCACAAAGGTTGTGTATTTCTGTGGAAGGAAAAATTCAGATTATGATCCTCTTGGGAATCAAAAGGGTCTATGAAAATAGAAACCTTAATCAACAAGGCAGTTTGTGAACTTAGTCTGTAGTAGTCTGTAAGGACATGTAAATACATTCAGCCAAAATGAGGCACTTAAGCAAAAGCATTTCTTTCTCAGAGAAATTGAGAAAGTTGCAGACATTTTGCCTAGTGCTCTACAAAGTCAACTGACTGAAAGAATTTCTGGCTGGACTGAAATGATAGATGTTATTAAACACCAGTGTCATTGCAAGTATTTCTCTTCAGTCTGGGATCTGTGATGCTCTAGGTACCAGTCAAGAAAGTGACACAGTTGTGATAACAGCAAGCAGAGATTCTGGTGCAAAGGGCACTTCTAGTCCATGCCTGTGCAATGCAAAAGCAGCAAAACCTTTATTTTCTAATGGGAGTAAGAAAGTAACTAGGAAGCAGGTGGCAGGCAGGAGGCTTAAGAGGGCCTTTACACTGCTAGAAACGACACGCTCTGGCTGCAGCTGGCACTTTCCTTACCACAAGCATGGATGCATCTGGCACAAGGGCATGCACCGGAGGTACCTTCTCTGTCCATCACATGCCTACCCAGCCCAGCACAAAGACCTCCTCCATGAGGGAATAAGGAAACCAAGAGTTTGTGAGAAGGACAGCTGGCACATTGAATAGGCAAGAATGAACCAAGGAGGACATCACATAGAGCTTCTTCAGGTTAAAACAAATACTCTTCAAGGGTGATGTTCCTCAATGTCTTACCTTCCCGAATGGCTGTAAAGGGCACTCCCTCCTCTGCCTCCAGCCTGATCACTTTCAATGCCACCAACTGGCCGTTGATCCTGTCAGGTCACAGTGGAAGGTCATGTGAAGCACCCCAGTGCTTGGCATGACAACATTAACAGTCTCTTGGGGTGCTCCACACTTACCTGAGCAAAATTCCCAGGGCTCACTTGCCAACCCAGACCAAGCTCAGAAAGGAATTACAAACCCCCTCCATCTTGTCTCCATGAGCAGACAGCTGGGAGCCAGCCCGCCTGGCTAGAGCATGGCTTTGAGCAGTGTTCCCACTCTACCTTCTCACAGCTCTCCTGCCCCTGTGTGATGGCAGCATGGCCTCACCCCCAATTTTTCCATCATTCAAAGATCCGTCACTTCAAGGAAAACCTTCATTCCCTCCCTGGTTAATCTAGACAACCTTCAGACACACTGCTGTGGACCAAATGCCTTTGTGGAGCCTCCACGCCTGTAGGAGAGCAGTTCCCTAAAAAACAGGGATGAGGCTTTGCAAATACCCTGGTTAAAGGCAAAGCTGGACTTTTGATTTATCTTTGTCTCCTGTAAGAGGTGTTTTCACCAGGCACTGGGAAGGCAATAATGCTCACCTGCTGATCCCCTTGTACACAGTTGCACAGGATCCTTCGCACAGCTTCTCTAGAGGCACATAGGATGTGGCAGCTCCAAACAGGATGCCTTGTCTCTGCTTCATGAAGAAATTGGTATGTGTTTTATATTGCTGGGTAGAACAAGAAGCTACTAGCAGGTCATTCAGTGATCAGTAAAACTGATTAATGGCTGGAATAATCATAGGAGGAAATACCTCCTGTCTCGTCCTATGGATGCTGCACACTCACCCATTTGAACCTCTTCACAACATCCTGTTCCTGGGAAGGATCAGGATAACTCCAAGTCCTCTGTGTCCTGCATCTCCAGCTCTGGAGGGTGTGGAGCTGTGGGGGCTACAGTGAGGGTAGAAAAAGGGATTGTCTGGTTACATCTGACAGCTGGCATAGGAAAAGGTGACAAAAACAAAGGTGATTGGCAAACCAACATTTTACTGATGTGATTCTTTTATTTCTCTTTGACTGCACTGGCTTTGAGCATTTCATATTATTTTCATCTCTCTCTCCACCAGTCATAGATCTCATCAGTTCTGTCTGTAAGGGGAGCAACTGTCTGTGTATTCCTGTGTTGGTAAATGGTAGCACTCAGAACACACAAAGATAAACCTGTCTTAACTGCAGAGGATGCTGCTACCAGTATCATTCTAATGCACATTATTTCCCCTTGTTCTTGATTTATTCATCTCTAGATAGCAAGCTGTTAGGAGTGAAGTGCATGAGTGAAATTTCAGGAAGTTTACATTTATGCATTCCTCTACTCCTTAACCCCTCAATCCCTTCCTTGCCACTGTGTAATTTACACAGCCTGTTAATTTGGCTCATACAGCATAGCAGTGCTGTACACTATACAACTATAAAAAAGGTAGTAATGAATGGCAGGCAGGCTGCAAGCTCCTCCTGAGCAGCTATACTAAATGGCTGTCTGCATTATAAATTGACTCATATACAACACAGGATTTGTAATCTATGGCGTGCTGCCTCCTCCAGAACTGGAGGCTGTTGGCTCCCTCCCTGTTTTACAATCCCTCGTTGGCATAGAGCTCACTGGAGTGCAATCTCTTCTCCCTGTTCATCACACCAAAGGCATTTATCGTCATCTAAGGTACGGATTCTTCTTTCAGTAGCTGCACAAGCCTGAAGCTGCAAAGTTTGATGCTGTCAGGTTAGAAGCAAATGTGACTGTTTTGCACTCCCACAGGTGGAAGAACCCAGGCTTAACCTGCCTCAATGGAGAAGTGTCATTGTGTGATATTAAATACCTCTGTTGTAGTTGCTGCTTCCGTGTGCTGAAGGCCTTGGATATGTTGGGAGCCCCTTCTCTCTGAACAGCAGCTGCAGCATCCTGGTCTGACAGCACTTACACACAGCGTGTCTCCCATATTGTCCTGTTTCAATTAAAATGTATCTCTTTTTTTCCTCCTTTGCTCCTCCTCATCCCTCTGTGTTTGTAATAACAGTTCATATGACTCGCATGAGGTCTCTGCCTCAAGGAGTCTTATGATTTCTGCAATTTTTCTTTGAAAGTCCACATTCACTGCTGGAATAGCTCCACTGATTTCAGCCTTCTAAATACAGAAGACATTTTTTCATACCTGAAGATGGAGAATTAAACAGTAAAATGAAACTTTCTGCTCGTACACATTTCTTTCAGTGAAGCAACTCTTGATGTAACATGTTGGATAATGAAGAGATAGTTTTCACACAGGAACAAACCTTGACTTCCCTCCAGGCCTACAGCAGTTACTATTCTAGGCTTCAGGCTTTAAGCCATTGGGCTCTAAGTTGAGCTCTGCGAGCAGTGTAGCTGAGCTGTGCTTTCTGCAGGAGCTGCACAGTGACTGTCCTTGCTTTGGCATTTACATCAGCATGGGGACCTGTCTGTCCCCATCGTCTAAGGGATGCCATGGGTTGTCTTATTCACGTGTCAAAATAGGTAGAGCAAACTGATTCATCCAGCGCAAAATAGATTTCATCAATTATGGACTGAGCAAGGAACACACAGTGGACTTGTCCTGGATATGGAGAGGCAGAAGTCCCCTTCATTCAGTCCCCCATGAGCAGGACCTGCTGTGCAGCTTCCTAGGACTAACACGCAACCCACAAAGAGAAAATGCTGACAAGGGTGAGGGAGTGGGCATCATACTGTGGTGGTTTTATGCGGACCCTTTAGGTCCTTCAGTTTTCATTTGAATGCATCGTGTGAAATCTTCCCTTTGCTTCACTGTTTTGATGTTTAAGAATAACACCCTTTCCTTGAGCAAAAGGATTTTTTTAAAGCAAAAAAGTTCTGGGAAGGCAGGAATAATTTCTGTGTCTTGTTGCAGCCAAATCACCCAGCCTTTGCATGGCAAGAAGGAGCTAACATACCAGGAAGGCTTGATTTCTTTCACATAATTCTTTTTTGCACTACCCAGCAAACCACAATTTGCTAAATAGCTATCATCATGGACTTTGGTCTCTCTTTATTTTCCATGTGTTCTTTGAGCTATCAGAATACAGCAGGAATTTGGATGTGCTGTCCAGGCATGAGAAAGGTTGTCTAGAAGCAACACACTCAGTAACGAGCTGGTTATGCAAGCATCATTTGTACACCTGTACAAAGTCTCTTATTCTGGATAACATATTTTATTGTTACGTCCAAATAATAGTTGCATTTTAAAAGCATGGAAAGATAAATGTACAAAAAATAGACAATATAAAATACACATATTAATTAATATGAAGATTATAGATTTTAATCTTGGGTACATTTTGTGTCAGGGAGTGGAGGGGAAATACTCTGTTATGAAGAGAAGTCATCCAACTTCTGCACTTAGCAAGAGCTGATAAATGAAGAAACCATGGTAATAGGTGGTGGCTGTGATTATTGAAAAAAATATGGAGTAATCATTCCAGTTAATAGAGGAAACACTCTGATAGAAATGTTTAATAGCTATCCTTAGAAAATGTAAGAATTTATAAAGAAGAGCCTACACCTGTCTTCAGAACCATGGCTTTTAAATGAAAGCTTCAGGTAAGGTAAGAAATAGCCTACTAGGAGCTGACATAACAATAGAAGTACATTTTACAGAACTTGTTTGAGTAGAATCACATGTATATAGTGTATATGTACCCATACAGGTGTGTGTGTGTATACACATATCGATTGTATACGTATATAGTGTGTATATATTCCCATATAGGTGTATGTGTATATAGCCATACAGGTGTGTATAAGTATATAGTGTATATACACATATAGATGTGTATACACCCATACAGGTGTGTGTATATACCCATATAGATGTGTATATGCATATAGTGTTTACACACCCATATAGGTGTGTGTATATATGGGGTCTGGGGATATACCCATACGGGGTGTGTGTGTGTGTGTGTATATATATATACAGTGTGTATATACCCATACAGGTGTGTGTAAGTATATGGTGTGTATACACACATAAAGATGTGTATATACCCATACAGGTGTGTGTATATACCCATGTAGGTGTGTATATGTATATAGTGTGTATATACTCATACAGGTGTGCATATAATGTGTATATACACATACAGATGTGTATATGTATACAGCATGTATATATACATATAGGTGTATTTACGTCTATGTATTTTAACCGTATTCAGTGAAATTTACGCACGTAGAGAAACACCCGCAGCTGTGTGTGTGATTGGTGCCGACACACCAATTCAGCCCGGGCTTGCCCCGAGGGAAGGCTCTAGATGGGCCCCGCAGGAGGCTGTGGTGCCCGCAGTGACAGTGACAGCGGACCGGAGGTGTTCGCGGAGCTGTTGCATCCCAGTCCCGTGGGGACTGTGCCGGGCTCCCTGTCTGTGCCATCTCCCTGTCTGTGCCGGGGTCCCTGTCTGTGCTGGGATCCCTATCCGTGCCATCTCCCTGTCCGTGCCGGGATGCGCGCTCACGTGCTGCCCCCGCCGCGCTTTCTGCCTGGTTTGTCCCTGCCGGGGACCCGTCTGCGCGCGCCGGCCCCGTCCCGCCCCGCGCGCCCCCGCGTGAGTCAGCTGTGCGCGCGGAGCCCGGCCCGCCCCACACAGGCGTGAGCGGGGACCGGGACTGCACAGCCCTACAGCCCTGCAGCCCCGCACAGCCCAGCCTCACAGCACTGCCCTGCCCTGCCCTGCCCGCACCTGAGCCGTGCGCCGCCCGCGGGAGAGGAGCAGGAGGAGGAGGCGGAGGAGGAAGAGCAGCAGCGGCGCTGACATTGCTCCGCGGGGCCGGTATGGCACAGGTGTGGGGCCTGAAAGGTGCCCTCCCTCCGGCTGGGGAGGGACCGCCGCGCTGTAAATAACACGCCCTCCGCCTCTGTTCCGGTTCAAACTCCTCTCCCCCTGCGTGTCGCGGCTGCTCCGGGGCGAAGGCAGGTGTGGCTGTGGGAGCGCGCCGGGGCCATGTGCGGGCGGCGTGGCCCGGCCCCTGTCGCTGTCCCTGTCTCCTGTGCCGGACCCGCGGTGTTTGGGCAGCAGCTGGAGCGCTGGTAGGTGATCGGTGGTTAATCGCTGCTGCTCTGGGGCACCAATTTACAATAACTGCAGATACTCAAAGCCTCCCGGTTTCTGCAGAATGACCTGGCTTCACAAGGGGAAGCATCTGAGAATGTGCTACATTGGGGCGTAATTTCAAAAGGAGAAGAGGCAGAAGGAGGGTCAGTAATTTTTGACTTTCTATGAGTTTGGTAAATTTTAAATTACTAATTGCATGCTGTAGCAGATGTTTTTCAGCTGTGTTCTTTGAGCTGATACTAGGCCTTTTCTATATTGTCCTTGAGGTTGTTTTATCTTTTTTTTTCCTGACTCCTTTACTGTTGTATTTTGTTTGCTACCATCCTGCATTCACTGGAACTGGCATTAAAAGCTTTGAACCCTCATCACTACTGTCTTTTAGTAGCAAGTTGTTTTGTTCTGAGCAGGTCTTAATCACACAACCTTAAAGGCAGTGGTCACACCTAGTTAGTGCTGACCAAAACACAAGGACTTCTAGAACTGGTAATGTATGTAAGCCACAGTTAGCGACAGTAAATGATGTCAGCCAGACTGGTGCTGACATTTGTGTTTTGATTAAGGAAGCTTGGAGCAGGTAATTCTGTATAACCAACCTGCAGTCTTGGTCCTGTAAGTTATTGCTAAATGTGATGCAACAGCTTGATTAAAAATATATTTGGCAGTGTGTAAGTAAACACGTTGGAGAGCTGTAGAAGTATTTGCAATGTTTATTAACGGTAGCAAGTAAATAAGCACAGGAGTCTCTTAGCAGCTCCAGTATTTGTGAAAGTCAGGGCCATACCAGTTGTTGCTGTTCAACATTGAATGTAAGGTTACCTTCGTATCTGTGATGTTTATTTAAACGTGGTCAGTGAAAAGCACAGTCCTGTAGTAATGAGAGTAACGTTTGCTCCTGGTTATTCCCAGCCATAGCAATTGTTATAGTGTGGCAGGGTTTGAATTCTGCAGAATTTTCATTAGCCTTCTACTCCGTAAGGGGAAAGTATGACATCAGTGTCATGCCAGTGACCATCTGTCTGTAGCACAAATACGTTTCATAATTGGCACTGTTTGGCACTCCTTGCTGTTTTCCTCTTGCAGTGTTGAAGCAAAAATGTCAAAAGTAAAAGTATGGGGAGAGCAGTGAAGGTGCTGGTATCACACCGAGCTTCCACACTGGGAGAGTGCCTGTTGTGCCTGTCTGGTCACTTTTTCACTTCTGTTGTTGTGTCTATGAACAATTCAGGTGGTCTCAGTGGAAAAGAAGTAATGTATCTGTAATGTTATGATTATATGAATGTGAAAGTTACATATTTCTACTGGGAGTAAGCAACTATTTACAATTACTTCACTTAGTTTGTAGCTGTGGTGAAGCAGCTTGCATTTCCCATTAGCTATAAAATGGAAATAATGTTGTGCTGTCCTAGGAGTGAATGGAAACTTGCACTGAATATGAAACTGAATTTAAAATGCCTTAAAGTTGTCTCACCTGTGGAAGAAAACCCCAGTTTGACTATCATTTTCCCTTGTGTGTATAAATACTTAACAATGCAACCACAAGCATTTGAGCTTTTCTAAAGAAAAAAAAAATCTATCACTGTCATCATATCACTCTCTTAATTTCTAGTTCACCCCTATTGCAGGTTTCTTACTTAGTAATTAGATAAATTGTTTTTCAGTTTGGCCCTGAAGGATGATCTTGCAAAACAGCTGATCCAGATGCCTGGCTCTGACTTTATTTTGTTATAGTCAGAAGGTTTTGTGACAGAGTAAATTTTTTTGCAGTTGAAGCTCAAGAAAAAGAAAACAATTCTTTGAGTCCTTAAAAAATCCATAAATTATAGAAGTCAAGAATTTTAAGCCTCAGGTCCTAGATCTTCAATAACTATGTGCAATAGAAATTATATAACTGTCGATACCTTGATGACTATCACAGCTTCCATCTCTCAGTTTGATTCACAGATCCATTGGATGTTTTTATGTGAAGTGAGAGTTCTTCACAGAGGAGAATGCCAGCATTTTCAAGAGAATGAGTTGCAGGGTTAGATGGTTTAGAGTAGGCTAAAGAAAACCACAAATGTACTTACTCTGAGCAAGAACACATCACAAAGTTAAGGTTCCAAAAATGTGTTTCCCTTTTCCTTTGATGTTTCCTCAACACCTTTGTTACTGAAGCATTGCATGACAGTTTCCTTATATTTGTCAGACTTCCTCTGTTAATATTTTAAAAGTTAACTTTTACAGTTGTAGGTGGTTTTTTTCTTTTGTAGTTGAGGAAGGTGAGACAGACAGATCTTGAAAGGAGTATCTTTCAGGTGCCAAGTGTTTCTGTTCCTAGAAAGTATGTTCTGTTTTTTTCTTTAGACCAAGGTGCACGTGACTCATCTCAATACTACTCTATGAAACTAATTTGATTTCATATTTTCATGGCTCTTTATCTTTTTGTGGTCTGTTCTTTGCCAACCCCAAAGCCCAAATCGGTATTTTTAATGTCCTGTGTTTGAAAAACTGAAAACGTTTGGTTATGTTATGTTGTTGTTTCTGTCTGTAAAGGTCTGCTTGATAATTCATTATTCAGAGCCTTCTAGTGGAAGTGTTGGAGTTTTTGTTAGTTATTTTAATTATTTATCATCTTGATGATTACTGTTTCCAAGTGTGCATTGAAACTTCTGTATGAGAGTTACAGGTTTGCATATATTGTCTCTTGTAATCAAGACTGGCCCTATTCTATTGCTATTTACTGTGTGCAAGAGCTTCAGATTACTCATTCTCAATCTTTTCTTGGAGATGTATTGTCTTAAAAGACTGTTATATTAACTCATTTATTCTCTGGCTTTGTTACAGTGGATGCCAGACAGCAACTATAATAAAGCAAAAGGTCTAAAGCATTTATGACAGTTATTTTGTTTGAATAAATAGGATTACACACATGCATTAATGTAACTAAAATTTTTAGTACTTTATCAAGTAAGGCAGTAGATCAAGGGAAACTGCACTTCTTTCAATAGTAAAAAAAAAAAAAAAAAAGCTGAACAGATTATAATAAACCAAGATTAACTGTAGCTTTGTTTTATTCCAAGAAAAGTAATACAAAGGTATCTTGATGGATAGGGAAAGATGTGAGGGTGAACTTGCAACATTCAAAATTTGAAAGAATAAAATCCTAACTAGAGCAATCAATTCTTTTCTCCTTGTCTTCCATGGTCATCTCATATCTTCATAGGTACTCTTCTACCAGTTTGCAGGAAGAAATGTTTTGAACTTTTTCTTGGCTTTCTGCATTTCTGCCCAGGCTTTGACAGAACTGCACCTTTAAATGGTGTTGTGTGCTTTGGTTCAGGAATGTAGTAACGAATTCACCTCCAAATAATTTTCTGCTCATGTGAATCTGTTTACCCTAAATTTAGCCAAACATAGAATTCTGGTTTATTGTAAACTGAAAATGGATCAATTTGGTGTTTCTTGAGTGGTATAATGAGAATTATATAGAGTTTGATGTAAATCTCTGCCTTTGAACTAGGTTTTGTTCATTCTCTTCTTACAATAGGCTCATTGTGAGATGAGTAGGTAGGACAAGTCTGACTGTTTAGCTTTTGTCTGCCAACTCAGTGTGAGTGAACTAAATATAAATACTTCAGCCATCCCAGTGTTGTGGAAGTGCTTATTTATTTAATGCAGGATCTAAAGCTTTACACTTTGTTTGTGTGTTTGTTTTGGTTTAATGTTGTTTGCACTAAACAGTTGTGTTTTATGTCTTTCAGTTTGCGAAAATTATATTGTTCTTTTTGAAAGAGAAACGATTTGGTGGTGATGGAGTGCTGCCACTGACAGATGGACTCACAGGAAAGAAGGTGAGAAGGAGCAGCTCAGTGAAACCGCAGTGGCTCCCTGAAAAATGCCAGCTCGGGGTCATCCTGGAAAATTAAGTGATGTCAGCGTGCTCTTTATGTAACTTACACTAAAGGGAAGAAGATTAACTTAGCTACTGTTTCAGTTGTGTCTGGAACACTAAACTTATCACAAAAGTAACTTAGTTTTAAGTTGATTGTTGAAACTTGTGAAGGCATAGTCATAGGCTAAAACCTCAAAAATAACATTTTCAGGTGAACAGTAACTCATATCTCTTGCCTGCACCTGTGAATTTTGATTCTGGATCAGCAGCCCTGCAGCAGACTATTCTTTTGCTCCTTGTTTCTTCCACTAAGGTACCTGGCAGAGGTCAGATGTTTTTGTAATAAATCCTGTTGTGTGAATGTCCAGATTTGTCATATGCTGTTTTCTGAAGACTTATTAAATGGATAAAAGCTCAAAGAGCAGGACTGCATTTAATGCACAGTATGTTGATGAAAACTCTCTGTATTATTGTGTTGTGCTCCTTGGTGTGCTTTGCCCATCTGAGTAAAATCTGTATTTTGAGTTTAGGTTAAATGTCCTAATATTACTGTTCAGTTATTTGTCTTTTTTTACCCTGGCCTATATATTACTTAATTGGTTCCTTTTTAATTTACTTCTACTCTAAACACAAGCCCTTTGTCTTTAAAATGCAAGATGGACTCTGCATTTTAATTGTGTGTTGGTTTTTTGGATTAAATTATTTAGCTGAATTTTAGAAGAGTTCTTGATCATCACTTTATTGATTTTTTTTTTTTTTTCCTTTCTGTTTTGTAGAAAAAAGTAAAGATATTGGGGATGGGCTCAGGAGCTAAGACATAATTTCATCTCTTATTTACTCTCATCTTGAATGTCTCAGATGCAGATTGGTGCACAGAATGAACAATATCCTTACACAAAGTTACCAAAATTTGTAGTTTAAAAAAATGCGTAGTCTGCATGAATAGAGCTACTTGTGGAAGTTGTCCCCAGTGCAGCCTGTCAGACTAGCTTTTTCTCAGTTTGATGCAGGTTTGGAGTATGTTTTATTGCATGTGCCCTCTTCTAGACAGAGAGTGCCATTCCGTCAAAGCTTCTCTTGCTGTCTTACATGTTTATAAACTTCACAAGTTCATGCCAAGCTGAAAGAACTAATTTATTCAGCAAATAAATTATTTGACTTTTGGCAAATAAGGAACTAAACCTGCTTTTCCCTGCAGCGTATATAACAATCTATTCTATATGAAATTTTAAATAAATTTCAAAATTACTCTTAATTTTACTTGAAATGCTCTGTCTGTATCAATGCTTAAAATGACTTTTTGTGTTTAAGTCAAAGGGCTCCACAAATTGTTAAAACTGTGGGCTTGTTGTCAAAGTTCTGAGGAATTTCTTTGTGCTGAGTTGGAGAAGTTGCTGACTGAGCATTCAGACCAGAGTGGGTTGAGGTTTTAAACTAGCTCTGGATAGTTCCAGTCACTCCTGCAAACCCAGATACTTGCATTGTTTTTCAGGATATTTTTTCGTGGTTCAATTGATTTGAATGACTGGCTCATTTGAATCTGAGAAACTCATTAAAAATTAAAAAAGGGGAAAAACCCCAAATAAAACCTCATTTTTGTCTCTAAAGGTAGAAATGAAAGTATATAAAGGATGAGCTCTTCCAGGTATAATGTTTTGAAGACAATGTGAGTGGGAGTAATTGGTACATGCTAAAGTACAAATGAAAAAAATAAAGCAAACTGCACATTACTGAACCACAGAAAACTTTGTGCTTATTGTGTTCCAATTTCCAATCTTTGTAGCTCAGAAGAGGCAGAAGGAGCCAGAGAGAGAGGCCTGGTCTATGTTTGGAAGGCTGGTTCCTGCTCTGTAACTCCAGAAAGGCTTCCAGGCCTTGGTGGCAAGACTGTATTACAGGCAGCCCTCGGAATACATCATGGGTTACTTCTAACAGAAGGTAACAAACATCTTAATTGTAAACATCTGGGGCAATAACATCTCAGCTATTGTCAAGTTTTCTTTTAGATGTTCTTTTCATTCTGTCTGTGTCTCATACACAACTTTTAAATGTCTGGTTTTTAACTTTGCCAGTATTTCCTTCTTAGTTATAATTTTTTTTTTATTTCAGCACAATTTTATATGCATAGATTCTGCTTTCATACTGTTATTTTTTTTTTTCTCTTAACAATGGCTCTGGATTTTACTCTTTAAAGACGGTAATGCAATTTGAACCATGTTAACTCAAAATGACATTTCTTGTGACGTCTTTCCTTCAGAGGGGGGGGGGGGGGGGGGGGGGGGGGGGGGGGGCGGGGGGGGGGGGGGGGGGGGGGGGGGGGGGGGGGGGGGGGGGG
>JAWWEW010000169.1:27638373-27697911 GCA_035583185.1 Anabacerthia variegaticeps
AACCCCCCCCCCCCCCCCCCCCCAGTACAACAGGAGATTCTCTTGATCTGTAAGAATTTTGGCTTCTCTGCTTCTGGAAACGTGTAGTTAGTACCTGTATCAGAGAGTCTTGGTTTGTGAGCAGTTTGAGTCAGTGAATCAAAGTATTTCTAAAAGCCAGTCCTTTAAGTGTTTACATAACTTGAGCCTTGTACTGATCAGTGAGCATACAATTGTAAAGACTCAGCTGGAAAGTTGCTTCTTTGATTTTTCTTTGATATTTTGAAGGAAAGTTTCCAGGTTATTGGTGAGCCTGCTATAAGTACCTCTCCTCTACTGGAGTTATGGGCCTCCAGTGGTTTTTTTAAAGAACATTTTTCTTTCATAATTCAAAAGGACTTTTTGCATGTGTATTCTTGCCCTGTGAGGAATGTTGTTTGTTGATATGATTTACCATTTTTCTATCACTGTGGAAACAACTGTTAAGTTTAAAAATTAACGCACCTTCTGTCCCTTATAGGGTAATCCTATTTTAGTGCAGGGTAGCAAACAGCATAGTTTGGTGAAACCAGATCTCTCTTTGGGAAGATGAGCTCTGTACTTTGTCATGCTCTTCATGCACATTTGTATGTCCTTAGTATGTTGTATGTTCTTAGAATAGAAGGGACCAATAAATACACTTGACTATAGTAGAATTTTTAGCAGAAAAGCATTACTTATTTCAACAGTGCATGTATGCACAGGGTAATGTTAACATGAGTTATAGAACTTAGCAGCAATCAGACAGAGCAACCAGCAGTCTTCATGTATCCATAGTCAGTTTTGCTGAGCCTGGAGTAAGATGGGAATTGATACCTGAGTATCTGAATTGTCATCGTATTTTTGTGTGGGTTTAACAATTGCTTTTCCACTGATCCTAGGGTTTGTTTTTTTCCCCTTCCAGGTGGAGAGGTCTACAGTTTTGGAAAACTGCCCTGGAGATCAGGACTGGAGGAGTCATGTGTTAATAGTCCTATCTTAGAAAACACTTTGCTTGGACATCATGTTATTACAGTGGCAGCTGGCAGCTTCCATAATGGAGCTGTGACAGACAGTGGTGTGGTGTACATGTGGGGGAACAATTCTGCTGGCCAGTGTGCAGTTGCCAATCAGCCGTGTGTGCCAGAGCCACATCTCATCAGTATTTGTGATTCTGAAACAAGCCCTCTGATATCAGTAAGGATTTTGCAGCTGGCATGTGGGGAGGAACACACGCTGGCACTGTCTCTGAGCAGAGAGATATGGGCCTGGGGGAGTGGCTGCCAGCTTGGTCTCATAACAACAACTTTCCCAGTGACAAAGCCACAGAAGGTAGAGCACCTGGCAGGACGTGTTGTGCTCCAGATTGCTTGTGGAGCCTACCACAGCTTGGCTCTGGTGCAATGTCTCCCCGTGCAGGAAATGAAGCCTATCCCAGAGAGATGCAATCATTGCAGCCAGCCTCTTATTACCATGATGGACAAGGAAGATCATGTAATCATTTCAGATAGTCACTGCTGCCCACTGGGTGTAACACTGTCTGATAACCCACCAGAAAACCATGTCTTCTGTCCCTCATCAGAGACCCTAGAAGGAAGAAGTGTAGCAGGTGGCCCAAGTGATAACAGTCAGAAACCACTCGTGGAAGAACATAGGCTTGTTGGTTTAGATTCTGGTGGGCCAAGTGTGCTTTCCAGCAATGATGGACAAGAAGGTAGTGGAGTTTCTAGTCCTGGAAATATTCTGTTCCCAGACAAAAAAGAAGTGAAAGAGTACTTAATCGGTTTGTCAGATCACTCATTAAATGAGAGCCTGGATAAAAACATCTGTACAGAACCTGAACAGGTTGGTACCTAATAATGTGCTCATCATTTGGTATGACTCCTCTTGTATATGTGACTATGTTACTCTTTTAACAAATGTAGCTATGGTGGTTTTGTAGTTTCCAAGTGTTTTTTCACTCTCTTGGTTCTCAGCTTTTAAGTGGAAGATTTTTTTTTTTCACCTGCATCCATGTTCAATTGTGAGCCTTTAATGTGAGCAGCCTTGACAGTGCTGTAGCCTCTCCTGTTCATTGTCTGCAGTACCAGAATCTAGTAAGCCAGTTTCCATTCTCTGCCTGTGTCATGATGCTCAGGCTTTCATCAGTGTGGGGTCGTAAGCTGGCACTTGTCTGATTTACCTTTAAGGTTAGGCTTTATTTTCTGTACATGGAACAAATCCTTCACAAATCTGTCTAATTTCTCAATCAGCTAAAAAGTCTAGATTGCAAGTAAAGATTGTTAACCATGTTGACCAGAAGGCTTCTAATGTTAATAACGTAGGGCTGGCATAAACTTATAAACAAGCATGGGCACTGCTCTGTGGTGTGGAAAAAGGTTCAACAACACTGTCTTGATGCTATAGCGGGACAGTCAAATACTTCTATCTTAGTAAGCATCAGAAAATGCTTGACACAAAGGTTCAAGACCTGTTTCTATCTCCCTGACAAAATACTGTTTTTTCTGGGTTTTTTGGAAGGGGGGGTGGGGAGGAAGAAAGAAATGTAATTAGGGGTGAAGGGAAGAAGATAAAACCCAAAAGCTACTAGGCAGAAAAGTAATCCAAAATCTTGCAGTGCAGTGTTGTGTAGACAGTGATTTCTTCTTTTTTATAGTTAGAGTAAGAAATTTTTTTGCAGTGGTTCTGAGAGATAAAATTCACAGTACATAATAAATGATTGATTTTTGTTATCACCTCTGATTGCAACAAAAAAAAGGTAGTTTTAAAACCTGTCCAGTGACTTGGTGATTTTGCAAGTTATGTTTTCTTAGTCTCAGGAAAACTTACTTCAGAGAAATGAAGGTTGTGTGAACACAGTTCTTTCTTTTGTTTTTTGCTAATACAAATGCATTCTAGCAGTTGTGGGCTCCTCAGACTCTTGCAAGAACTCCCACTAAGGTGATTGAAACCTGTAGTTTCATGCTCTCTTTCTCAGCTCCTTGTTCCTGGAATATTTCCAGGGTTCTGTTTTCCTTGCACAGTTCTAGGAATCAACAAACCTGGAATTGGTTCACTGAATGTTACACAATTGAGCATACAGGTGAAGAACAGAGATGAGGTCTAATGTAATGTTTCAGCATTAGTAAAATCCTTTATTTCTCTTTGCTTTCCTATACAAAATCAAGTTTTCTTTCCTGTATTGCTGGGTATGCCTTTTATAAATAGGAACGAAGTAAGAGCAATCCCAATCCTTTAGCCTAAGCTTTCACAAAAATAAAGCAAGCAAAGGTTGCTTTTATTTTGATAGAATGAGCTATCATATTTTTAATAATACTGTTTTCCACTATGTATTAGGTGGGAAAATGGGACTTTACTGTGTTTTAATATTCAAACTACTTGGCAGATATCATCTTGTGCATTACTTTTTGTTTGGTGGGTCAGCTCTTGTAGGTAATGGTGTGCTGGTCCTAATTGCCTTAAGTCATTTTGTCCCAAGTGTGGCTTGACAGTGATTAAGTAGGCTTTATATGGATACACCAGCAGCATGAGGGGACACAGCCCATACTGGTTTTAAGATAGACCTTGCAAAATTAACCCATGAATCTCTGTTTTTCTTTTAGCATATTGAAGAGAAAACTTGTCTCTCTGTAAATACAGCATGCTCACTGATGCACTCTAATTGGTAGCAAAGAAGTTGGTAATAAGCCTAAAATTATATCCTTTTTTATATTTGTTTGCAAAGACCTACAGTCTCTTATGGATGAGCTACAAGACAAGTGCAAAAGATCCAGTTCATGTAGAAATGGTGCTTAGTCCTACCTTAAAAAAAAAAGATTCAGAGAAACAGACACACCTAAGCATCAAAACCATGTATAATTTATATTATATACAGTTAAAAACATTATATAATTTACAATAAACATTTATAGTAAACAAAATGTCTTGTTCAGTATAGCCCATTGTTTGAATAGCGACTGTGTGTATTGTCATCCTACTGTTATGTGCTGTCTGGTATGACAGTTTTCAATTTTCCTTTGGTTTTAGCCTTCTCAAGAAGAGCAACTCAGTGCTTGTATCCCTGGCCCTCCAGGTCCCGGCACATCCACCTTGAACAGCCTGGTGGCCTCTTGTGCCTCAGCAGTGGGTGTGAGAGTGGCTGCTACATATGAGGCTGGAGCATTGTCCCTGAAGAAAGTCATGAACTTCTATGGCACATCTTCAAGTGAAACAGGATCTCAGCCGGGCAACAGGTCCCCAGGGCCTGAGGCTCTGAAAGACAGTCGAGAAGAGCAGGTCAGACTGGAATCCATGCAGGGGAAGAAGAGTTCCAGTTTAGTAGATATTAGAGAAGAGGAATCTGAAGGAGGGAGTCGAAGGCTTTCTCTGCCTGGCTTGTTGTCACAAGGTAAAAAAAGCACATTGGGGGAAAAACACTGGAAAAGTTATATTAATGTGGAGGTTTATAAGTGGAAAAAAAACCCAACAAAACCCAAATGCTTCTTAAACACAAATCTAATGATCTGTCAAAGGTGTTTATGAATTCTAAGCTATATTTTAGTATTTGAGAGTGATGGAGGGAGCGAAGACTAGCAGATGCTGCATGCTGAGAAAACCAAAAGCATAGTGGGTTTACAAAATGGTCTTGATTGGTAAAGTGAGGGAAAGCAAGCATGTTGGAGTAGGCTGGGCACTGTGCTGCCAAACAATGCTAAGCTGTCTTTCATGTCAGTTGCATAGCAGATAAAAATCTGTGTGGCCTACAATCCCTACTGCCCTGGGCTGGTTTTGAGCCAGGGACTTATAAATACTCCAGTTCCCACTGCTGAACTTCAAAGTTAATGACCTTCTTCCCTCACAGATTTTAGTGTTGTTAATTGCTCTGAAAGTGTATATGGTTTAGTTCCATATTGATCTTAGATCTGAGGGGAGTTTTTAGGAAGTCTCGAAATCTTCTGATCACTGCAAGGATGTATTTTCTTTCAAACACTTTTTTTAATGTATAGTTTGTTTTGGATCACTTGCTTCATTATAATTGCACAGTTCTCATATGCCTGTTATCCTACTTTAGCACCTATGTTATTTTGCTGTGTCTGTAACCTATTGTCTTTTGTGTCAACCTTTGCCCTCAATCTGAAATTGGGACTTCTTTAAGAAGTTTTGATCAGTTATCTCAAGTAACTTTGTAACACACAGTCTGAGCGATATATTTACCAAAAATTTTTGGCAATTTTTCTAATTATTGGCCTCTCTTCAGTGTCTCCAAGGCTCTTACGAAAGGTGGGGCGAGCAAAAATGAGAACTGTGGCTCTGACTCCGACCTACAGTGGTGAGGCTGATGCTCTTTTGCCCTCTCTGAGGACGGAAGTGTGGAGCTGGGGAAAGGGAAAGGAAGGACAGCTAGGACATGGTGATGTTCTGCCAAGGTGAGATTTCTTTATTAAGTATTCTTTTTTTATTCACTAGAAAATTTTGAGTATTGAACTGTTTTAAATTCTCAAATTTAAACATCTGCCTTGCATTGTGTGCTTGTTCTTTTAAGTGTTGTGACCTAAGTTCCTCCAAGTAACACGTTTTAGGCTATGTTGTTACTGAGCATCATTCAGTTATGACTTTTCCTCTTGCAATCACTAGGAGTTTTGGTGATATTTTGACTTGGTCCAGATTGAGGTGAGGTTTATTGTCAACTTTCGGCCTTCCTGACCATTTTGACCTGGTGGGTTTTATTGCCAAAAGACTCCATGTGTGTTTGTTTTTTGTAAATTGTTTTAGGGACAAAAGTAAAACTTGGAATGTTTTTGTTGTGTTAAGAGTATGTCTGATTATATTTTTTTCTTCTTCCCCCCCTTCTATTGCCCTTTCCCTGCCTTATGGGTTCTGGGAATTGACAGGCTTCAGCCACTGTGTGTGAAAAGCCTTGATGGTAAAGAAGTGATTCACCTCTCTGCTGGTGGCCATCATTCCTTAGCACTCACTGCCAAATCCCAGGTACAAGTGACTGTTACCAGTTATTGTTTATCTATGATGTAATTGTCATGTTTGGTCTTTTCTCATTTTTTGTTTCTTTTGCTTCTAAACTTTTTTTCCTGCTTGTGGGAGGCAGCATGGAAGTAGTGTGGAATCCTAGTTCTATTTCTGCTCAAATTCTTCATGTACCATCAACATTATGTTTAAAGATTGCTGTGACTTGATTTAGTGCATTCCATTTCTAAATGTGAAAAGACAATTTGAGAAAATAGGAAGACAGTGGAAATTTTGGAATTGCTTCTTAGTATATGGGTCTTCTATTCTTGATTTGTGCATGTCTGCACACTTGGTGTGCTGTACTAGCACAGTTCAGTATGTATCCATGTATATAAATTTACATTCTGATGTGTAGCAATGCTTCTTACAGGTGTATTCATGGGGGAGTAATATCTCTGGCCAGCTTGGTCACTTGAACTCCCCAACAACAGTCCCTCGTCTCGCAAAGGTACTTTGTTTTCTGTGTTTTTCTTTTCTCAGTTTAGGGTCTCTTCTTACACAAATGAGTGCAAATTTCTAAGAATTACCTGTTTATGGATCTGTGGGCTATATAGGAATAGAGCCCTTAATTTCTTTGGTTTATACTGTTAATATGATCTTTACATAAGCTTGTGAAAAGCTACCGAAAAAATCCTGTACATGGATTTCAACTGGTTTTCAATGACAGTGAAGTTCTAAAACTGAAAAATGTGACTGGTTGTATCTTCTTATCAAGTTTCACTTTTACCCTATATTTGGTGCAGTGCTGAAACTTTTAAATATTTTGGAACTCTGTATTTATTCTAAACAATTGCTTCTAGCATTTTTAGCTTGGCTGGACCATGGCCGTATTTGTTGTTTGTTTCTGTGTTTCCAGAGCTCTGGGTTTCTGTTTGTTTTGCACTTTTCATCACATTGAGTGAATAGCCAAACAATGATTTTTGGGTTAGACCATACCCTCTCCCATGTTTTCCAGTGCTAGGAAAACTAGCCACATAATTTTCCTGCTTAGGTCTTATGCAAATTAATGTACACCAGATTAACTGTCTCCCAAGTTTATACAGATTTCCCAGGTAAATGTAGATGGGAGAATAATGTCCCAGCCTAATTCAAGCTCACTTGATGCCCACTTAAAAATAGAACTGGTTTATAATTCAAAGGCTAAAAAGTCAGCCATTAGGAAGAAAACTGAAAAGAAAGATAATTTTCAGTATGTGTGTCAGGAGCTTGTTATGAGACACCAAATGTGAAAAATTACCAGTTATTGAAATTATTTTTCTTGGTAGGTGTATTATGTACATGTGTGGCTAGAAGAGTTAGGTACTCTTCTCTTCTTCTGGCTTTGTGTGATGGTTCCTAATGTCTTCCTTTCTCCTTAATTTCAGGTGTGTGGTGATGGTGTTTGGGGTACAGCAGCAGGACTAGATTATTCCCTCTTCCTAGCAGATGAGAAAGACTTCCAACCTGGATTATATTACAGTGGCCAGGAGACAATAGAAAATAATTTGAATGAAAATAGCTGTACTAAGAGTCCAGTTTTGTTACTAGCCTGTACTAAGGTGAGTGTTATTTCCTTTAAGTTGGTACAAATCCTACTGATGCTCTTTGGAAATAGCACATTGCTGGTGGTTCAGCTTGCTTTAAGGGCGTCGAGTCACATAATTGGTTCCTAGCAGTCAAATCAGAAGCACAGTATATGGAGGGCAGAGGGGAGGCCTAATTAGTGTTCTCTTCCCTGCCTGTTTCTTGGTTTTCCCTTCTCTTTGAGGGACAAGGAAGTGTTTTCAGTGTGTTTAATCAATTTTGTTCCATGTCTGTGTATGTGTGCACAGACACCCACGCTTGTATTCCTTCTGTAAGATTGCTGCTAGCCATTCTCCTCTCTTTTGGGGTGACTGGTAGGCTCTTGCATATCAGAATTGGCCTGTGGGTTGGTTGCTGAACAACTTTGGCTCAATGTTTTTAAGGAGTCCTCTATTTCACAACCAAGGAAATAAGTAGAGCTCAAACTCTGAATTACTCTGTGGCATTGCCTGTGAACCAAAATTAGTGAGTAGCCACAATCCATCAGTGGCATTAGTGCCGACCTTATAGAAGACTTTTGCTTTCAGCTACTGTAGAAAGCAAGTATCTACTGCTAGTAATATTGCAGTATCAATAAACTGAACTCTTACCAATAAGTTGACATATTCCAGGTCCAGAAAGGACTATAGTTCAGAGCACAGTCATAAAACTAATAAAGCCTTGTTATTCCCTCTCCCTATTTAATGGGAGGAACAGCTGATGTAATGATGCTATTTAATATCAACATTGTTGATATAAGCATATTGCAGTTCTGAAAGTGACTGAACTTAAGATCACTACCTCTTAAACAGGGAATTGTTGCATGAGTCACCTTAAAAGGTGGTCTGTTTATTGTCTTTTAGGCTCTGTCAGAGTCAGGCAAATGAACAGTGATCATTATAAATGTTTCTTCAACTTTTGTCATTCTTGTATTAAGCTTGTACTGAATGGGTTGTTTGTCACTGAAGGTAATAAATACTATTACTCGGCGCTCCTAAAAATATGCTTTATTCTGCAAAAGTCTATTTTTAAATTACAGTGTAAAAAGAAAAGTATTGAAACTGCTGTTTTTTCTTTTCTCTTTTTCATCTTTCAGATAGGGTACATAAGCAATGTGATAGCTGGTGGTGACAACTGTTTGGTCTTGGTAGACAAAAACGTAATGGGATATATTGCCAGTTTGCATGAGTTGGCTTCTACTGAGAGAAGGTTTTATTTCAAACTAAGTGAGATTAAATCTCAGGTTCTTAGACCTCTTTTAGGTTTAGGTAAGACTTTCTTTTAATATTTTCTTTGATATTGTTTCTATGTTCCATAAAAAATGTCTTTTTTTGAAAAAACTTAAAAGTGATTATATATTTTTATGTATTTATAAAAATATTTTTCATTTTTATAAGGTATATACTTTAAATATAAAGCTAAGGTTTTGCTCTTCTCCCCTGTTTGGATTAGTGTGTGAAATACAGTTGCATTTTGACATCAGCATTCTGTTGTTAGTATTTGCCAGTTTCTGACCTTAAATAACTTAATTAGTTGATCTGTATTTAGTCCAAAGTAGTCGAGTTTCTGATTCTGAATAATGCAGCCATGAGGTGAAAGTGCTGATAAAGCATTTAAACAGCACCATGTGGTAACTCTCTGTTAGTGGGTGCTGCTCTTTCATAAGGTAAGCTAAATTGCTTTCTGGTCTGTTACAGATAATTTGGGCAGTGCAAATACAATCCAGTTGTTGCAGGAAATGGCAAGCAGGTTCAGCAAGCTGTGCTATCTCATTGGTCAACATGGAGCTTCTTTAAGTAGCTTTCTTCATGGAGTAAAAGAAGCCAGGAGCTTGGCCATCCTGAAGCACTCCAGTCTCTTTTTGGATAGTTACACTGAGCAAGTATCCAATTTCCTCTCATCTTGAGTCTGTGCAGTCTTAATCTACTGACCGCAGCAAGCCCTGAGTTAAGGGAAAGTAGGTCATAAGGAAAGCTACATAAGTAACTGTTGTGCAAATTGTATTGTTGCAATTTAAAATGTATGGAGAGTTTTACACAAACTAACTAATTTTGTAGTGAGATGTGTATGTCACAGACTTCAGCAGTGGAGTGCACCAGACAGTGTCAGCTTCCCTCGTGTACAGCTCTGTGTACACTCTTCTTGGGTTGCTGCCTATGAGCCTAAATTTTCATTACTACGTAAGGATATTGTAATATAACCTTATCATGGCTAAGTAAAGCTACCTTTGGGGGTTTATTGTGGTTACAAAATGCCTTTTCAATAGTCATTGTCTAAAAACTGTATTTCCAAAGAACAATTCTGTCCTCATACCTGCTAAATAGCATTGCACCTTTCATCCGAAAGCTGGAGCTGCTTTAGTGCTCAGAATTAAGTTTGAATTATCCTGGTTATGGTTTTTATTGGCTTAATACTTTTGGGCAAGGAGGTCTATGCAGTCATGCTGCTTCCTGTCTTTCCCGCAGTAACTTTTGTAGTTCCTGGATAATTTCATCTAAATGTAGGAGACGTCTCCTCACATACCTTCAGGCTTTTGTGAAAAACATTATTTGTCAGAGAGGAAAGTTTAAAAATGTCCTGTCTGAATGTAGTCGTGGTTACCAGACCTGAAAATATCTAAAGAAACAAAATTTCAAGATTATCAACTTCAGTTGCTACGCAGTAACATTTTGAATGGGTAACTAGTTGCACTTTTTTCCAAACACAAGCACAACAGATAACACTTACAGGTCTCTGATGAATTTACCCTGTATCACCCTAAAAGAAGCTGTCTTCTCTGTTTATCACAGGGCTTGTTCATAACTGTAAATATGTATTTACTCCTTTTCTTGCTTAGTCTTTGATTTGAATTTTTCTTGTAACCTGGTTTTCCAGAATTGGTTCTCATTACTCAGAATAGGAGGCTTTAATTTCTTCTTCCTCTGTGTCAGTGACTGAAATACTTCTCATTGTTACTGCTTATCTTTTGCTCTCTCCCTTTGCTTCCTTTTGCTTACACATTTTTCTGTGCATGGCATCAGAACCTCAGCGTAGTGCCATGAGCATCTTTCAAGGATCAGTCAGGCAACATAAACATTATCTGTTAAATGGGCTAAGCAGAGACCTCTCCCCTTGGAGAAAGGTGTTTTTTAAAAATGGTGTGGGGGAGAAGTCATGGGTAGAATATTGAATACCAGGAAAAGAGAGCTCCTGTCTTGAAATTTCTATCTTGGCTGTAATTAGAAGCTAGCAGTATTAAATTGCTGAAACAGATGGTCTATTCTGTACATGCCCAAATTTGAGAGAAACAAAAATAAAATTAAAGTAAGCCCTCTGCATTGTGCTAATAGCAGCAGAAATGTGGAATTCTAATGCATGTTCTGTGCTCCATGTGGAAGGTGAATGCCAAATGTTCAGTAACACTGAGTGTTCTTCAAGTACTAGATAACTTATATAGTCAAAGATATTACGGATCTCATTATAAACTGTTGGAAATTACAACACTTGCTACTCTCAGGGATGTTTTGGTTTTGTAACTGAAAATACTTTTCTTCCCTGTATTAGGTATTGTACTTCAGTAACAAACTTCCTTGTAATGGGAGGATTTATGCTCCTTGCAAAGCCAGCAATGTAAGCAAACCTTTACCATTTTCTGGGCTTTTTGGTCAACTAGTGAAGAACTGTAAAGAATGGAGTGTGTATGTGTGTAGTAACGAGCATGAAGAGACTTGGTCTCATGCTTGAGTACACTAATTCCTTTTCCATCAGAGGAAGAAAAGGTTACCTCAACTGTGATACAAATTTAGGTTAAAATGCTGCTGCCTGAGTTCAGTTGCTTTGTCTTGAAGATGGAGAAAGGGAGGAAAAAGCATAAGTTATTGCAAATTACTTCAAAGAAACATAAATAGAGTTCAGATAATGGTTTTTTTGAAAGCTCAGTTTTGAGGTTAAATGTTCATTATTACTCAGTGTTTGCTCATGTTTATTCTTTCAAATGTTGCTGTCAAGAAAATACACAACAGAAGTTAGCTAGAGTAGATAATGTGAATTCACTGTCATTTGAATTCTTTAAATTTATGGAAGTGCTCTAAAATTATGCAAGAATAATATTTCTTCATATGTATCTTCTCTGCCTGTCAGGATTGCTGTACTCTGTTTCATGCATAGGTACTTGTAAATGTGAGGAAGGAATTGTACATTAAGACCTGAGATAGTATATTTGAGATTTCTATATTACAAAGTAAAGCTTTTTTTGCATTTCAATAGTATTTTTGTCTAGGAAACAAAGTAATGGCACTGGATCTTTCACTCTACTACTGTGAAGAAGTTGTTGCACTGAGGGTAGCTTTTAACTAGTCTGGAAAACTGTTACATTTCCTTCCTAAATCCTGTAGTCTGGGAGTAATTCTGTTAGTGTTTGAGATGCTTTGAATGCAGTGTGAATGCTGGAATTGGAAGTTCTTTGAGACACAGGTCCCTAATATGAAGAACCTTCTGCACCTGAAGAGCAGTCCCAAAGTTTAAATACAAAATCCCACTGCAGAGAAACACTGAGAAGTTTTTTGGGTTGATCAGGATTTTTAGGGTGACCTAAAGGAAATCTTAGTTCAAGTTAAGGTTTTTTATAATTTGTACTGAAATCTCTCATACTGAACTGACACATCAGTTGTCACTCTCGGCTGTAACAGCTTCTCTTACTACAACCATGGTCTTATTAGGTGAATAACACTTCAGGGAGGAGGTCCTGTTCCTTGCAAAGGAAAGTCAAGATGTCAAGGTGTCCATCTTTGCTGATAATCATGAATTTTCCCCACTCCCTTCCCAAGGGTTACTGTCTTAAGTCAATGGTTAATGGTGTCAGCCCATCTTTTATGGATGTTCTGCAATATGAATGCATTGCATGTAGTTCCAACTTTAAAAAATCTGCCAGCTTCAATGAAAGTCTCCATAGGTGACAGGTTCTTCAGCATGTCCTCTGAAAGAGGAGACAAGCTGTACTTAGTGTTATGAATCTGTTCTTATTTGACACTTTTCTACAGAGAAACCTCCATGTGAGGATCTCAAAGCACTTTGAAACACAAGCCATTCGGGGGGTAAAATTAAAATTAAGAAACATGGTCTTCTCTCTAAAGAAGACTTTATTCCTAAGGCTTGTTCAGTGGTATTTCCTTAAATATCATTAGCAAACCTGGCAAGGTACGTTACTTTGATGTGTGAAATGGCATCTCATGAATCACATAGCAGTCTTAGGAACCTTGCTGTGGAACTCTGTGTTTTGCTGTCCCTGGGGCCTGCTTTCTCAGCCTCACGTGATTCTTGCAGCTTGTGGTTTAAATGCTTCCCAGCTGGATGTGTTTTAATGCATGTGCCATATGTGCCAGCACATGTGTGCACACAGATATAGTGAAGGAGAGGGAAAAGTAGGTTTGTTTTCCTTTTAAAGAAGAAACCCTGGTTTTGTGTGCTAATGCATTGTCTTCAGAATCATTTCCCTCTTCTTCTCTGAACTAGATTAGTTCTCCCTCTTGGAAATCAGACTGAGGATTGAACAGATTTCCTGCCTTTCTTTGAGGTAGGATGTAATTTTTGTAGTTAGGGGAAGAAATGGTCATTTGCCTGGACAGCAGGGGTGGGGACAAAAATATTTTGATATGTTTAGGGAAGTGAACTAGAGCAAAGTTAAGATTCTTTCAGGCCTTCTTGTATGAATCAACAGTGTTAGAAACTTACTGCTCTAACAGTAACGGGGAAGTCATTCCACCTCTTTGGTCTTTACTTATCAAGTGTTAAATGAGAGAAGGACAATTGGTTACAGTCGAAGGCAATGTAGTCAACTTTCTTCAGCCATTTTAAGGACTGAGCATATGAAATTAGAAGTAAGAAACAAGTCCTGTGTTGCAGTCATTAGCTGCTTGTCTTTACTGCTTTACTTCCTCAGACTAAATTGTGAATAGATTAGTAAGCAGCATGCATTTGCCTTTTTAATTTTTATTGGTTTATGATAACCCAAAAAGGGACATTCTGAACTCACTCGTATTTACATAAAGCATCACTGATGTCTGGCTGTCTTTTTTTCTTCTCCCTCTGTTTCCTAATGGTCCCATCATTTAGAGATTTCTTGAGCAAAAACCAGGAGCTGTTACAGAAACTGTCTGAGAAGAATGAGGAAAACCTCCAGCTACTGGAAGTTCTGAATGCACTGTTTTTCATGCCGTTTGGACGACTTCATAATTATGCTAGAACTTTGCTAAAGCTTGCCACATGTTTTGAAGTGGTAAGCTGGCATTGTTATCTGTAGTTCAGTAAATACACAAATGCAACTTATGGCTTGGAAATAACTGTATGAAGCAAATGCCAGGTAATTAGAAATAGCTTAGTCCTCAGAGGAGCTACTTCAGACTTGTATTTGCTGTAGGGAAGATCTTGTACATTTATTTGCACAATCTCACACCACACCTGCACAGATCACAGGACAGGTAGAAACTTGTTACCCTGCCAGAGCTTGTTTGTGTACCTGAGTGCTTAATTGCACATACATTGTTTTGATGTTTGCCTGGTACTTTTCAGTTTCATCTGGCATCATTGCTGTATTACATGGCTGTAATCCTCTACTACAAATACTACATATATATTAGGTAGGCTGTTACCACCCATTTAGATGTAATTGCTTTGTTTTGAAATTAAAGATGACTAAACAGGAGCAGTAACTGCTTGTACATTTAGACCAATATAGTAATTTAAAATACTGTTCCTGCAATTATTAGCACTACTTCTGCTACAGCTTGTTAAGCTGCAAGAAGGTAGATCATGTAATTGTGTATTAATCATTCTCCCTGTACATTCAGGGAACTTCTTGTGATTTGCAAAAATTCATAGCACACCAACAGAACATGTGCCAGAAAATAATTCACTCTCCTCTGTTTATTAACCAGACCAACTGCCATGTATTTAGTGCTGATTTAATAAAATGAGCAGTTGTATTGCAGCTTTATTAGTTGTTGGTACAGGTGTTCAGAAACACTCTCAGGTCTGTCTTACCTTGTGTCCTACAGGCATCTCCAGAATACCAGAAGCTACAGGATTCTAGTTCATGTTATGAGAGCCTTGCTGTCCATCTTAGTAGAAAAATAAAAGAAGCGGAATACACACTTGGCTTCTGGAAGACCTTTCCTGGCAAAATGACGGTATAATGACAATTGTCAGTCCATTAGCAGCTTGAATCTCTAATACTGATGCTGCTGTCCCAGTTGCCCTTCTCATTTTTATAATTGGGGTTGCTGTAGTACTCTTTACCTTACAAACATTGGACCTCTACTATGAAAGATAAATAGCACTGACCTTAAGTCACAATCAGGGAGAAGTAAGACTGTAATTTTATTTGTAACCTTTCCTGTAGGATTCCTTGCGGAAGCCAGAGCGTCGTCTAATCTGTGAAAGCAGCAATCGGGGTTTGTCCCTACAGCATGCTGGAAGGTTCTCTGTAAACTGGTTTATCCTCTTCAATGATGCTCTGGTACATGCTCAGGTAAGACACCTTGTATCCAGGAACAAAATCTTTTCTCTGTTCCTAACAACGTATTTTTCACATAGTGAAGTTTTTGCACTGTAAAAACAAATTTGAAGTTATGTACTTTTTTGACATTTGATTGCTGTTGCCCTGTGGCTGCCATGGTTTCTGTTGGCTATTTCTTGGAGCAGGGGAATACAAAGAGATGCTATTGCTCTGTTTTTCCTAGTCCTCAAAGGAAAAAAGAAAGCCATTCAGAGAAAGCATGGGGCAGGGCTAATGGATCAGTACCTGATGAAGCCTCCCTTCTCCTTTCCTACAGTTCTCAACACATCACATTTTTCCCTTGTCCACACTGTGGGTAGAAGCTCTTTCAGAAGAAACTGGTAATGTGTGAGTACTCTTGTTTGTGATGCTGAAATAGTGAGATATCTTGCAGGAGAAGATGAGCATTTTGTAACCAGATATTTTGAACTAGGAGTGGAATACGGTGATTGGAGTCCTGTCTACCCTTTTTTCTTGTTTCAGAAAATGCTGTATTTCTGTGTCTTTAAAAAAAGTTGTATAAGCATCAGAGAGAATAAGGTAGTTGAGAGGGAAGAGAGTATTCTTTCCTGCTGCTGCTTTTTACTGCTGACTTAAAGGGAATGCTAGCTGGGGTAGAGGTGGGAAGACGGGGTGAAAATTGATGCTCTAAAAAACCTTACTTTTCCAGGATGGAATTTCACATATTAAAATGTTTCCCCCATATAGGAATGGGTTGAAGATTACAACACCAGAAGAACAGTTTGTTCTTGTTTCTTCAACACCACAAGAAAAGGTGGGCATATCTATAAATTTGGCACAGCTTCAGTGACATGAATGAGGTTTTCTCTCCTACTGTGAAACAACACTGGGAGAAGGATTGCCCAAGTGTTCACCAAGATTGAAGTTTTCCTGCACCTTTGTGGGCAGGTTGTCTGTGCCTGGTGCCTGGCTGTGGCAGTGCCCCAGTGCACAGCACTGTCCTGAGCTGAAGGACATGACTGTGTTTTCTGTAAAGCAGAGATTCGATGCAAATACAGGTGTTAGCTACATTCTGTGATGGACCCCTTTCTGTTTCAGACCAAGTGGCTGAGGGCAATAAGCCAAGCCGTGGATCAGGCCCTTAGAGGGACTTCTGACATAATTCTATATGGAGCTGGTGGCAATGTGCCAAGACAGGAGCCTCCTATTTCTCGCAGTGCCAAATACACCTTCTATAAGGACCCCCGATTTAAGGATGCTGTTTATGATGGGAGGTGGCTTTCAGGAAAACCCCATGGCAGGTAAAAACATTTAAATGTAACAGCTGAAACCAGAATGAGGTGGTTGCTGTATCAATAAGTAGGCTCACTCACAGAAGTTACCTGGGAAGTGCAAAGTGAACTGATTATCTTATACACTTGTCTGGCTTTGTATTTTTTTCTCCAGAGGGATCCTAAAGTGGGCAGATGGAAGAATGTACTCGGGGACTTTCCGGACTGGACTGGAGGATGGGTAAGATCCTCTCACTACTTGCAGAGCCAGAGGACAAGAAATACTTTTTGTTGTAGGAGAAAACAACAAAACCTTTTTAATTAAACTTTTTGCAGTGAATTTTGCTGACTTGGGGTTATGTACATTAATGAGTTATATCTGTATGTTGAGATATATATATATAATCTCTCATTTATCCAGAGGTATGCTCGTTGTCTTCACAAAAGACTGCAATTACTAATGATTACCTGTTCTGAAAGTAACTGGGGTAATAGGATGGAGGAAGGAAGTGGTAAAGCATCTGAGACAGAATGGGTGGGTGGGCATCATCTCATAGGCAGAGGAAACCAGATGAAAAGTCTGCAGTCAGCTTTCTGCTGCACAGGTAACTATTAACTTCTGGTGTTGCCATGCTTGTTCAAAAGTTCTGGTCTTGTTTATTTTATCCTTTTAGTAAATTCAGTGCCTTTCATACCATATAGTGGTGCATCTTCTCTAATGCTTTCTTTACTGTATTTCTGGTAGAGCAAGGGTTTAATAATTCAGCAAAGAGACAAAACCGTGAATTCCGACTTCAGGGTTTCAGTAATGAAAGTAAAACTAAATGAGAGTGTGTGATCCTGCTGATGAAGATAACTAGTGCAAAGAAGACTGAAAGTAGGATGAACAGAAGTTCAAGCCATTATCAAGTGTTCTGGTTAAACAAATGAGACCACTTGAAAGTAATGGAATTTATTACTCAGCTTTGAATTAATCAGTAGGTTTCATTGCTGAGAATCTGCTTAGAGAACTGTTGAGGCTGAGAGGTTAACTTATTTCCAAAGACATTTTTATATGCATCTTGTGAGTAGACTGGGCAGGATAAAAATATATGAGGAGTCCTGTTGCTTCCAGATGTATTTTTGAAGTGTTGAGTTGAAGGGGAAATGGAAATATGGTCTGACTGCAGACAGCTTTTTAAAATTCCTCTTTGCTACTGGTGTAATGTCAAACTATAAAACCAGATTAGAGCTTTGGTCATTCGTAATTAAGTGTCACTAATCCTGCTGATTTCAGGGTTGTTAGAGGTGGGAATATTGCGAACAAATAACAACCAGAAATAAATACATTGGTATTTTTAGCTGTAATTGCTGAAACTCTCAAAAGAATATACTTGTATTTCAGCATGCATGTTACAGTCTAAACACTTCACAGTAATGTCTTGTTGGGGTAGACATGCTCTCAGGAGAACCTTCATAACTTCATTTAATCTCCTCAGGAGATTAAAATCAATAAATAAAGTTGTGTATCTCATTCTTTTTAGGCATACTAAAATTCTGAATAATTCCTTGTCACTCAGCATAATTGGAAGCTAACACCTTTATAAAAAATATATGTTCTTATCTTTTCCTGGAAAAAAGTGTGCTTAAATTATCAAGACCTGAAGAAAACAATAAAGGTAGAAACAGTCTTAAGAGAAGACTCATGGCCTGAGAAAAATGCTGCAGTGTTGTGGAGATGGGTGTACTTAAAGCATGCCACAACCAAGCAGGAGAAAAGCAGTCAGGACCAAATTGGCCTAGTGATATTGGAACAGTCACTTTCTCTTAAAAAAAACTATTGCTGTACCTAGAGATGCACTAAAAATGAAATAGAGCATTCTGATTTTAGAATGGGTCTGTGATACGTATCTGCTCTGCTTTTAATAAAATGTATTAGCATTATAGCTGCTTGTGTTCCATTTCTGTGCACTGGCAGGTACGGTGAATACAGAGTGCCAAACAAAGCACTGAATAAGGATGACCATTACGTGGGGTACTGGAAGGAAGGCAAAATGTGTGGGCATGGAGTGTACAGGTAACATGTAGTGCTGGTGTTGCTGTCATTGCTGAAGGGAGAGCAGAGCTAGCGCTGCTTACCAGGCTCTGTGCAGCTCTGTGACCTTTCAGGCTTGTGGCTGTAGTTAGCTTGGCTTATTTCCTGCTTTGCCTTTGGTAGATTGCTCATGGTGCAGACTTGTACAGGGTTCTGTTATTAATGTCTGTTCTAATGTTGCTCCCACCTTGCACTAATACAGGCTACTTTCTTCTGAGAGATAAGTATTACAGCTAAGGCCTTGCTTGCTGGGGAGGGAGTGGGTTTAAAACAACACAACAAAACATCTAAAGACTTGTATTAAAGGATTGCTTTTATCCCAAATATATTTTAACTGTAGTTCCTGCTTAGTGTGGTTGTAATGCAATTCCTAGAAAGAAAAAGGGTTAATTTGTTTCAGGGAAGGCAGAAGGAGGGGGAAGTACCCGACAAAAAAAAATGATGAAAAGCCCCCAAAGCATCTCCACAGCAGAACAGAGGATTATTCTTTATTTGTTGCAGCTACGCTACTGGTGAGGTCTATGAAGGGTGTTTTCAGGACAACATGCGACACGGGCATGGGCTGCTGCGCAGTGGGAAGCTGACCTCTTCCTCTCCCAGTATGTTCATTGGACAGTGGGTAATGGACAAGAAGAGTGGCTATGGAGTTTTTGATGATATCACAAGGTACTGCTTCCACAAATCCTTAAATCTCTAGTATAACATGCAATTGCAAAGAGTAGGAAAGGACTTGATTTGTTGGTACCAGTAATAGTGCAAGTCTCTTTTTTCCTTCTTTATTGCTAGGCTTTCTGGGTTGATGATCTAAAGAATTGGCTCTAGAGACTGTTTTTTTTGGTTTTGCTTCTGGAGCAAATGTGGGGGGAGGTTTTACTTTGTTTTTTTTTCTGTCTGGCTTTTCTATCACACTCCTGCCTGGAAACTAGCCCTGAATATGGTGTCTTATTGAAGCATTGTGTTGTGTGTGTGCTGAAGGTTTTATGAATGTCATGTGAGGAGTATTCTTTCATCTCAGGCCTATAAGACTGGGTTGTTCAGTGGCAGATATACAGGACTCAGTAAATTTGAGCCCATGCTCAGGTTTTCCATTTACTTATTGTGTCAGTGCAATGGAGGGAAGATGCTCTCAGGGCAGATTACTGAAATGACAGTCTCAAACAGATTTGCACAACATGTGCACTAAATGAAAACTGAGCACAACTTTGGTTTTTTTTTTTTCCAGTCAGAATTTATTGGTTTTTTTCTGAAAAGAGCTTCTGATGAAAGCGCAAGGAACTGTTTTTTTTTTAACTGAACTGAAAGCCTACTTCAAAAGCAGAGTAGGCAAAATCTGGAGAGTGAAGGGAGGATGTTTCTCTGAAACAGAGCTATTGTGACATCTCTAGGTATTTCATGATGTAACTTTTGCAACTATTCTTGCTCAGGAGTGGTGGTTGTTCTTATGCTGTAGTGTCACAATGCCTCTGTGTACTTTTTTTAGTAATTAATTTACCTAGGACAAACTAAAGAGATTCCAGCTTTTTTTGCAGAACCTCTCCTCCAGAATCTGTAAATACAGTGGCAGTTCATGGTGAAGGAGTGTGGCGTTTGCTTTCTACTCCAGAATTACTCAAATATGAGTGAGCTGCCCTCACTTAGTTCTATTTGTGGTCTCAGGGAAGGGTATGCTTATGTGTTTGTGGCCTAAGGATCCATTTTCTGCACTTACTCTTCAGCCCAGACAAATAGGGAATAGCTGCAGACACTCTTTAATACCTACTGTCATTGTTGCAAACCAATTACTTGAGCAAGTGGGACTTCCAGTTTCCATCCCAGTAACCGAGCATCCTCTTCAAGGAGCCTCATCCAACAGAGGCCTCTGTAGTTAGTGTGAGGAGTCAGCCCAGTATCCTTCTGGGTCCAGTCAGCTGGGAGAGACCCCTGATTTTAGTTTAATGGCTGGGCTTACTCTCTTTATTATAAATACAGTTTTTCCTGTGTACTAGAAGGAAAATTCTTGAAAATAAGCAGAGTTGTATTACATTAGATACTAGTTTCCCTCTAAAAGCAAACAAAAAAGGCCTCAACAAGTTAATTTTTAATTGCTTGTATGGTGAAAATGTCATGTTCTTTCAGAACAGCTGGAAAATTAGCTTGTTTCCCTCTTCTGTTTGTGCTGGAGCTACAGCTCAGGTCCCTTGGGGTTTAACAGGGCTTCAGCGTTGTTTCAGATCATCAGGAACAGCATGCTTGGATGTGGCCACGTTGAAACGTGAATTGTGAAAGAAAGTTCACTATAATTTATTGCAATCAAAAAGATCTGTATTTCCCTGGAGGTAGTGAAACTAGATTGACAGACCCAAAGCAAGTGCCGTATGACTCTCTTCTAATGGTTTCTGTTATGGTCAAATAGGGCAGTAAAACCAAAGAAAGAATATAAATGTACTAGTTAGACTGTATTCTTCCTACTTCATTTTTCTTCAGGGGAGAAAAGTACATGGGAACGTGGCAAGATGATGTTTGCCAAGGCAATGGTGTTGTGGTTACTCAGTTTGGACTGTATTACGAAGGAGCCTTCAGCACCAACAAAATGATGGTGAGTTGGACACCAGACCCAGGGCTGTAGTGACTTTTCCTGCAAGTGTGGCAGCTTGCTGGGGCAGATGAGTGTGTGTTAGACTGTGTAAACCTCCTGTTCTTCTAACCTTCTATTGTCCAGGCTTTTAAAACTGTCTTTATAATCCCTGTTTGACATAGTACTACTTGAGGAAACTGCTTAAAAAATTATTATTTGCTAAGAATTAGTGACAAGTTTTTCAGTGCATCTTTAGATCTGTAGTCTGGCCTCCTGTTATAATTACTATTTCGTGTTCTTTATGATTATTTTTGTAGGGGACTGGAATTCTGCTTTCTGAGGATGATACAGTTTATGAGGGAGAATTTTCAGATAACTGGACTCTGAGTGGAAAGGTTGGTATTACAGTTGTTACTTGTAAACTGTTACCATCTTAAAAAAAAAAAAAGGTTACTTTTCTTGTAATTTATCTCCCAGTGAATTTCAGTTAATTTTTTTTCTCATTTTCTCTCAAGGGAACACTGACTTTGCCAAATGGAGATTATATTGAAGGTCTCTTCAGTGGAGAGTGGGGATCTGGGATAAAAATCACAGGAACCTACTTCAAACCTAGTTTGTATGAGAATGAGAAGGACAAACCTAAAGCACTGTGAGTGTTGAGTAAGAAATAATTTCTCATATTCTCATATTGGTTCAGTAATACGTAGGAGCAGAACTATTGTCTCTTTTCAAAGGCCAATTAAAAGTAACAAATTTCCAAAGAAACAGGTTTTGAAAACAATTTTCCTCTTCCCTCCTGCTCAGGAAATAAAACAAGAGAAACATCTTTTTAATCTCTGTTGTTGCTTTATTTACTACTTGAATGTGCAAGTAATGGCACAAAATTACAGGACAGCTGATGTGCTGCTGCTGTCCTGTAGCGGTCTCAAGGGGTTTTTGTTTGTATTGGAACTGACTGTTAGAACCTGAGTTCACAGCTTCTGCTGACTTTGAGGGACTAAGAAAGACTAAGTTACACTAGAGCTGTTAAGTTAATCATAGACCTCTTTGCCTTCTGCCAGTTATTCTGTAGGCAAATTAGTCGACTTAGTATATAATTTAATAAACCTAGTGGGGATATGTGTGGACAGAATTGGCTAAATATTACACCTCTTCCAAACAATGTGTAAGAAAATGGTAGAAAAGTGCTGAATTGCAAAAGAGCATTTTAATACCTTGGCAAAGATCCCTTTGATAAGTATCCATAAACCCCCCTGCATAGCCGATGCATTAAGTCAATTTGCTTAATTATTTCTGGGGGAAAAAAACAGTTGAAGTTGAAAAAACCAGTTGAAGTTATAACTGGTAGATTTTTTTTAGTAGAAGAAATCTAATTTAAAGAGTTGTTGGTATTTGGTAGCACCGTATGCTGGTTCAGTAATTCCTGTATGGGATTCAATATCTTTAAGCACACTCAAATTTCAGATTAAAATGGGAAACGCAGCTCTAATGTTTTTTGTGTAGATTACTTCTCAGTGTGCTTCCTGAAGCTTTCACTGGTAATTTCTTTTGACAGTGCTGACACCTACAACAGCATGCAAGTTAAGCAGGCCTCCCTGCTGAACTGAACACTTGCAACTGTAGCAGCTGTCTGCTTTTTACCCCAGTAGGGAGTCTATGAATAAATGTATATACATATTTGTGAAGATTGCTTGTGAAATAAGGGTTTCATCTACCCTTTTCAGATGCTCTTGAAGTTGAAAATTTTCTGGCATAATTTGTGAAAAGGCTTTGAGCCTACTTTTTCTGCTTTGTGAAACTGGAATCATGGGGAAATACCAGTGTTGCTAGTTCTCATCTCAAATGTGGTAGAAGAAATATTAATGAAAGGTCTGACACTTTCTGACATTTGATTTTAAATCAAGACAGAACTGTTAACCCTGACAGCATTATTTGTTTTATGAAAGCTTTTCAAAGCCCTAAATTTCATCATATGTCTGTGAGATATCTTTATCAAAATATATGGGGAGAACAGTTCTTGGATTTCTTATAGCTATAGAGGATCCCTGAGCATTGTCTATCAGTGAAAAGGTGCCTAAGCTGGTTTTACTCTCTACAGCACGTCCCTAACATGTTATGCCACATTGTATGTAGATACTGCTTTAGGGTCAGAAGTTGTGTAGCCATCCTTGGTATTTATCTGGGTAGCTCTGCTATTTGTACATTCCAGGGTAGTGAGATATTTGGGACATATTTGTACTATCTCCTTGCTACATGAATGTGTCCTGAACTTCCTGAATGAATACCAGGGGTGAAGATAAGCACCAGTCCTTTTTTGTGTTTAAGCAAACCATTTCCTGGAAGGCTGCAAGAAAAAATTAATAAGGTTCATAGTTTTTTCACATGTAGGTATTAAAAACATTTTAATCTTGTAGCATTATAGTATGTTACAGAGATTAATATATGCCAGTTAGCAAGGAAAAAAAGAGATGTAAAACATTTTATAAGGGGTTTTTTTAAAGATGTTGAAAGTCAACACATTAATTACACAGTAGGCTCTAGATTTAGTCTTAGTGATAAACTTGGTTCACAGTAGAGTCTGTTAAGTATATCACCTTTTGGTAAAATAGTGTGAGGTGTTAGACTGACTTTAGCCATGGGTGGTTGTCACAGCTCAATGTGTTGTTACATTACTATTTGATTTTAACAGACAACCTGGTCATTTTATTAGGCGGAAACTTGGGATCCTGGCAGTGTCTCCTGATGAGAAATGGAAGGCAGTATTTGAAGAATGCTGGAACCAGCTTGGTTGTGAGAGCCCTGGCCAGGGGGACAGATGGAAGGCTTGGGACAACATTGCAGTGGCCCTGACCACCAACCGACGGCAACACAAAGACAGGTACGTTCCTGTAGATTGTAGTCAGCAAATAAAAATAGCGATGGTGAAAGAAACTGGAATCACACTCTACTCTAGACTAGACACTCTGGCTCTGAAGCTTTAGTTAAAACAACAACAGCACATCCTAAGCAAAATCACAACTCTTACTACTCTGCACTACAAACCTTTCCAAGGACATAATGATGTTTAGAACTAGTTCAGTTGTTAATGTCAGAGGTTTTTTCCCTGCTGTGTGTCTCCACCTGTGCAATGTCTTTGTCTCTTTAAACTGCAGCCCAGAATTACTGAGCCGCTCACATACTCAGACACTGGAAAGTTTGGAGTTCATTCCACAGCACATTGGTGCCTTCACCCTGGAAAAATATGAAAATATAAAAAAATATTTGATAAAGGTATGTGACTCAAATGCTCACATAGTAAGGTGTGGTAAGACATGACATTGAGCTCACTTTGTAATAGCTTTTCTTAATTCCTTCCATATTTGCACTCTTGTAATCCATGTATTCATTGATGTTTTCTCATTGCTTCTTTGGACTTTTTTGAAGTCCACAACTAAGACTAAAATCAATGAATATCTAATGGATTCTCTCTTGAAGTCAGTTTCTGTTCGGTTAGTGTTTTCCTTCTCATACACTGGATCCCAGCAAAGCATCTTGAAATACTTGCTGATTATTACAAGTTAATTTTAAGAGTATTGGACAGAATGACTAGTCCAAGTAGTAGCACAAGTTCCTCTGCTGTCTTGTCTCCTATGAGCTGTGTTCAGCTGACACATAAATTTTATAGTCCAAAAGGCAATTTGTTAAATATTGCTCATTTTTGAGGTATTTTCCTTTTGGAAACCTGTTGTTGGATCTCTCTCTTGAATTCAGTTTCTTTTTATTTACCTTGTCTGCCACTGACCTGTCTGACTGGCCAATTAACATCCCTTACTTCAGGCTTGTGATACTCCTCTCCATCCGTTGGGCAAGCTGGTGGAAACACTCGTGGCTGTCTACAGAATGACCTATGTTGGAGTAGGAGCAAATCGACGGTTACTGCAGGAGGCTGTGAGAGAGATCAAGTCCTACCTCAAACGCATCTTCCAGCTCGTTAGGTAATGAGTCTCTTAATTTGCAAGTCAAACTACTGCTGAATTAATTAAAGATGTCTCATGTATTGAAGCTGTCTAGTGTTCATACACTCCAAGTGTGCCAGCATTGTTACTTGGTTTTGGGGGCTGCTTGTGTTTCCTTAACCTTTTTAAGGAGTCTTGAATATTTGTCAAAAATGGAAAAATTAAAATCTTCACATCAGTGTGTAACATCCTGCATTGTACCTCAAAATGCGTCTGTAAGAAGCTCATCTTGAATAAGGATTTACAGTTTAGTGTCTCTGGATATTGATGCTGTGGGAAGAGAGTGTTCAAAGGGTATAGAAGATTAGTGAGGATGGGGACTCCCAGTGTATTCCTTAAAGTTCTGACCAACATGTATGAACAATTTTCATATGAAGGGCTTGCTTAGATTCTTGAGGACAATTGCAGCTTTAATTGGGGCCTGCCAATCTGAAAGCAGAAATACTCTAAATTACTACTAAAGCGTTGACTGGAGGGAATGATGTCAGTGTAGAAAAGGTAACCTTGGCATTGGAGGGGTTTCTTCCAGGGAGATGGTACTGTATGTGTGTTAGCTGTGCTGTCCTAGCCTGCCATATATTATTTCTGCTGACTTTTTTCTCTCCAGTCTTACCTTCTAATGCTATGATTTGTGGAAACTTCTTGAAATGAGCTCAGTCTTATGTGTATTGCTGTTTAGGTTTTTGTTTCCTGATCTCCCAGAAGAGGGCAGCACAATTCCATTTCTGGAAGTGGAGACAAAAGGAAGGCGATCATTTTGCAGTGGGAAATCTGATTCCAGATCAGAATCTCCTGAGCCGGGGTACATAAAGGAAAAAGAAAAAGAACAAAACAAACACAAAAACTAACAAAGGCTTTATTTTATTTCTGTTGCTGTTTTCTTCTTGGGTGGGGAAGAAAGATAAACACATGATAATATAAGCAATGTTTATTTTCTCTTTGGTTCTGATGACGGATTCTGATAAACTTCTATGTCATATTTGTAAAAAGCATTTCATCCTTGTTCCATGCAATGGTTCTTTACTTGAACCTAAATTTGTTTTTATCTGTTATGGGTAAGAAAGTTCTATTTGGGATAAGAGCACTGGGAATAATTTGTAATCTCTTTTTAGCTGAGATACCAATTGATGGATTTGTATCTATTTTCTTACTCTTATCCCCCATAGAATAGGCTCATATTACGTGAAAGATTTGTTCCAATGATTTTCATTCCATTTATATAGATAATTAGTTTTTTTAAATGTCTTCCTCTGCAAACCACCCCTTTCTCTTTTTTTCCTTTTTTTTTGTTTGTTTGTTTTGTTATAGCTATGTGGTAACCAGTTTTGGCTTGCTGCTCCCAGTATTACTGCCACGACTCTACCCTCCCCTGTTTATGTTGTATGCCTTAGACAATGAGCGTGAGGAAGATATTTACTGGGAATGTGTCTTACGTCTAAACAAACAAACTGACACGGCTCTTCTCAGTTTTCTTGGAGTGCAGGCGTGAGTATGCTTCAGCAATAAAACAGAAATTAGAAAAAGATTATGGCATGGAATGAAAGCAACTGAAAGAACCCCATTATTGTCTAAAGTATTTTTTTTTTATTAAAATGCATCTAAACATGTCTTCAAGTTAATCAGTGTGGTTGAGAGAGTGAATCAAAACTTCCCTCTTCTGAAAAGAGGAGGTGGAAGAGATGAGAAGGGGATAAAAAAGATTGGCATTGCTATTGCTACAGAACCAGAGACATTTCAGATCAGACTGTTCTCTGGCTACTTGTGCTGGATATAGTTGATCCTGCAGGGCTGTTGTGTCTCAGTGAAAACATAATGACTTCATTTTCATAAGGGGAAAAATGCTTTAAGACTATGCTCTCTCAGTACAATTGTGTTGGGTTTCTTACAGGAAATTTTGGCCAGCAACTGTATCCATCCTTGGAGAGAGTAGAAAGGTAGGTTAATTGGACCTTAATTTACAGGTTTTTTTGCCCAGTGCTTCTTTCAAGAAGCTGAAATCAAGATGTGGTCAAAGAAATTTTGTCCAGGCTTTTTGCTTAAGAGATGCTGTGTTCTCTTGTTTCCTTAATGTCTGCTTGCTACTTAAATGTTACATTAGAGATTTAGCAGGGGTGTTGGATCAGATCTCCAGAGGTCCCTTTCAATCCATTCTGTGATTTCTTACAATAGCCATCAGTCCAGCTTTGTCACTTACTGTCTTACTCGGTAATGAATCCTAATTCAGGAAAACATTCACTTGGTCTCCAATTATGAAAGTGGGAGAGTAAAAGTCTAGCAAGGAATTTTTCAAGCTGCTTGATTAAGAGAGTTATACCATTATGTACTTGCTGATTAGAAAAACTGTGTAGTTTTCATTCCTAATCATTATCTTCCTGAGAGTCTGAACACTGGTTGTAGATGCACAGCATCTCTGAGCTGCATAACTTTGAACAATTTCAGTGTTTACGGTCTACTCGAATCATGTCTGTTTATAAATCAGTATACTTTTATTTGAAGTTTTCAGTTTCTTCATCACTAGATACTCCAGATCACCTCTTCCCTATTTATAACTTGCGCAAAGTCTGTAATAATCAGAAGCATGGCTTTCATCAGAGTAGTTGCTGCGCATGGACAAGCTGATATTCTTTGGTAAAGAATATTACAAGTTTGGAATAATAAACAAAGCTGCTGCTGGACTCCACTCCTGAGGGTATGGGTTCCCAACAAGACAAGTCCCCTTTTACCCAAACCATGAAGATTCACCTGAGAAAGTGTGATGCAAACCTCCACTCAGACTTTAAAAGTTACAAAATCCAGCAATAACATGTTTCTTGAGTTACTTCAGATTTTCTGAGTCATTAGGTACTGGGCAAAATTCTTGCTAGGTGTCTGAACCCTCCCCACTTCTGACTAGCATTTTTTTGGTTATAGAATAGAGCCCCTCCACCGTGAAGTACTATGTAGCATGTGCCTTCTATGAATTATGCAGTATGGGATGCTCTCTGCAGCCATATTCGTTATTTTCTGTCATTCCTTCAAATAACCAGGATGTTTTCAGTCAAGACATCATGCTCATCCCTATTCTGCTCCATCCAGTTCCCTCACTTCTGTGAATTTCTCTAGGTCTCTGTCTTTTTGCATTCGTTCTCTACCTGCTCCATTCAGAAAGACAGGCCAGTTGCATAGTAAGAGCTAACATTTGTATTTGTTCTTCTGTTTGCTCCAAACCTGAGTATCTGCTTAGTGACTGCTCTGATTTTTCTAAGTTTCAATCATTCCTGTCTTAGAGTTCCCTCTTGATTGTTAACCATTAAGATTCAGTAATTCTCAGTCTTACTTGACCTGGAAGGTATTCAAAAGCTGATTCTTGTATCATACCAAGGAGTTCCGTACTGGCTTTTCTCTATTTTAAATGAAACTCATACAAACTGTAGGTAGGCAGATTTCCTGAATGACTGTAGCTTCCAGGCACATTCCCTTTCCTTGCACTGGAAAACTGACAAAAAAGTGTTTTATGTTGCATGATAGTCTGCTTTTCTTCTGCTGCTGAATAGGGGGTTGCTACACCTGCCTGACAACTCTTATCATGATTACACAGGTATCATCAAATACAAAAGATGCCTGCTTTGCCTCTGCAGTTGAATGTTTACAGCAAATCAGGTAATTCTCTGAAATGTGCTTTCTAGTGTTTTACTGTTCCTGCTGTAGCAGTGTCTGGTTTATTTGACTATAATCATTTACCTGTCACCTTTTTTTTTGTTCACCTTCATAAGAGAAGTCACCAAGAAGTTTTGCAGTTCTAACTAAAAATGCTAGCAGTTTCTCCTAATGGGGCAGGAAGTGTTACCTCATAAATGTGACTGGAGGGTGTGTCCATGGGCCACCATTTAGAATCAAAGGCATAAGGATGTCTACCAAGTACACATGTGACTTTCTAAACAGCTATGGTGAAATGACCTGTGCATGAGAAGCTTTTCTATATCTATTAGCTGTACTCTGTTGTAAGAATTTAAGCTGAAATGAAAAAGATTTTAGAAAGGAATTTTTCCCCTTTGTTAAAATGTCTTAAAAATGTGAGGACAGTCTCACTTGCAGTGGTGTGCCTTGGTGTGGTAAATATAGCCTGGGGTACTACACAGCCTTGGCAGCCGTGGCTGTTGTCGTGTCAATGGTCTGACTTATCTTCTTTGGCACAGGGAGGGCTGCGCTGGCTGCCAAACTGTCTTCCTAATGTAGATGCAGATCTCTAACTTCCTATTGTTATCCTGTTTTGCTTTTGCTCTCCAAATAGTACTACATTCACCCCAGCTGACAAATTGAAGGTCATCCAGCAGACTTTTGAAGAGATCTCCCAGAGTGTACTTGAGACACTTCAGGAAGATTTTCTGTGGTCCATGGATGACTTATTTCCTGTTTTTCTCTATGTGGTGCTACGAGCCAGGTAGGCACTAAGGGTGACAGCAGTCATAAGCTGAGCAGCAGCACTGTGAGTACTTTTACCTGTGTTAAACATTCCTGCTGCTTGTTATAGGACTAGTTGATAGCTTCTTCCAACTATAAACTTTCCAATTTAGCTGTTTGCTTTGGCCTGAAAAAATCTTGAGCAGTTCACTGTGAAATGGCTCTGACTTCAGAATGAGTTTAGGGACAAGTGTGGGTTTTTGCACAACACCATTACATGAAGTAAAAAAATTTAAAAAATTATAATTTTCACCTGTTCACTTTCCCATTCTCACATATGACAGGATAAGAAATTTGGGGTCTGAGGTGCATTTAATTGAAGACCTGATGGATCCCTATCTGCAGCATGGGGAGCAAGGCATCATGTTCACTACCTTGAAGGTATGAAAATTATTCAGAATTATTCAAGTCTTTCTTTGGAAATAATCAGCTTTTAGCAGCAAGGATCAGCTTATGATAATTGTATGAACATTAGGCTGTAACTTCTTAGACTTTTTAATTGAAATTTTTTACTAGGATGAGCAAGGAAACTTAAGGCAGAACTTTGGATAAGCTAACAGTTGCAGGTACTGCTAATAAAATGGGCAAAAGGCAAAGAAAGACTTTTGAACAAAAATGTACTTCATCTTGGCAAAGCTGGGAACTGTGAAAGTATTTAGAGCCCCAGTTAATGCTGTCTTGCTTGATTAGGAGTTGGATGCCATTTGTAACTTAGTCTCCTGTTCTTTTTGCTTGCTCACATATCAGAAGATTGACATGTGTTGAGTGTCACTATAGCATCCCTGCTGTAGAGAGCCTAGTCTTCTGTTTTCTTGGATAGAAAAAAAATAAAATCAACCTTTTTGCGTGTGCTGCTTTATCAGGTTGCTGTGAACTGGTATGTACACTAATCTGAACTTTGTTTTAATTCAGGCATGTTACTACCAGATTCAACATGAAAAGCTTACCTAGACCATCCTTTACAATCTGGCTCTGTGGGATAATCTACTCAGTGGAACTTCACTAATAACCACTTCTTCCCTGAAATGGCCCTTAGAAAATACTTGGTTACAGTTCTGCTGCTACAGATGAAAATACTCAGTTGTTTCTTCTGAACTTTCAGTTCTAATATTCAAAAACTGCAGCCAGAGCCTATCTGTGAAGTGGTGATGAAGTTAGAGACTTGGTTTGACAAGTACCTGCCAAGAAGAGATACTTTCCTATTCTAACAGAAAGATTATTTACTCCTTTTAAATTAACCATGCTGCAAAAAGGCATGGCATCTACACAGAACACATGAAAGTCTGGACTGCATGGCTTCCCAAAGCAGGGGGTTTGTTTTTCTTATTCCTGGTTTGTCAACAGAGACGTTTAAAGAGAATGATTGCGCCACAGAAGGCATTTGGTCTTCCTGAATTAAGCTGTTATGTTTGTTTATTGAATAAAATAGAAGTATGTTAGTATTTATAATGGGTAACCTCTAGTGTGTTTGGCTGTGAAGGTTTTGAGGTACCTGTGTTGAACAGCATTGCTGAATGAAGTACTCCTGTGCTGTTGTGGAAATAATCACACTGTTATGGACTTCCTTGTTTACTAGAATTGTAAATATACAGGCATTCACCATTCTTTCTGTTTATGAAATAAATAAAAAGGCACTGTCCACTTCAAATTTTGGCACTGAATGCAATGCTCCGCAGTGTTCAGTTTGACTATCCTGAGGTCAGAGGACAAATGCTTTCTCTGGAAGCCCGTGTGAGAGGAGGTCAGAAGGGTGCACTCAAACAGGTGTGGTGGGTTGACCTTGGCTGGTCACCAGGTGCCCACCAAGCTCCTCCATCACTCACCTTCTCAGCAGCAAGCAATGCCTGGCCACTTCCCAGGAAGCAGGGCTTCACATGCCTAGCAGTTATTCTGGAGGAAAACTCTTGGCACTAATTTCAAGGCCGCCTTGTTGTAGGAAAGCTCCAGAGCAGTTCATCTCGCAGGCTGTGCTGCAATGGCTGTGACAGCGGGTCTGGAACTGCCACAGTCACCCCTGGTCCCGCCTGCACTGAGGCACAGTGCCTCTGAGATGCAGCTTCAAGGCTTCAGTGCTTCCCCCCTGGGGCATCTGTCTGGCCATGGCACCAATTACAAGGTCTGGCCACTTTAGGGAAGCTTCCTGTGGTCCCTCAGCACGATCCATGGCTCCTGAGCACTGCTGCAGCAGTCCACCCAGAGCCTGTAGGGAACAAGTCATTTCCCTAGGCAGGGTTTGTGTATGTGTGTGTGTTCTTCTGTGGTTTATGGTTAACTTTGTTTATACCAGTAACACGAGTGGGTAACCAGAGTATTTTAGGTACTGTTCTTTACCAGAACAAAAAAAGGGGAGAGAAAAACAGATTACAGAATGGCTGAAGTTATGTCAGACTGCCATAGATAATGCTACTCATATTTTGAAGTAGTAATCATGGCTTCAGTATTGGCACCTAAATGGAAAGAAATCATATGCCATATGTTTTGAGCAGTGATTGTAATGTACCTATTTTCATATTAAACAAGAACAATTGGTCATCTTGAAATTATTTTTCGTTTTATTAGAAAAGGGGAAAGTAATTCTGGAATGATGATGTTTAAAGCTATTGTTAAAATTGTAACAGACTATAGTGATAAAAGATTATAGAGAGTGGACTTCATGTTTGCAAACAAATTAAGTGTTACCTTAATCTTATTTTTTAAATTATACTGACTAATTAAGGAGAGGTAAGCAATAATATGAATAAAACGAAAGCTCTAGAAAGTTAACTTGAGAAGGGGAGGAAGACACATAACTAGGGGTGCAGAGCATCATGAAGTATAAGGCAGTAATTTGATCACTTCATCTTTTGTGCTAGATGCAGCCTTTCCATGCCATCATCTCTTAGACCTCAATGAAAAAAAAAAATTAACTGAAACCTGGAGGAACAGAACTGCTCTTTGAAAATAAGTTATGCTGAATGGCTGAGTAAATCAATGGCAATAATTTTCTCCTGCAAAAGATGGAATTCAGGATTTATTTTGCCTTTTGTGAGAGTGTTATCATGATAAACAGATTTGGGTTGTTTTTTTCCCCTGCAACTGTTCTTTATAACTGTTTGTTGTCTTTGGATGTTTCAGAAGAAGCATTTTAATATTCAGCTTTGATATGTGAAAAACTTTGTTTCATATGACCTTACTCCTGTGCCTTAAACTGAAAATGTAACTAGAGATGGGAAGTTTTTCTATAATCTGGCTGCCTTTCAAGAACAATGTGTATCTCCAAATACATAGCAACTTTAAATGTGTACCTTCATTTACTGTGAATGATACAAAGTGGAGAACTAAAAAACCCAAAGAGTGCATCTGCCTTTACATATATATATATCTGCCTTTATTTGTGTATGTGTATTATATATACAGAGGTGTGCGTATATACACACACAACCTCTTAGAAAAAGTAGTGGTATCACATATGAATTTACCTTGCTGATTAAGGGAAGCAGACAGTCTGGGCTGGATTATTTTTGGTCTTTCTGATGTATAGCTCAGTTATTAGCTGAAGAGAATCCTCGGATTAAATGTGCTTCTGACACAGATTCCCCTTTACAGCCTGTGTGCGCTGTGATGCGTTAGGAAATCAGTACAGACCAGCTTTGATTTGTGTGTTGCTGGAGCTAACAAAGAAATGAGTTAACCTGTGGGATCTTTCCAGCTGGATTGCTTCATGATAATTACTTTTTTCTCTTTTCCTTTTTTTTTTCCCTTAACTTGAAAGCCGGATATTTGTGGTGCTGCAGCAGAAATCCTGTACCCAGCAACAGAAGATCAGTGCTACGGTATTAGAGATTCTCACAGCAATCACAGGCAGAGTGGCTGAAGACAGACCCCAAGAGATGAGTGCCCTACTGACGGGGAAAGTTGCTGAGAATAAGAAACTACTTAAGTGAGAGACAGTGTAAAGTAGGGTTTTTATGCAAGAAAAGGGTTAAGGGGATTTGTTCCCTTCTCCCTGCTAATGAGTAGTTCTAAGGTTAGGTTTCTGCGGATTAGAAAGGAGAGGATGTCCATAGATTAGCTAGGGCAGGGAGGTTACTTGCTCCACTAACATCCAGCAAATACTCTTTCCTTCTGGAAATTCTGCATGAGCTGAGCATGGCGTGTTCTGTGGTGTTTGCAGGTAAGCAAATATGCACCGTACTGAAACTGTCCTGCATTTCCCCCATGCAACTGTGAAATTAGTTTCTTCTCGTAGCTATAGCAAAGCTAATTAAGCTTGTGATATCTGTTTAATTCTCATTAGGTAAATATTAGAGGCATGTATGAATGGGGAGTAGGAGCTCGAAAGAGAATTTTTTTTCTCCCTCCTAATCTTCACAAAGTATTCTGACTCAGATTCCAGGTGCTATACAATATTAATATATTTTGCCAAAAGTAGGCTCACTTCTTAACTGTACTTGTTTTTAGAAGCAGGTTAGGAAATTAGCTGTTCTGGTATGTTGGGGGATAATGTAGATGAAAGATTTGTAAAACAAATCCTTTCTTTGAACTACCTAGGTACGTACTTGTAAGCTGATTTAGTGTTAATGTGGTGGTTAGGTTTTTTTTAGAGGGGGTTTGGTTGGTTGTTTTCTTTTCAATAAGCCCAAGCTGTTGGCAGTAAACAGCTGGAAGTAAAGCTGGCTGCCCCTTAGGACTGAGTGTGCACCCAAGTGTTCTCTGCATGTGCTGCTCTTTAGGAAGCGATGTTTGAGTGGCCTTACCTCGTGTAAACAAAGTACTCCCATCACCACTGCAGCTGGGAGGTTTTGCTTCAGAGGGAGACAGAATGAATCACCACCGGATACATCTGATCACAAAGAGTAGTAGCATAAATTGTTCCATCAGGAACCTTACGTATGCAGGTGTGATTCTGGAAATCTTACATGAACAGAACATTTTTCAGTCTCTTTTTTTTTTTAAACTCTATGACTTCTGACTTGCCTTAAGTGGTTCGTGGGTCGAGATAAGGATATCAGATTCAAAGGACAGGTCTTTACCTTTGCCTAAAATGTGTCCTCTTATGCCACTAACTTTTAGGGTTGCTGTTGTACTAAATCTTTCCAGTCTCAAAAAGTATACAAAAAGCAAGATGGTTCCTTACACTGACAGAAAAGGAAGCTGACAGACTTCAGTGATGAGACTGGTCTAATTACATTTATTTAATGCAGAACAAAAAAGTCCTGAACAGTTTGTGTCATTTGAGGTGCTGAATATCTCTTACTACCATTTTTTGACTACTCAGTTTGCTGATTTATAGTGGCTTATTTGGAATAAAAGCTTTCTCAGAGTGTTTCCTGCCCTCAAGCTAATTTGCAGCCTTCAACATGCCAAATCATTAATTTTGGCAAATTTAAAAATATGAGTAATTTTCCTTGTTAAAAGTGCTCAATAACCTTGTCAAGCACATTAATCAAGTAAGTTTATAAGAGTGGTGGTGATGTTCTGGATGTCAGGTTCCCTGGTGGTGTCCCATTTAGAGGCTTCACAGCATGCAAAATTGTCCATTTAAAGACAATTCTGAAAACTGTATTAAAAGCAGGGCTTGCATTCCCTTGCAACTCTAGCCTTGTATCGATGAGATCTTCTGGTCTGTCTGGCACATGGGGTCAAGGAATTTCAGATTCTGCTGCTGAAGGAAGCCCTGTAGCCCAAAATTGGGATAACTGATGTTTGTAGACATGAGGTGACTGTCTCATTTTGACTGAATTCTGGTACACTCAGGACAGATACCCAGTTCTGTCCCTAACAGCAGGCCAAATGAAATGTCTTCTCTTAATGAGCATCTGTAATTGCTTGCAATACATGTGAATGGGAAGGACCTTACACTGGCTGGGAGATTAGTCAGGTAAGCCTTTTAGCAAGAATTTCCATCTAATTTGTTTAGATCCCTGGATGAGGAGACCCTGAGCTCTGGCTTTATAGTCTGTATAGATAAAAGTCTTGGGCAATAAAGGCACAGTAGTAATTGTTTGAACTCTGACCTTTGTCTTTAAGTAAGCAATCTAGTAGGTCTCTTCCTAAAGAACAGAAGCAAGGTATTATTCCTGCTCTCTTCTGGTAATGACTTTTTTGTCATCTGTTGCTACTGACAGCTTCTGAAACCAGGCTTCACAGTGGGAAGCCGCCTTCCTTTTGTTGTGTGAAAATACGAAACAGCTACTAATATATGACTGAGGTGAGCTGCGTTGCTAGGAACTTGACAGATTTTGATGTTCAAATGTTGCTTCTGTTAGTGAGAGCATAAACTCTGTAGTTTAAGATGACAGCAATGGATGGAAGGGTTACTATGTGTTTTAGTGTCCCTAGCAGCTCTCTGATAGCTGTCACTGAGGGCTTCACCCAACAAGGCAAGCAATCACCGTTCAATTTTTCTGGGAAATCTGAGGTCAACCTTCAAGACAAACTGTTTCTAAAACCTCTAAACACACTCAAGTTTACCAGCAGATATAATGCTCTATGAGGAAAAAAATTAATTCCCTGAGAATTTTAAAGGGATAGTGATACTGTTAGTATTTTAGCAGAATCTGAAGTATTTTAGCATCTCCAGAAGTGTTTTTCTTTGTCTCTGATTGGTTTGTATCTGATTAAGAAACAGTCTTTCATGACTAGATTTATATGGTCTGCTTTGTTAAATCCATCATTAGGTAGATCAACTAAGCTTAACAAAGGGGAAGGCAAACTCTTAAAGGAAAATAACTCCAACCAGTGAAAAATATTAAAAAATTGCATCTCAAACTCCAGTTATACTATGAGAGGATCAAACTATAGTTTTATGAGTCTTTGAAAGAAGAAATCATGATTTTAAAAGCGGTATCTGGATTAGAATTTCAGTAAGACATATCCCTGAGTAACCTGTAGTAGTAACTCAAAATGAATTGCCCAGACTCATGTTTGTGTTATAGCCTCATAACTTCTGATTTTTTTTTTCCTCCCTTAATTTCCACTGCTTTTTGAAAGCAGTTTTATGATTTAACAGGAGAGAGAGAGGAAGCATGTTCTAAAAATAAGTATTAAGTGCAGTAAAAGTGACAGTAATGCCTTCTGCTTTTGTAAGCAGATCAAGATAATACTTTTCCTGCTTGTACCTTTGCTGTTTTCTGTCCACAGGGCAGCCTAGAGGAAAATGTCTGCCTTTTTCCTTTACTAATCCAGGAGATAAATATACAATAGTTTAACAGAATTTGATAAGGCATTCACTGTGTTGCACTGTGATCCCCTATTGGCTGAGGGGCTCAGGTATCTGATGTTATAGGTTTTTTAACTTGTAGTCCAAGTCATCTCTTTAGTGGCCAGTTGAAATGTTTAACTCTGTAAGAGTAATCTCACCATACTGGTAATCATGGCAATTATCTTTAAACTTGTACCAAGTGTGATTTGAAGTTAGGTCAACTAGAATGTAATGGAGATCCTGAATTACTTCAGAGCTTTCACACATAGATTCTGGATGCTCTGGGGTATAAGTGCACCATGTGGTGTTCCCTGGGGAAATTGTTTTAGAAGAAGAGTTCAGAGAATTCTCTGTAGCAATCCTGGACTGCATTGTTTCCTATGAACAGCACATTGCAGAGCTTCCTTCTATTTTAGTCTAAGAGAACATTATAGGTCAGTGGTAAGTTGTCACAGAATTTTAAGGGAGGGAAGGAATTTGGAAGAAAATTTTAGACGGCTTATATTTTATGTGTGAAAAGCTCATGTGACATGGATGCATATTAATTACTGTTGGCTTCCTGCATTACTTAAAAATGCTGATTTTAAAATTTAAAGGAAAAAAAATAAGGTAGTACATGCTGCTTTTTTATAACGAAAGAAAACAGTGACACTTTTTTTAGATCAGCAAATAACTTTGATTCCATCTCTAAAAGTAGCAACTGATTATAAATCGCCCAAGAGAGATGATGATACCAGTAAGGTAAGGAGTGGGATTTTTTATTTAGTTTTGGGGGGTTTGTGTTTTAATTCACTGTGAGAAAATAGAGAAAATAATGAAGTCTTTGCAGAACAAATCATTCAAAGAACTTAAACTTGAACAGTGATAGAGACAGGGATCCCTTTTTTCAAAATCATGTCTTTGCTCAATGAAAATTCAGTAGAAACTCCATAGTCTTTCAGTTTTAATATTGTGTCAATAACAAGAAAAATTAAATGTAATATGTTCTTGAATATGACTATTTTCCAAGTTTATATTGATATAAAACAAGATTTAAGTATTTGGAAAAAAATTGAAGCTTTCCATGGCAGTGCACTTAAAAAGCTGGAGAACAGAAGATGTACCAAATAGCTTGCTATTTTAGATGACTTGATGAAGCAAGCAAATGACAATTCCATAAAGGGGGGAAAAAAGTCACAGAGCAGTTAAGGTTCCTCTCTCTGCATTTTGGACACTGCTAAACTTACAGGTGGGACTCATGCATTTAATTTGTTCTTGCAACCTGTTGTGCGTTTTAAATATGAATGATTGCTCCCCCTCCCCATTTTAAATTCTGCTTTGTTATCAATCTAAAATATCTGACAGTATTCTGATATGACTGTGCTCTTTTCCTTAGTTCAGCATCTATCTTTGTGAAACCTACGTGGCGTGAATGCCATATTCAAAGTGGGTGGAATCTCCTTGAATAAAGGAGAAGATGGAGGTGCCAACAGTCTGCAGTAAAGACAATGGTACTCTTAACTTTTGCATCTCTTTCCCAGTTTTTTTTCTCTTTGAAAAAAAGTATAATTCTTTTATCTCTGTAACTCTTCTTCCATTTAGTGTTGAGAGAGATGATTGTGACTAAAGCATTACTACTTCATAATTGGAATGACTCCTGGTGTTTAATGGTGTTAACTTAAAGGAATGTTAGAAGAGAATACCTGGCATTTGTTTCTGGCTTATAAAGTCCAGGGTATTTTGTTGTTTTACCTCTTCTCAGTAGGAGGTACAAGCTTGAACCCAGACTGACACATGTGAGATTTCCTGTGTCTTTTTTGCACAGGTCTGAGGATTGTTAGTATTGACCTAACCCTTATGGTTAATAACGTAATAAAATAACTCATACGCAACAGAGCTGATTGCAGGGGAAAAAAGCAAAGCAGACAGAAAATGTCTGTGCATTTTAGAAGTGTAAGTTGAGGAAAGGTGCTCTTTGAAGGCCTGGGTCACTGTTTGGCTTTGGTTGGTCTTCTCTTTGTACTGAAGTGTCTTGCGCTTTTCTGTCTCTTGGGCTCAGGTATATCTCATGTTCTGACTCTAGTGCTGCAAGAACTCAGTTTGCTCTGTAAGAGAGATGTCAATGGCGTTGGCATGTTATATGACCTGCTCAGATCTCGCTGGCTGCAAGCACTTTTAAAGGTAAAGTAACGTGCAGCTGTGAAAGCAAAGGTTACCTAGAGAACAATGTCTAGGGAATAGCTACTTTATTTTGCCATATCAGGACAATAAATGCATATTTACAGTAAGTACTAATAGTCCCAATGTCAGTCCTAACATCAGCAGTCAAGGTAGACAAAACACTTTTGCTTTAAAACAAAAAGTAGTATTCTCTTCCATAATGTCCTAGACATTTAAACTCTTCTACTTTATATATCTGTACTAAGGGAAGGGGACAGAGACATAGGCGGAACAAAGTGTTGTTCAGCTGTCTTTTCTTAAATCTCTATGTGGCTATGAATTCCACTTTTTGGCTTGTGAAATTATATTTTTTTAAATTTGAATCTCACTGATCTGATGTAGCTGAAGATTTTATGTTGTTAGAGAACAGAGTTTTGACTGATGTTTCTATTTTGAGCAGAATTGTATCTCTGAAACAAATTCTGTACAAATTCTGCTTTTCCTCTAACAAGGATTTTTAAAATCTTTACATTTTAAAGACGTAAAACTTATACTGGATCAGAATGTCCATAAGGGCATTTTAAATACAACAATTTGTTTTGTTTCAAGTTAAATTTACTTTGTTAATTATACCTGCAACTAGAGGAAGGAAGCAGGCTATGAATGAGAGAATTGACACTATCAGGCTATTGATCTGTGTAATGAGCTTTTCATAATGGAAAATTCAAAACTACAGTATAACTGGCTAGCTAGCTGTAATATGGAAAGGGAAATGAATTCTAGACTCAATTCCAGATGCATTAGACATTAAGGATTTAGATTGCAAGCTCTTGGCCTCTACTTGGACTGAGAAATTTCTAGAGATACAATGTTGTCCACTGTGTGTCCCATACGTATCTATATAATCGTGTCAATAGATCCATATCGTCATTGCATTGTCTTGTCTGTCACTGCATGCAACAGATTTATGAATGCCTCCAACACTACCTTGGAAAAAGACCAGTTCCTGTCACGCTGCAGGCACGTGCATTGAATCGGGAGGTGAGATTGTGTACACAGAGTTTATTGCTTTACGTACTCATACCAAATTAATCAACTTAGATGCAGATAAATGTTCTGGTATTTATTTTGTGTTTCAGGTCAGAGTACACTATATAAACTTGAAAGATTCTCTCCTTGCACATTTGTAAAACTACTCGACTACCCTTACTGTCTTAAGAGGGGGGCCATGAGAAATGGGTACAGCTGTGCTTGCTGGACTACAGGAGTTCTGGCCAATGTAATGAACACACAGTAATTGTTTAACCACTGACTATATATTTTTTTTTCTGTGTAACTGTGTGGTTCAGTGTTAGGGCTACAATCAAGCAGTCTGACATGAGGGTATGGAAAAGCTTTTTAGATTTTTGTAATCATAATAGCTGGTAAGTTCTTGATCTTTTAATTAGTGGGAGAATTAATGACTAAGCAGAGAAATGGAGACTAGTGATGAAATGGGTTGAGGGTTGTGAGCAGGAACTAATTCAGAGCACATGGCACTGTGCCTGAACTAAATTAAGCCTGGCTGAGTGTTGCACAGCTGTGGTCATATTGTCCAGTTCTAGAGCAAAACATATGGGCATCCTCTGAGTCATAGAATGTGGGGGGCTTAACACTATCTTCATACCATACTCCTCTAAATTCAATGTAGAGTTTTCTAAGCTAATTGTCCTCCAGAATCCATCTCCATGCTTTCTCTGTTATATTTATCAGGTGGTAGAGTTGCTGCGTGAAGCCCCTCAGTCTGGACAGATCAAGGAGCTGAGACGACTGCTGCGTGCTCCACACTTCAAGGCAAGTCCCACATCAGGAAAGGAAAAGTTTGCTCGTAGACCTGTCTGCAGTTGGAATGCAAATGCAAGGGCAGCTCTTTAGAAGAACTGGCAAAGGAACCAGAAGAGACATAGTTAACTAATCATGAACTAACCTGGCTGTGAAATCAAATGTGGACTGTGTATCTGAAGTACCTGCAGTGGACTGCAGTTTATTTAAGGGCTGTATTTGAAAGATGTTTCTTACAAAGTTTTAAATTATGAGCAGTTGATGCAGACATATAAAACCAAATTTTCCTTAAAATTGCAAAACCTGCAGTCTTTACGCTAGAGCTCCAGATATAAATATTATGTCTTTTGTAAGTTTTCCAGAAGAAGCACAGAGAGGAACTGTTCTTAAAACTTTATTTCATGGTTTAATTTTCCAAGTGGAAAGAAGAAAATGTCAGTGTGTGCAGGGGATCTGTGTTCACATAGGAACTTATTCACTGGTTTTTGTTTTCTGACAAGTCACTGTTTAAAGCTCTGCTATTGTATGATCTTTGCTTATGGGTTTGTTGGTTTGCTTGTTTGTGTTGTGGTTTTTTTTTTTTTTTGTAACAGGCCTTGCTATCTGCTCATGATACTGTGGCCCAGAAAGATTTTGAGCCAACCCTTCCACCACTGCCAGACAACATACCTGAAAATGAAGAAGCTATGAGGATTGTCTGCTTGGTGAAGAACAACCAGCCTTTGGTGAGGGAGCTTTCTGATATCTGTCAAATTATTTTGATTTAGACAAGCATTGATAACGCATCAGATGCATATTGATTTATTTCCATGAATGTCACAGAGATTGTGTGAATTCTTGTCCAGTTTTTACAGAATCACAAGAATTGTTGAGGTTGGAAAGCACCTTAGGAGACCATCTAGCCCTGCATGGTGTGGGTGCAACAACAGCAGCTGTTCAGTGCCTTGTCTGCTTGGGGTTTAAACATTTGGCAGATGCATTGTCATTACAAGAGATAAAACCAAACTGGATTTGAGCTATTCCCTTGACCAAAATAGAAAGGAAGGGAGGAGAGACTGAGAGTTCTTTAGAAATCATTTGTGTTTATAAGCAGCAAACATTGTATAGCTTAGCTGATCTGTTTTAGGAAAAGATAGCTGTAATATTGGAGACTGACTGTAAGAAATCCTTTCTAGCAATGAGGTTATTTTAGTGTGATGGAAGCTTGAAGACTTAATACTAACACATTATTGCTATATCCATGTTGTGGTTAAAAAGCTGTATCTTTCAGTGCCTTTAGTCATTGTGAAGGTCAGACTTATGATGTGAAAGGAAGCTTGGAGTCCTTCAGTGATCAGTGTGTTTTTCCTTTGCTCTTACTTGCCAGGGTGCCACCATTAAACGCCATGAAATAACAGGGGACATCACAGTTGCCCGTGTGATCCACGGTGGGCTGGCAGACAGAAGTGGTACGTGGAATTTGGAACAAAGTGATACATAAAACTGACCTTGAAAATCAGATATTTGAAGTAAGACAATAGATTAGCTTCTACAATTTGTCTTCCATTACAGGGCAAGAAACTGTGTGCATTGGGCAGCTCTGTAAACAGTGATAGGTTGCAGAGACTTTGATTCTGGCTTCATTAATTTTCAGATGAATATGCTGTTTGAGCCTGAGTTGAGATACAAAATCTAATTTTCAATATGTGTTCTTGGCAGCAATACCTGGATATCTCAAATTGCAATGTAGTGTGAATATCAGCAGTTCGTTCCCTAATGGGCAAGTGGAAAATGTCAGTAGTTTGTGATTCTATAAGATAATGGGCTTTAAGGAATGTGTAGTAATACTTTTTGGCACTAGTCTACTAAACACTTTGGTAGCATTAGTTCATAAGCCATCTTCCAAGGAGTTTCCTTGGAAATGTTACCACTTTGTCATCCTAGAATTGAATGTGTTCCATGTCCCTTAGGAAATATAATGCAACTAAAATGTAAAACAACAGAAGTAAAATTCAACTGTAATCATAAAATCGTTCTTTTTATTATTTTCTGGACTTTGTTTAGAGAAGAAAACCCAGCTTGTATAAAATAGCTGATTAAGTTCCTAGTTTGACTAATGTTTTAATTGAGTTAAAGGAAAATTGAAAAGAAAACAATATTGTGAAGATTTTAATGTAAAGGACAGAGAGGAATCCCAAGACTTCCCACTGCACCTGGAGTTTTTAAGGGTCTGATTCCAAGTCTCATAGTCTATTGATATAATGGGTTAAGCTAGAATAGGTTCAGAGGTTACTTTGGGAAATGGAGCAATATTAAAATGTTTATGCTACTTTTAAGGCAATTCCTCAGTAGATTGTAAAGCTGTTTTATGGGGGAGGTGGGATGAAATAAGAAAACTGAAGCATGCAAGCTTCTTGTGACCCACAGAAGTCTGCAGTCCCCTCCTGGGGCCATGCAGCCTAGATCCCAAATGCCTTCCTGCATCCCTGGTGTATGGAAACTTTCAGTGCTGACATCCAAACCTGTGGTATATCTGTGTGCCCCTGCCTTGGCCTACGCAAGATAATCCATGCTGTGATAAAATTGCTGCTGCTGTCTTCATGTTTGTTTTCACTGTAGGGTTGCTGTATGCTGGTGACAAACTGGTGGAAGTAAATGGTGTTCCTGTTGAGGGACTTGAGCCTGAGCAAGTTATTAATATTCTGGTATTTAATATTTCAAAAATATTTTTTCTAATCTGTACTTTAAGATTATCTGTCTGTGCTCTCTTTTACACACTGTCTTACAGAAGAAAATCTGAATTCTTAAACAGACAATTCAGATTTTCTTCTTACTGTGGATGAAGTCCACAACTGTTAATGAAAACAAACTATATGAAACCAGAATTAAATCTGACTCTTGTTCTGGTTAATTGTGAATATTCCACATGCAGCTTCTGGGAAAAATGCTAATTTATTCAGACTTTACTGATTCATAATTTTTTTCTGGAAGTGTCACTCAGTTAATATTCCACAAGAAAGTAGTGGAAAGGTGCTGTTCTAATAAGAGTCCATGTTACAAATGCACTAAAGCAGAGTGAATGAGCTTGTGAGCTCATACCGTGCCTTGCAAAAAAAGAGCAGCATAATTACTGTTGTCAAAATTTTCATGAAGAAATCTGTTGTCATTTTACCCACAGTTTTTCAGGGTTCTTCACTGCAAAGTGTTAAGTGCCAGTCAGTGAGGTATTTCTATATGTGATCATATCAAGTCTATGTATTACTGTATTATTGGTTGTACTATTTCTAGGTATAAGAAATACAAACTCTAGGGGAATGATTAATTATTAAATATTTTTTCTCCCCTCTTTACATCACTTGTCTAACCAGACCCTGCTGCTAACTTAAAGAACATTTCAATAGAAAAGTTTGGTATGAATTAATGCTGAAATTATATATACCTATAATGAAACATAGATTAGATTGAATTAAAAACATTTAGCAAAACTTCGAGTTTTTACTCTTGAGTTTCCTTTTGGAAAAAATACAGTATTGTCACATTGACTCTGCCTAAATTCTATCTGTAATACAGGCATTATAGTAATCTCAAAGCCATGTTGTGTTAAGTTTGTGCTGCCAGTGTTTGATTATTTATGTTGAACACCAACCGTATTTTAATCCTTTTCTAATCATTTAGGCCCTATCTCAGGGGACAATTATGTTCAAATTAATTCCAGTTTCTGATCGGCCTGTCAGCAACCAAACCACAGTAAGAAACATTCTTTTTCTTTTTCCAGATTGTTGCTGCAAACAATTACTGCAATAATGCCTAATTGTGTGATATAAAGAAATGGTGTTGCCTAGAAGTTTATTGCAATCCTTAAAGTGTTACCTTCCCTTTATGGCCACCTCTCAGCTGATAACACTATGTTGTTGTTGAAGCAATAAAGACAGTAAGTGGAAATGCAGTTGTGTAATGGAGGCATTTTCAGTGTGATCTACAGGTTGAAGGTTAATTCTTTTCATAATGTATGAGACGAGTTGTTTTTTCCCCCCTTAATGAACAGATGGTTTTTAAAACCTGACTTCATTAATTCACTTAGGCTGCAGCAATATCTGACCCTGTGATTGCAAAGCTTGTGTTGCATCTGTTCTAAACCTGTGTTGCACTCACTCTTGTACGTTGCCTTTACCAGCTTTACGTGCGAGCAATGGCAGATTACTGGCCCCTGCAGGATCCTGCCATACCATGTGCTGACGCAGGTTTGCCCTTTAAGAAGGGTGAAATACTCCAGATTGTGGATCAGAACGATGCTCTCTGGTGGCAGGCCAGGAAAGTTTCAGACCTCAGTGCCTGTGCTGGACTCATACCGTCAAATCATCTTCTTAAAAGGTAAAGATTTCATAATTTTCCTGATTTCTTGTTCAACAATTAGCTAGTTACCCAGACTCTGTAATTTAAAATTTTTATAAGTTTTATAGCAGTAAAATTCAGAGTGACGTCTGACAAACATCTTCCCTCTTTCTGTTCTCCGTCTTCTTGCTCTCCTTCCCTTAAGAGCACCTATGTGAGAACAAGCTTTTGAAAGCACCTGTATCATCTTAAATTGCCATCTAAGAAGTTGGCAGCACTTGTCTAGTCCCTGTGCCAGTTGCTAAGAGGTCTAGCAGAGTGTAGCAGCTTAAAGATGGGTGGAAATGGAGGACCCTGACTATGGAGGACCCTGACTATCAAGGACCATCATCTATGATTAAAAAAAAAAAAGCAGGGAAAGAGTGGGATACAAAAAGTATAGGGTTTTTTTTAAAGATGTCCTGTGAGGCGAGTGACCTCTTCAGCTTTCGTCAAAACTGAGTAGACCAGATTAAAAGAAAGGAGAAAGGAAAAAAAAACCCAAAACACGCTCAAGGAAGAATGAGGATCTCTTGCCTCTTATTTTCTGCATAAATAGCCCATTATTTTTACACAACGTGCTTTCAGAATTACAGTTCTTAAACTGGTGTAGCACACTTTTCAGGGTTATCCTCTAACCACATGTCCTGTCTGTGTTACCCTCAGGACACCATAAGGCTATGCAATTGTAGATGATAAGCTCAGCTTTGTACTGTAATAAACCTACCTGTGGACTACATAGCGAAAATTGAAATCAAACTGGGCTGCGATTCAGGCTGCATGCGGGAGGCTCTGTAGTAACAGAGGCAGTAGTGCTGCTGCCCCAGCAGTAACACACTCTTCTAGGAGTTTGTCCCATGGTATGGCTTACCTTCCTGTCCTTTTATGTAAACTCTAAATACTTCCAGGCTGCTGATTTGGAAATTGCCTTTCAGTAGTTCTGATAGCATGGCACTTTGTTTCCGGACTTTGCAGTGGGCTCAGATATTGGTAATGTTTCAATTCATGTTGTCCTCTGTCAGCTCAGTTCTGCATGATCTTGTGTGTAAACAGTGAATCTGCCTGAAGCATAATGTGCTTGTGGACTGGCTTGTTTCTTTAACTGTGATAAATTTATCTTTATATAGGAAGCAGCGAGAATTCTGGTGGTCTCAGCCCTTCCAGCCCCATCTCTGTCTCAAATCATCCATGTGTGAGTGAAAAGTTATTTGAATGGTACAATAGGAAAGAAAAATCTTGTGTCTGTTTCAGGAATACTGAAATAGAAGCTCCTACAATTCAGTTTGATCCAAAGACATTGTTTCTGGAGCCATCATGTAACCTCAGAAGTGTGTTAGCTATCCCCAGGAAAACAAAGAGTTATGATAATTGTACCTGAAATACTGATGGTGAGGGTTGTTGTCTCCAGTCCAACTGTAAGAGAACCTGTGAATTCAACGTCTTCTGAAGAGCCAGTTCTCTCTAGGGTGTAAATAAGTCTTGGTGTGACAAGGCTTTCCAGGGACACACATACCAGTTCTGCACTGAAAAGTGCCATGCAATATTTAGAATGTTTCTTTGTCATCAAAGCTATTGAAAGAAAGATAGAACTTTTCATGAGGTCTGAGATAAGCTATGCCGCCCTTTAGTTTATTCATAGTAACAATCCTGAATATTATCCTCTGCCAACTATAACTTTCTGTAAGCATGTTATTATTCCCAGACAAGAAATGTTTTTCCTGTTTTCTCTTTCCCCATTTTCTTCTATGGTTCTTTATGCAAGTAGAAAATTTGTCTCTTGTGGTAAATCCCAGAGGGAGTGTGTTTCATTCCCTAGGATTCTTCTTGCACTGCTTGCTTTGTTTGTTAGAGCTGAGGCTCTCTTTCACCATAATTTTATTGCATTTTAACTGCTTCAATGGATACGCTGTGAGCAGTAAGCACTGTGGAAGAAGGTAGGAAATTGGATCTGGACAGCATTGCATTTCTGTACCTGGAACCAAATATAGCACATGGTTTTAAAGGCTATTTAAAAAGTTGTCAGAAATGAGGCATTTTGATAAGTTCATGGAAAAGAAGCCCAAGTTCTTGGCATTTGTGTGCTTAACATAATTGAAATTCAGCCTTTTTTCACTAGGAGTGGTAGATGCTTACATTGTCTTAAAGTAGAAACTTTAACTGTGCATTATCTGTTAGGGAACGGACAGTTTGGATGGGTTCTTTGGGGAAAGAAAGACAACATTTCCTCTTTCTATTTTCCTCTCCCTCTTTCTCTCCTGAGCAGCTCCAAGAGAGTATATCTTTAAAGGGTACATGTGGGCAGAGTGGGGTTGACAGACACTGACAATTGTCTTGTAACTGCAAAATAGCACTTCCTTGGGCCTGTCTGAAGGGGCACGCAGGAACAGAACACAAACAGTGCAGTATTGTGAGCCCATGAGACTGCCCAAGCTCCTGTGATTAAATTTCAGGGACATGAATTGATGTGGGCTGGGGATTGAGGGAGCTGAATCGATCTCTTCCTTTTCTTCCTTGTAAAAGTAATAATAAAATAAACAAAACACTTTGTTTATGTGTAGCTATTCAGAAAGATAGACTTTTAAAAGCTGTAGGACAGAAAATTCTATTCCCTCACGGTAATACTTAATAAATAGATATCTACTGGATAAACAGACTGACAGCTGTAGTAAACTTTTAATTATTTCAAGAGCAGAATTCAAGTTAGACTCTGTTTGCCTCTCTGCCACAAGTCCTTCAGAGCACTCATTTAAGAAGTCTTTTGCTCACTGAAGACAAGGAACACCAGTGAACTAGAGTTAACAGTTAAAATCCTTAAAGATGTCTGAGATGATCTGAACTTCATATATTTTCTTTCTGATGTGTGAGTTCACTTGTGTAAGATCTGTAAGGTTGTTTTTCTTCCCCAGTGTTTTTCTGATTCAGATGAATTTTTTTCCTTATGTTAATCCGCAGAGGACGACATGCAGATTGACGAGAAGTGTGTGGAAACAGGTAACTGAATTCACTGGAGATTATTTTATTTGCTTCAAGGCAGTAGTTAATTAAAAGCTTCATTTTATTTCCCAGATAAAATCACTCATCCTCCTAGTGAACTTAATAGTAGAAAATTCTATTTGCCGTACCCTGGAAACCTCACCCAGTATTAGCTCATTAAAATGAGCTGTTTGCAGTTCTGGTGCACAGTGCTCATAGCCAAGCGTTGTGCTGAAAAGAGGATCTCTGCAAAAATATCTGCTTGATACCTCTGAATAGGTTTTCAGAGGTGAATACTACATGTGAAGACTGTTAGCTTGAGTTGCCCCCTAAAGCAGTGCAGCTCATTCTTCCCTCTTCCAGAGTAATTCAGAAAGCTCTCATGGAGGGATGTTATCCTGTAGGACTGGGTGGAAAGAGATGAGGCAGTTAATTCGGGTATGGTGAGTTGTATTTTGCCACCTCAGAGTAGAGAGAACTGGGGAAAGGACATGTGAGACAGATGGATAGGAGCTGGAAAACTGATCTCTGATCCTGAAATTCTTTTGAAGGAAATAATTCAGTTTTTAATTTATTTTAATATCTTTGCTATCTGGACAACTAAACAAGATGAAGAAACATTTGAGTCAGGTAAGTTCCTCTGACCAAACTCTAAATCACTTGCTGTTGTTCTGCTGAGAGAAGTGTGTCCAGAGACAAGTGTCTCAAAAACAAGCAGGTGACAAAACCCAAAATGTCATTTTAGCTTCAGAAGCCATTCTGGTTTGAAAAGCCATTATGTGAAATCTTGTTGCCTTAAGTCTTCTCTTGTTTTCTAATTATCTTAGTAGTAAGATTTTTGTCTTTTTACCCACAAGTGTGAGTGTTTCTTCTGATGCATTAGCACCAGATCTGTTTGTCAAATCCTACTCAGTTATACCCGTGCAAGCTGTGACAGCAGGGGCTGCACTGATGTCACTGGATAATTGGATTACTTTAGGGGAATATGGAGGCCTGAATCCCCAGTGCCTGTGAGAGTTGATGTGGTGAAGAGGAAAGCTGTTCTGGATTCCTGATTGTGTGCATGGATGGCATACAGAACACAAAAATGCTTGCAAATTAATTATTTATGAATAAAACACACAATCAATCTGTACGTTTTTTAACCAAGCTGATATGGGGATTTTATTTTTTATTTAGGAAACAGCTATTTATTTACAGCATGTTCAGAGTTCTCCTAAACTTAAGCCTTCTACAATAAATTATTTTTCCACTAAAATAAATCTACTGCTAAACTTCTGAAATATTTTATAATCTTGTGGAGAAAATGTTGTTCAACCTTACACTTGCTCTTCTCCACAATGTCCCTACTTGCCAGTTGCATCTTCTTCTCTCATTGCAGGTGGTTCGTTCTCTTCCAACTCTCAAGTGATGCCCCAAGTTTTTAAGGCAGAACCTGCAGGTCTCCAGGGCTGTCTTTTGTTTTCAGGCTAGGATGTTTCTGAGAGCTGCACTCAGGATTAATGTTGCAAATCCTATTCCCTACTCTGTGATGAGTCAGCTCTCTGCTGTATCCAGGCAGTCAGAGGAATAAGGGTGCAAATATTTGCTATCCTACATTGTACTTTAACCAGTAGTTGTAAATATGTTTTGCAGTGCAATACTGTCATAGATGATGTAGTTTAGTCTCTCATTCTTTGGGAATTGAGAATTCATACTCAGAGGCATATTTTAGATTTAAAGTCTGCAGTACCTGTTTCCTACCTTCCCTAAATGCATTGGGCAACACTGGCTGGATTTTTAAAAAAAATCATAGTATAGACTGTTTTCTCAAAATTAATTGTTTTATGTCTGTCTCTATCTGAATGTGCAGAGGAGCTTAAAGAAGGTAAGACTAACTTTTTTCTCCCTGTCTCCTGTAAGCAGTAATCTAATAGAATTTCTCTGTGTTTTTTTGCTTTACCAGGAATAAATACCCAGTAGCTGAACCACTTGTTCCCTGTAGGAATCCACATTGCACTCCAATACTGTAGAACAGAGGACAGATAAAGCAGAAATACTTAAAAATATTTGAATGATGGCTCAAGAGACCTGAAGATAGAAATTATATGTGCATATGTCAGCTGAAGAGTACTCTTAAGATTGCCCTGAATGAGCAGTTTTGTGCCAAGTAATTTTGTTCTACAGTCATAAACAAGTTTTTAGTACATATAGAAATGTAGGAATAAAACTGTATTGTAGCAGTACAAGTAGTGAAGAGTGTAGAGATGTGAAAGAGTAACTAATATACTAATTTTGTTCTGATACTTGCATGCTTATGAGAACTGTAGATCAAAGAATGTACAGCTAAAAGCATTTCACACTTTGCAAAAGAAAATAATGTTCTTTCCTTGGAACAATTACTGCTTTTAAAACGTGCCTATGTCTTTGGTATCTCATTCTTGCTTTAATAAGGCCTAAAGGGAATACACAGCTTGGATAACTACATGCAGGATTAGGGGAAAATTAGGAGTCCTTTTTGAAGAGAAAGCTAAACGCTGACACATTTTTTTCCCTTGGTTATATGTTTTCAAATCACCTTTCTAAAATAGTTTCTAAACATTTGGAGTATTGATCTATTTGGAAATTGGTATTTTTGAGCCTTATGGGAGAGATTTAATTTATGCAGAGTTTTAGAAGTCTTACCTGAGTAGTAAAGCCTTCATGAGGAACAGAGTGAGAATGGGGACGAAAAGAATCAGAGGAAGCAGATAAGGCTGACATGTGAGAGCACAGATGCAAGTTGCATTTTCCAAACATGCTATTGAGGAAAAACTGAGCTACAAATTTTTCATTTCTGATTTTGAGGTACCGACTTGTTGGTTACTGTTTTAACTAACGAATTCTTGTCAGCTAGGTTTCACCTGAAAAGTTTAATTATATGGAGATTTTTTCACTAATTTCAATTTCAAAATATTGTCTGGCATCTATTTATCTTAGGAATGAAACAAATAAAATGTTGAGTTTCAAATGTAACTTAGAAAGTACCAGGACTTTCTAAGTTTATTTTTTCTCTTACAGAAATATTGGCCCTTTGAATTGGTCCCTGATCATGGGAAATATTCTAATATTTCAGATTACGGGATATTGTACTTTTAAAAAATTGTATTAGGCATGGTACTTCCTTATGTTTACTGAAACTTTTGTTCCTTTGGGATCAGCAAAAATTATTAGCCATTTAGTTTTTAAGCTTTCACTGTTCTTTTTTATTTCATGAGTATTTGTTCTTTTTATTCTAGAAGAGGAAGAATTTGGTGAATTTGGTCAAAGAGTCTTTATTGGTATGCAGTGACTAAAGATAAGTAAGATAATTGGGGCTTTATCTAGATTAAATGCTTGTCTGAAGTAAAATGCTTTTTTCTTTATATCACCTAAAGACTTACTAAATGGAATTCTGCTTACTCTGTTTTCTGAATGTCAAGAGTCTTTCCTCCTAATTATGCTAATTCTCTCCATTTAAATCTCTCTTCCTGTTAGGTTTCTACCAAGACTTGGCCACTGCTATTTAAATTTGACTTCATGATTAATTTTGTGTAATGCTGTTTGTCATCCATGGAGAATAATCATGAAGGCTTTCATTAGAAAAGCAGACCTATATGTGAAATTTTCAGAGTTGGATGGTGAAGTGGAGCAATAAACCTACCCCTGACACTAAACCTTAGTGACCTTTCAAATACTAACTCTGAAGGCTGGAGAAAATGTTCCCAATTTGCTTCATGGGAGTGAACCACAAAACTATCAAAAGAGTTCATGTGTTCCCTAGGGATGCTTCATGTAGTCAGAAACTTCTCCTTCAGCTTGTTTTGGGGATCTTTCGGTAGTCTTTAATTCTGGTCTAATTTTCAGGTGACTTTCAGTGGGATTTTGCCTACTCTTTAGCTGACATTTAATGCTCAGAGAGTCTACCAACCTGTCATATCAAGCACAGCAATGAAATGCACTAACATTCACCTTGCAGAAAGCTCAAAAAAAGCAGTTAGTTTGTGGCTTAGAAAGAGACTCTGGGCTAAAGAACTAGTTGCCTGCCTCTGGGGTGTGCTTTCCAGTCCTGATGTGTCTGCCCTCACAGCTGGTTTCCGCAGGAGCATGCGCCTGTGTCGCAGGAAAGCGCGGCTCACGCAGCAGTCGTGCTACAGCCGCTGCCCCAGCAGCTGCTACAGCACCCTGGCAGCTCCCTATGAAGAGGTGGTCAGGTACCAGCGGCACCCAACAGACCGGAACAGACTCATTATACTCGTGGGTAAGGGGTTACTTACCTCCTCAGGCAATCTGATTGCACACCTTTGGTACCGGAGAGGAGGGACCCATTACTGGTTCTGAAGTTTAATGTAGGCAGCACCTTCTTTGCTTGAGATAATGAGTGTTTAAAAACAGTAATAATCAAGTCATTAGAAGAAGCCATAAAGTTATGAATGCTGGTTGATAATGGATTTTATTAGGGAAGTGATTTGGTTTTATATTTAGTTGGGGCTGAAAGAGATGAGAAAACATTCATAACTTATTAGAAAACATATTTATGTGGAGGCATTTCTACAACCAGTGTTAAATGCATAGATATGACAATAGTAAGAAGAATGTTTAAAATATAACTCCAGACTAGAAGAATCTCAATCATGGGCAGTATGGGAAGTTAAAGATGCCTTTAATAATGCTTGCCATAGGAAATACTGTATTAAGTGGGCTGCAGGCTCCAAGTAGACTTTAGTGATAGTGACTGAAGGGAAGCTGCTGTCCCACAGTGTACCAGGGTCCTCATAAAGCACACTGAGTAAAGACAAATCCACCGTCCTTTCTAAGTCTGGAATTATTTGATAATTTTTCTCTTTTAAAATGGTGTTGCTGAGTTGCCTCCTTGGTATGGCTGTATAGCTGGGAAGTGATTTGTACCCTGTCAGTAACATTAGTCGCTTTTTCAACTTGCCAGGTCCTGCAGGAGTTGGTGTGAATGAGCTGAGGCGAAGGCTCATCACGAGTAACCCACGAGAGTTTCAAAGTGCCATACCTCGTATGTAATGTTTTTTCTCTTTCCCCCACGGCCTCCTTCAAACATGTACCTCCCTCTTGCCTTTGTGCATTCATACACTCTTCACTTTATGGCTGTTTCTTAGCTCTGCTGAAAGCCAGTATTGTTTACTTTCATAAGGGTTATTTTAAAATACAATCTATCTCATTTTGGCAAATGAAACAAAGGTATTTTAAAGTCCCAGCTCCTGAAACCTTTGAAAGCTTTATGTAGGTAAAAGTTATCTGCATAGTTTTGTTTAATCTTGATGTTTGCTTTTCCTAGATTTAAAAAAAAATAATGTTTCTTGGGGATACTGTAAGTTCATAGTGTTTAAGTGATCAGGTATGAGAATGAAGACAACAGAAGCTGGTTCTTAATAGGCTTTGCAGCTTTCCTTATTAGCCTTCTAGTCTCAGATGAGACTTATGCAGCTTAATTTCTGACGTAACAACTGAAATTGTTTCTACCTGTGCTTAGTTGGTTCCTGTGATTTAGATAACCAAACAGGAAGTTATCAATCTGAAGCTAGTTGAAAACTCAGGACTTCTTTTGTGCTTAAGATGCCAGTATGGGGATGGTGCAAGTGTGGGAAAGCTTGTGGGATTTTTCTGAATGAACTTTAATTCATTTTACCTCAGAGGAGTAAAAATAGTTGTGCAACCAGTTCCAAAGCAGTTCTGATTGGTTTGAGTTAGCTATTTGGATTAAACTACTTTCCTGCCATTCCAAGAAATACAGTTGTGCTTTGATAACCTTCAAGGACTTGCCACTGGGAAACCATTAGAGTCGACAGGGCTTTTGCTCTGGATTAACAAATGGGAATAATGTTATTTAGGAAAATACTGATTTATAGTCCTTCATGAAATTCTCATTTATGAAATTACAATAATTTAGTTGTAGCTGATTTTTTTGTTGTATATCTCTTTTCAGACACTACCCGTGTTCAGAAAAGTTATGAAATGAATGGTCGTGAGTATCACTACGTATCAAAGGAAACTTTTGAAAACATGGTGTATAGCCACAGGTGAGCAGGAGACATGAGTTACGTTTTTATTACTTAACATGATCCAAGAAAATACAGTTTTATAGTTAGGTCCCATGTCTGGGCTCCTTCACTCCTCCTGTGTATGTTTGGTGTAAATTTGAGTCAAATCACTTGAGACGTTTGCTTCAAAGACTGTGTTGGTGATGTTGCAAATGGGTCCTCCTCACTTAATCTCAGAATACTTCTAAAAGAAAGTGGGATCTCTAGTCTTGAGCTCATTAGATGTGCTTGTAAGTTATGAATTAACTCTCCTGGAAACCAGGCTACTTACAGAAATTGAGCAGTGAGTCAAACCTCTTCCTGACCTACAACTCCATTGCAGGATCTCTGCAGTGATGCCATGTAAGCATCTGAACTGTAAGGGCTAAACATTCAGAAGTTGTCTGCTCCTTTCTATGCATCAGCAATCTCTCTAAGACAGACCAGCTCAGCACCAGAAGCTACATTCATTGAGCTGTGCCAGGTGCTTTGGGATCTTTGGACTCATGAAGTTATTTGTCGTATATAGTTGACAAGCATCATTACAATCACAACCTCTAAACACAAAATTTGTAATAACATGATGAGCAAAAAATGTGTGTTTTGGAGATGTTGAACTGTCGTGGTTTTGATTTTTGTGCCCAGTGTAGCAGGGAAGAACAAGGGTTCACTATGTTTTATGATCATCCAGTCCTCATCACTGGATTACCTTTGACAATTTCACCTTTAAACAGAACCTTTTGAGTCTCAAATGCTCTTTGATTTTCCTTCTTCCTCTCCATTGTTGCAGAATGCTGGAATATGGGGAATACAAAGGGTACCTGTACGGTACCAGTATCGACGCAGTGCGAACAGTCCTCGATGAAGGGAAGATCTGTGTAATAGATTTAGAACCACAGGTGAGTGGTAAAGGGGCAGGGAGTCTTCTGGAAGGAAAAATAATTTTCTCTACATTCTTGAGCTATTGGAACAGTGTTGCTTTGCCCTGTTTTTCACTTTACCTCACAGTGCTTATCAATAAGAAATTATTCTTTGCATGGGTCTTGGGGGTGGTGGTACTGCAGTGACAAGTATGTTGAGACTGTTCATTTTTTTTCAAGCCAGCAGCTTCATTGTCAGTTTGAATGGTATAGAAATAAGTTTTCATAATTTTTCTTTCACGTGGATTCTGTTGGATGTGATTTCTTCCCCTCCCAGCCCTGTTAGTTGAGTCTTTCCATTACCAATCTCTGAACACCTTCTGGTAAAAGCGGTAACCATTGAAGTAATCAAGCAAAATCAGGGAATTATAGTGTGCCTTTATTTCTCTTCAGAAGTAACAGCTAGGAGTAAGCTGCTCCTTCATTTAGACACTACTCACTTTTTGTTTTTCCCCTTCAGTCTCTGCATTGAATTTGCTGAGGAAGTTAAGGCTAATAAAAGCCTGAGCCTGTAAATATCTAAGATACTTAGAGCTGTGTCCAGCAAAATCCTGCTAACTTTCTCTGAATTACTTGCATATTTAGAAACTGTTTGGGCTATGGTGTTTCCACATCTTTTCTAGACAAATGTGAAGAGAGACACCATAACTCAGTAACTCTTAGGTATCCCTCTAATTATGCAGAGCCAGTGTGTTGGAGCCTTAGGTTAGCATGGTTTGTGCTGCTTAAAATAGAGGTTAAGTTACATGACCTGTGGGGGTACTACTAAAAAACTCAAACTGCTGTAAGAGGCAGATTAGGTCACACCTTAGTCTTCAGATCTAAAAATGTCCTTGGGTTTCTTCTGTTACATTTTTAAGCAAAAGGAGGAAAGAGGTGTTGGAGGGTGAGGTGTGTAATCTTGCTACTTGAACAGATGTGTTACTATCAGATTTTTAGATGTGAGTGTAAAGGACAAGTTTTGGGAAGGGTATGAAGTAGGAGAATTACTGCTGAGTTGAATACTTGATTTTAAATCTGGTGGCTTGACTAACTTCACATGCTATGATTTTTTTCTATTTCCCTCTACTGCTCTGCAGGAACTTAAAAATGCTTATTAGCATTAGGGAATGTTACACAGCACAAAGGTTTCTGAAAGCAGGATACTTTCTTCCATTATGGAACAATAAAGGTGCACTTGTTCCAAAGGTAGCTCCCCAAGAGTTAAAAAATAACAGGTTTCAAATGCATTTTCAGTGTGGTTGATTGTACAGATCTGTTAATGACACTGTTCCCTCATTCACTGGTGTTGAAAGCATCTCCTAATAGTGTTACCAAGCAGAATTGAGTGATCTTGGTGTGCTACTGCTGGTTAACAATGTTTGGTCCAGGGATTATTAGTGAGACCATTTTCAAGCAGGTGTTCCTCAAAAAGATAGCTCCTGAGTTTGGAGATAACAGCATGTTGTAAACAACTGGCTTTCTATGGGAGTAAAACTGGGATGAATACACCTGAAATACTTTAACTTCATTTTACTCTTCATTTGCAGGGCATACAAGTAGCCCGGACTCATGAGTTAAAGCCCTACATTATATTCATCAAGCCACCCAGCATAACCTGCATGAGGCAGACTCGTAAAAATGCCAGGATCATTACGGATTATTACGTGAACATGAAGTTTAAGGTGAGATTTGGGAATAAAAGAAATAGAGTTTATTAATCTGAGATTCTATGTTTAGAACTTAATGCGTTCTACTGTATTACAATGTTAACTCTTAAATAAAGATTATTGTGTCTTTAGGATCAAATCTAATTATTCTTATTTTTTTTTGTTGGTTTTGTTGGGATCATCTTCCTCCTCCAGATTTGCTTTGAAGCATAAGGGTTGTAATTTGTATCCAGGGGGCCAAGGCATTTTGCTTCAAACTGTCTTTAAAGGAGAAGCTATTTTACATATCTTTGTTTTAATTAACTTTCTTGTGTCAGCATTTGAGTCAACACATATATTTACTGCTTGCACTGAAATACCTGGAATATGCTTCATTCAGTAATTTAATAAATTTTTTTCACATAGTTATAAGAATGTATTATTATTTCACGTATGCTTAATGGCAGTATCAGTATCAATTCTATACTAAGTTCTACAGATAAAACACAAATCTGGCTTGTGGAAAATGCGTTCCTTATATTTAGAATGTAAATAGTGTTTTGTCACAACTGTTTTCATGCAAATCATAATCAAGTTTAGTATCTTAACATTTTAGAGACCTCAGTCCATAACTATACGGAAATTAATCATAATTGCTATGACAGAAAGAAATATTAACACTGGAGAAATAAAATAAAATTTGGAATAAGAACACAAGCATTAGTGGATTTACCTTCCAGTCCCTAACATTCTCTGCCAGCGCTCATATTAGAACAACCTTTTGGGCACAGATGGAGCACTGTGAGACACAAGGTACTTCCTTGGGAAGGATGTGGCAGTCAGCCCTGTTTTGGAGACTGGGAACTGACTGTAGCAGGTGTACTTTACTATAGCAAACAGTAAAGGAAATAAAGTAGACTGGCACTATCTATTCACCTCTTGTTTATGTGGCCCAAGGTGTTCTGGAAATGCTCTGCAGGTGTGTTTCTCTATGCAAGTTTCCTAAGTTTTATAGACTTACTCTGTCTCACAGGAAGAAGATTTACAGGAGATGGAAGATTCAGCTAAGAAAATGGAACTTCAGTTTGGTCAGTTCTTTGATCAAGTGATTGTGAATGACAATTTACAAGAAGCATCTGCACAGCTGCTGTCCGCAGTACATTGTGCACAGGACGAGCCCCAGTGGGTCCCTGCAATATGGATATGCTCAGACACTCAGCCCTAATTCTGAGCAGCAGGCAGCTTCAGAAAGATTACAGCTTATGTTTTACTTCAAGAATAATCCTAATGTCAGGATTGCAAGAATTTATCTTTGTATGTGAGGGATTTGGAAGAGGATTAGGAAAGAAGCTGCTACAGGAGATATAATCATACTACGTTCTGTGTAGCTCTTGAGCTTTTTATGTTACAGTTGCATCCACTTTTGTAAAAAAAAAAAAGTAAATACTGTGAGCACTCAATTACAAGAATAAAAAAAATCTATTTTCTTGGATGTATCCCTGTAATTTGTTTATACATAAGTTCTGGAAAGCCCTTTCCTTTCCCTTTATTTTAGTAATTTTGGTTCTGTGATACCTGTACGTTCTGGAAGCCTTACAAACGATATTCAGTCACTATTCAGTCCAGAGTGTGCTCTTTTAGCACTGTGAGCAGAGAGGATTATTTATGAAGGTATTGATTTGCTAGTAGTACTTTTTATCTTTTAGGAGTGGTGTTGGCACAATTACTCCAGAAACCACAATTATCTCGATAATACCTGTAATATGTCTTTTGTTTCATCAATGCAAGTGAGTATAAACTGACAGAATACAGACTTAGCAAAGAGGGGAATAGTCAGAGACCTGGTTTGCTCTGTGATAGCACACTCCTCATCCAAGGGTGCCCAGTGAGCTCCTCACTGTCTTCACCTCACATGGCAGCTATCCTGTCCCTCTTAAGGAACACAGGTCACTATTCTCTTGGTGATGCCAGAAAACCTTGGCTAATAAAAACCACTCAGAGACTTGCTGGCATCTTTGAGTAGAAGGTATTTGTTATTCACAGTACCGGGAACGACGTGAATAACTTCGCTAAACTTGTTTGCTTTCCAGAACAAAACTTACATATTTATACACTTTAATAAACAGGAAACTATGAATAGACAGCCTCTTTTCTTCACATCATTTTACACTTCTGATTACATCAGTCTTTCTGTTGGAGAATGCGCAGTAAAGAACTCTGGTGGTCTGTTCCATTTCTTCCTCACTTCGGTGGTCTCACAAAGTAGTCTTCATCACTATAAACTTCTGACCTTATGTCTCAGCACATGCTCTGTTCACTTGTTTTTCACTATTTCGCTACTTAGACAATTCCATCTGGCAAGGCATCCTGTTCTTTTTGCTACACTCTGATTGGTTACAAAGATTCTATAATGAATAGTTAGTAATATATATATATATAGCTATCCTTTCCCATGACTACGTGACAACACCTTTGCAAACATCCTGTTATGTGTTAGACAATTCATATATTCTAATATAGAAATAGCTTTCTTATACCAAGTATATAAATGGATTAATAGTTCATATATTCTAATATATGAATGGCTTATATCAAGTACATAAATGGATTAATAGCTTATATATTCTAATATAGAAATGGCTTTCTTATATCAAGTACATAAATGAATAGTTCATATATTCTAATACATGAACGGCTTATATCAAGTACGTACATGAATAATTCATATATTCTAACATAGAAATGGCTTTCTTATATCATTGGCCTACCTCCCCTCGGAGGAAAATCAACAAATGCCAATACAGCAATGTGGGTAAGTACAGACACAGGGTGCTCCTGGTCCACTCTATCCCCCCTTCTGCCTAGCCCACCACTTCTCCCCTCTTTCTCTATGCCTTTTTAACACGTGTTATTTTCTCCTTGTTTGTGGGGGGTGGGTTTTTTTTCCCGATTACTGCGTAAGGGATTCATTTTGCGGGCCTCCCTGTAGGCGCTGTGGGCGAGGCCTGAGGGCCGGCCACGGACAGGGCCATCCCCATCCCAATCCCCATCCCCTTCCCTATCCCTGTGTGGGGGCGCAGCCGCGGCTCCTCCCCACAGAGCCGAGATC